>JAOWBW010000928.1:0-485594 GCA_026119855.1 Campanula takesimana
TACTTGGAACTTTCCAAGAATGACAACTAGGCCCCTCAAGTTTCACTTTTAACAAAAAGGCCCCTAAAGTCAAATTTTCACAAATGACCCAAAAGTCAAAACTAGACATTTAACACCTTAATATTCTAAAGCAGTTAAGAAATTAACCCAAGTAAAACTAACACATAATATGAAAGTTCAAGTATTTAACAAGTAAGTCAAATATTTAACGAGAATAAGGATGGGCGTTACACTCCCTCTCAATCTCGCGACTTTCTCTGTGTTCCAAAACGTCGGCAGGCAGCAAAGGGTTTCTCTTCAACAGTAATTAATCTCTCTCCTTTGTCTATTTTGAAAACAATCCTTCTATGTTTCTCTGTTCCTCTCTGCGTACACACCCACCCTCTCTCTCTATCTCTCTCCATTACTTCGCTTTGAATTGTAAGTGTGTTAGGGGTGCTTTGGGAGAGATCTGCAGTACTAAGGTTTCAAAATGACAATGGCTTTGATTTTTATTTCGAATGTGCATCTGAAACTACCCCTCTCTTTCTCTATAGTTCTCTTCGTTAAATAGGTGAAACCTAAAACTGGTCGTTCTTGATTTTGGGCGGGGTCGGGTACGGGTTTAGCGCCATTCGGGTCGGGCGGGTTCGGTAAGAGGGGTTGTTGCTGTTGTTCAAATAGATTCCTAGATCATAGAATTACTTAATCCCAATCATGTTTGCACTTAGGATCCCCCAATTTTATTAGAACCTTTTTAGGTACCCTTAGGATTCTTTGTGACCAGCACAGGTGTATTACAACTCTTCAAAACAAGACAAACCAGCAGAGGAAGCAAATCAGCAGACCAGTAAACAAGTTGCCGATCAACTCTATTCTTAACATGCGACAAGTTGCCGATCAACTTATTAAAGAAGTTGCCGATCAACTCCATTCTCAACATGCCGATATAATAGACAGTCTGCACTGTCAGTCAGGTGACATCATTTCATTAAAGTCAACCTTGCTGATTGTCTCTGTACTGTTTTATCATAAAGTAGTTTACCTGCTCTGTAATGATTAATGCGCCATTTGACACATAGCTACTTTTAGCTATACTCTGTCTCTACTTGCTTTTGCAGGTAACCGGTTGAGACAAAGGGGTCTTTACCCATCAGACTTTTATGGCACGCGTATCTTCGCCATTAATGCCAAGGATACTGCATTAAATGCTCCTCACCTACCCAGCTGGAAATTCAAATATTATCCTTCTTCAACAAGCTAAGACATTAACTTCACATATAAATAGAGGACTCAGTGCATTGAAGAAGGTTGGTGATTTTAGTGCATTGAAGAGAGTTGGTTGTTTGCAGCATTCATTGAAGCTCAAAAATTTCGTGTCCAGATAATCATTAGATCATTTAATAGGATATACACTTGTGCACAAACTCAACAACATTGTTAGTATTCCCGAACTAGATCATTTTAAGGAATACGTTGTTTGAGTATTTCACACACCCACCTGAGTGAGACAAGTTCTTTTGAACTTGCCGCTCAAATACACTTGGTCAGATATTTGTTTTACGATTCATTAACTATCTCTAGAATTTAGTCTTTGTATCCGGCAAAGCCGTGCTTGTAATAGACTAGGGATATTTAATAGTGCTCTTAACCCAAATCCAAGTTCTGACCAAACTTGGTAGAGGACGTAGCAGTATTTACACTGTGAACCTCTCCAAATCCTTGTGTCCCCTGTCACTTACTGTCCTTGCCGGTTGGAACTCTACCACCGGCAAATCATTACTGTTCTTGCTGATTCATCATTATTTCCTTTGACCAATCTCTTGAAACTGCATTGAACTTTTGGAAACAACTTTGTGTAAAACTAAGCTTTGAAAATCTTTTATACACTGATTTTGTGTGAGTTAAAACTAAGTCATATTTTACCCACTGCGCTTACTGATAATAGTTTGTAAACTGATAAGTGACTTTGCATTTATAAGTTTTTCTTTGTAAAAGTTTTAAAAAGGCTATTCACCCCCCCCCCCTCTAGCCTATTTTCCTACCAATTGGGCCTAACAATTGGTATCAGAGCTTGGAATTTTGAAAGAAATTTCCAAGCTTTGCAGCTTGTATTGCCGATACCATGGCAGGAAAAATCATGCAGTCGTTCAACATCACTACCATTCCGTTGTTGAACGTCAATGAGTTTGGTGTCTGGAAATCTCGTATGATAAAGTATATGAACTCAATCGATGACCGGTTAATGCAAGTAATAGAAGGTGGTCCAATCATTCCTCTAAAGGTCTCAACCACCTACCGACCAATTCCTTCCACTCCTCTGACTGCTCATGCTGATCAAGACACTGAACAAGAAACGCATGTTCAAGTTGATGAAACCTTGATTGAAAAACCTAGAGAAGAATGGACTGATGAAGACAAACTTTCAGTTGCTCTAGATGGAAAGGCGTGCCACATTATCTCATGTGGATTGGACGACAAGCAATATAAACTGATTGACTTGTGCTCCACGGCTCAACAATGCTGGAACAAACTCCTTGCATACTTTGAAGGAGATGAGCAGGTGAAAGACAACAGACTCTACGACTGCATTGCGGAGTTTAAATCTTTCAAGAAACTAGATGGTGAATCTCTAAGAAGTGCCTACGACAGATTCTGCGAGGTAAGTAATTTATGTGCTTTATTAGGTAAAGTGTATACTATGAAAGATCTTAATATTCGTTTTCTAAGTTCTTTAGGAAATGAGTATCATACTAAGGTCACTGCTGTTAGAGAAGTTAGAGACTTAAACAAGACCTCTATTCAGAATCTTGTGTCTAGTCTGTTCTTGTATGAGAGAGAACTGCAAAAACTTAACGTTCTCGACAAAAATTTCAAAAACTTGTCTCTATCAGCTCAATCTCAGGTATCCTTTCGTTCAACCAAATTCCCTCCTATAGATCCCCATCAAACACCCTGCTGTTCAAAAACCTCAGAAACACCTTCAGAACAAACAATGGAAGAAGACGAGTTGCCGCCTTCGCCAGAAACTACAAGAGGTTCAAAGACTTCAAAAGATGCAAAAAGGAAGTCACCAGCAACAAAAATCTTTTACACCACCATTTCAAAAATCAGCAAGCTACAACAAACCAAGTACCAGTGCTACCGATGGCAAAAACAGCAAAGGTGATCTTGTCTGCTTCAACTGCAGAAAACCTGGTCACTTTGCCTCAAAATGTCCTCAGCCAAAGTATGAATACGTGAGGAAATCAGTAAACAAGAGATACCAAAGTCTCGAAGTTATGTTGCCGATGATAGCACAGAAAAAGCCTTGCCGGTCTGGTGTGAAACTGATTCAGACGAAGATGCCGATGAAGATGCGGATGCCGATGTAAGTTTCATGGCATTAGATTCAGATGATGCCGATCTTTCATCCTTGCTGACTCCAATCTACCGAGATCCCTCGCCGCCAAAGACTCCAGTCAAAGAAATACCAACTGGAAGAGCTCAACCATACTTCAAGGAAGTAAGCATCAAAGCAGGAAATCCAATAGGATACAAGGTTCATCAAGTGGGAACTTCACTCTATGGACAGTGTAACTCTTCTCACTTCAATGCTTCTAAAACAAAACCCTTGCCGATGACAAGAAAATTCTCATTCACCGAACATCCCAATATTGCCAAAAGCCTTTCGAAACCCATCTCTTCCCTACCTGAATTCTCACCTGAACCCATTTCCTCTACTCCCAAAGATTCAGCCGACCCTCTTCTAGAATTATCTAAGGCTGAGATGGTAAAGACAATGGATGAACTTTTTATTGATTATGAGAAGCTGAGTAGTGTTCATAAAGTGATGGCTGCTGATTTCAAAAGAATTTCTAACGAGAATAGCTCGCTTATGTCTGAACTTTCAGTTCTCAAAGGACACGAGCTTGAGTCTATTTCTTTAAAGAAAGAAAACCTGGATCTCAAATGCCAAGTAGCAGTATTGATAGCTCAGATCGAAGATCTTGTGAAAAGAAACAATCATCTCTCAAGGATTGTTGATTCTTACACAAAATCTAGAGTTGGTGTTGAAACAATCCTACAGACCCAAATGTCATATAAGGACCAATATGGGTTAGGATTTGATTCCAGCAGCAGTAGCTCTACTGAAACTTGTGCTACCGAGAAAAAGGATGAGAAAGTTGAATGTAGTCCTGTTAACTCAGTGCATAAGGATGCTAAGACAATATACAGTGCTGTGGCAATGAAGTATCCTAAGAACCAGAACAAAAGGAATGATAAGCACAAACAAAGATATGTTAAGGTTGCTGATACTGAGTCTGCCGATAACGGTATTCTTGGTGAATACATCAGCAGAGCAAGTGCTGCCGATCTGACCTCCTCTGCTGCCGATGGACAAGTGCCTAAAAAGGTAACTGCCAAAGGTAAACAGAATGGAAAGAAAGGCAATACTAGCACCTTTAAACCTACTAAGTTTGTGCCTGCTCAATTCCCTAGTTCTGCCGATGCACTGACTAAACAGAATGATGTTCTACCGACTCCACAGCCTATCAGTCAAGTGAGATGTTCTAATTGTTTTGATTATGGTCACAAGGCTCATGAATGCCTCTTGAAGCACCTATCTGGACCCACTGAGGTTACATCCTCTAGTGGTGGCCAGATGTGGTTGCCAAAGAGGAACTAACCCTCGGACCCAAGAATAAGGGGGACCATAAGCATACCGTTTTATTTCAGGAATGCTTCATGGCCTCAACTGGTGCAAGCAAAGATTTGTGGATTCTAGATAGTGGCTGTTCAAGACACATGACAGGATTTGCTGATCTACTTGCCGATATCTCAGAAGCATCAGGTCCCCCAGTGGTTTTCGGTGATAATGCCAAAGGAAAAATCATCGGTATTGGTACCATCAAGAGAGGTACAGTCACTGTACAGAAGGTCTCTCTAGTGGATGGTCTGAAACACAACCTTCTATCAATATCACAATTCTGTGATAAAGGAATGCAATGTGTATTTACTACTTCCAGTTGCTATGTAAAAGACATTGCTTCCAATGAAACTCTTCTCACTGCCAAACGTAAAGGTAACATTTATGCAGTAGACTTAAGTGCTATGACTGGTGTTGCTTATGTTTGTTTTGTAGCTAAGAACATCAGTGAGAACTCATGGCTATGGCACAAGAGACTCAGTCACTTGAACTTCAAGTATCTATCCAAGCTTGCCGGTTCAAATCTGGTAACCGGTTTGCCTCAAGTGTCTGCTGATCATGCAAAGAAATGCAAGGCCTGCCAGCTTGGAAAACAAATAAGTCATCTTTCCGAAGCAAGCCCTGCATGTCAACTTCTAGGTGCCTCCAATTGCTACATATGGATCTATTTGGCCCCACAACCACTGCAAGTATTGGGGGAAGTAGATACACTTTGGTTGTAGTAGATGATTTCTCTAGATATACTTGGGTAGAAACCTTCAGTCACAAAGATGACACCTATGCCGTTGCTACCAAGTTATTCAGACTACTACAAACTCAGAAAGAAAGCGATATCATCAGTATGAGATCAGAGAACGGCACTGAATTCAAGAACAATGGTATTGCTCAGTACTGTGATGATTATGGCATAGACCACAACTTCTCAGCTGCCTATACACCACAACAAAATGGTGTCGTTGAGAGAAAGAACAGAACTCTCATTGAAGCTGGTAAGACCATGATTGCTGAAGCCAGGTTGCCGAAATATTTTTGGGCTGAAGCCATCAATACCGCCTGCTTCACTCAGAACAGATCTCTCATCAACAAATTCCATAACAAGACTCCTTATGAACTCTGGAGAGGCAGAATTCCCAACATCGGATTCTTCAAAATATTCGGCTGCAAATGTTACGTGCTTTACAACGGTAAAGAGCACAGAGGTAAATTTGATGAGAAAGCTGATGAAGGAATCTTTGTTGGATACGCTAAACACAGTAAGGCCTTTCGAGTTTTCAATAAGAAAATTTTGAAAATTGTTGAATCTGTTCATGTAACCTTTGATGAATTTGATTTGCTAGAGTCTGACAAGGCTCCAAATAGTACTAATGTGTCTAGTGCTCATGAGACAGGTGAATCCAGTAATACTAACCCTGCAGATCAAGTACCAGCTGCTGATCCAGTCATTTCAGTAGAAGAATCAGCAGATGCTCCGTACTTTCCTTCATCGGCAGAACCAGAACCTGCTGATGAATTTCATAATCCGTTTGCCGATGCAAACTCTGCTGATCATTCTGAAAACAGATCAAGCCCTCAACCAATTTCTGTTATAAGGCCTTTCCCAACAAGTTCTCAATCTAATCCACCTCTCACCCAAAATTCTAATTCTCCTACTCCACCTGCTGATCTTGACCCTCCTCTAGAATCTTTACAACAAGAATCAGTAAGACAAGATGTGCCGAGAGATGTTAGACCAGTTCGTGATCATCCATTAGAAAATGTGATTGGTGATGTCTTTGGACCAAGATTGACAAGAAACCTTAGTAGAGCATTCGCCGAGAGTCTCTTCTCATCTGCTATGGTTTCCAATATAGAACCAAAGAAGACTGAAGAAGCTCTTGCTGATCCTGGCTGGGTGGAAGCTATGCAGGAGGAGCTAAATCAGTTTGAAAGATGCAAAGTATGGGAACTTGTGCCAAGACCAACTTCTCAGCAAGTTATTGGTACTAAGTGGGTTTACAGGAACAAATTGGATGAAGTTGGGAAAATCATTAGAAACAAAGCAAGGCTAGTTGCTAAAGGCTACCGACAAGAAGAAAGAATCGACTACGATGAGACATTTGCTCCTGTTGCAAGATTGGAAGCTATAAGACTTTTCTTAGCCTATGCTGCCTTCAAAGAATTCAAGCTATATCAAATGGACGTGAAAAGTGCCTTCCTGAATGGAGAACTCCAAGAACTAGTTTATGTTGAACAACCACCAGGTTTTGAGGACTCCAAGAAGCCTGATCATGTCTACCGATTGAAGAAAGCTCTCTATGGCCTAAAGCAAGCTTCAAGAGCATGGTATGAAACCCTATCTAAGTTTTTACTTAGCGATGGCTTAGGCTTCACTCGAGGTAAAATCGATACTACTTTATTTGTTGCCAAGCATAAGGGTCATTCATTGTTTGTTCAAATATATGTCGATGATATTATTTTTGGTTCCACTAATGAATCACATTGCAAGAGATTTGAGAAGCTAATGCAGAGCAAGTTCGAGATGAGCATGATGGGTGAACTAACATATTTCCTTGGACTTCAAGTCAAGCAATCCAATGAGGGAATATTCATCAGTCAAGCCAAGTACGCAAAAGAATTAATCAAGAAGTTTGGCTTTGAAAATGCTCACTCTTAAAGCACACCTATGGGCACTAACATTCATTTAGATAAGGATGAGTCTGGTAAGAAAGTAGACATGACTGTCTACCGAGGTATGATCGGCTCACTCCTCTATCTTACTGCCAGTAGACCAGATATTATGTTTGCTGTTTGTGTTTGTGCCAGGTTTCAAGCTGACCCTAGGGAATCCCATCTGCAGGCTGTAAAACGTATTATTAAATATCTATGTGGCACTGCTAACCTTGGATTATGGTATGCTAGAGATTCATCTTTCAATCTAATAGGTTATTCAGATGCAGACTTTGCAGCTTGTAGGGTGACCAGAAAAAGTACAAGTGGGACTTGCCAATTTCTTGGTGATAGACTGGTGTCTTGGTCCTGTAAGAAGCAAGCATCAATTTCCACTTCTACTACTGAAGCTGAGTACATAGCTGCCAGCAGTTCCTGTTCACAGATCCTTTGGATGAAGCAGCAGCTTGTTGACTATGAAGTTCCATCTTAAATTTGTCCCATCTATTGTGACAATCAATCTGCTATCTCAGTTTCAAACAACCCGGTCATGCATTCCAAAACCAAGCACATAGACATCAAGTATCACTTTCTGAAGGAACATGTTGAAAAAGGGAATGTAGTGCTGCTCAAAGTTCATACCGATTATCAAAGAGCAGACATACTGACAAAGCCCTTAGACCAGAAAAGATTTGAATTCCTAAGAGGTGAACTAGGTATGATTGATTTCTATGGTTAAAACTGTGCTAACTCTGCCTATTGTGCTAGACTTGCCGATCTCATCAGCAAGTATGAAAATCTTGCTGGCCAAATTATTTTGCCGATCTAATCAGCAAGTATGAAAATCTTGCCGACCAAAATATATTGCCGACAAAATATTGTTGACAACATCATGCCGATCAACATATCTTGCCTACTAAATTATCTTGCCGATTCAAACTATCTTGCTGATATTTAAAAAGTATCAAATCAGCACGTCTCTGCAAAAAGATAAGATTCCTGACACATGACGTAAGCAATCAAATCAAAGGTACATCGGTCACACCATCTCCCTGACACGTGTGTGTACCTTTCTTACCCAAAATCGTGTCAAGATGTATTCCATTTAATGCGATACATCAGCAAGGTAACAGGTCATCATCACTTCTCTTTTAATTGTGACTAATTTACCCTTTCTCTCTCTTTCTTTTAACTGTTCATTTCTCACCGGTTTGTGTGCGCCTTAAATTTTGCGTGCGCACGTTCACCGAGGTTATAGGTACAGTTACTTCTCATTATTCCTTGTCCTCTCATATTCTCTCTCCCCCATAACATATATAACGCCTTTCAAAATCACTTTAAGATTTCTTCGCCATTTTTCTTCTCTACTCTATCTCTCTCACCCTCTAACCAGTTTATTGAATCACCGTTTTATTTGCTTATATCTTCTTAATATGGTAAGTGTTAATGTTTAAACTTTGCTCATTTCTAATCATTCTTGGTTTGATTTGTCTTTGTTCCTAACATTGTGAGTTGGTTTGAGTATTCTTGCAGAAAATGTCCGGCGAAAAAGATATCTACGGAGGCTATGTTGACTCCGACTACTTCAACGATGAAGCCGACGGGGTTTTCTTGAAGAATCTTCTTATTGGGTCCCTGCTCGACTCATTCATCACTCCATCTGGAGTTGATTCAGTGTTCTTGGATCTCGTCAAGGAATTCTTTTCAAACTCCTCTGTTGTCCGCTCTCGTGCTGACTCTTCAGTCATCGTCTCCATCAACTCCTCTGTTTTGGGCGTGCAAGTCTCTCTTACTCCCTCGTCTATTTCTGAAGTTTTTCCCTCTCTCGGGAATGAAGGGTTGAGTGCTTTAGTTGATGATAATGAATTGGATAGGGCCTGGATTATCATGAGAGGAGCTGGTCCAAGACTCAGTGGCACCAGTCATCTGAAGATTCATTATCCTCGCCGATACTATGCTTTGGCTGAGATAGTTGATAGATGTCTTATTTGCCGATCTGGATCTCATAGCAATGTCACTGACGTTCAGTTTGAAGCTATGGCCGCCATTGTTCTGCAGATTGAGTTCAACTGGTGTGCCTACATATTCAGGATCATTGCCACTGCTGCTGATAAATGGTCTCTGATAGGCTGAAGAACAAACCCAATCCTGGGAAAGGTTGCCATTATCTGTTAATCAGCATAATCTTAAGGAGAAATATAAACATAGTAGCTGCAGATCGTTTTCCATCAAGCATTGCCTTCAGCAAGCTAAAGTCTTATAATGCTAAAGATTGGCAGAGAATAGCAAAGAATGCTTCTAGTGCTATTACTCCTGCTGATGCTCCTGCTGCTTCTGTCGCTCCAAAGAAGAAAAGAGCCAAGAAAATTCCTTTAGTTGCTTCCCAATCAGTAGTCTCTACTCCTGCTCCTTCAACCGATAGAATTCTTGCCGATTCTACTCCTGGTGCTCCAAAGAAAAGAAAATTGGTGAAGGTCGCTGACAAAGTGGTGTCAAAGAAGGCAAAGGTTGCCGACGAACCAGACTTGCCGATGAAGAAGTCTACTCAAGTTGCTGATAAGATGATCTTGCCGATGGAGAAGCAAGTTGCCGACGAAGTTCCTTCTGCTCCCATTCCATCTGCTGATCCAAGAGCCAATCTGATTAGATTTGCGCCTTCTCATCTTGCCGGTGCTTCTCTTACTGCCGATCCTATTGTCAAAGTTGAAGTTCCTTCTGAAGAATTCACTGATGACTTTGCTGATGGCAAAAGTATTGAAGATGTTATTGAAAAGCTGAAGTCTCAGACTTCAAGGAAATGTGCACCCATCAGGAATCCCACCTTCCACACCTTCTACAGGAATCCTTGGTCCTTCACCAACAAGGTCTTGAACAAGAAATGGGTCTTTCCGATTGATCATCTGCCTCCTTTCATTCGTCGTCTTCTTCAATTTCATGAAGAAATGAAGGATACCGTGCCATCTGGGAAAACTTCTGATTATGTTGATTACCGGAGTTTGAACATTCGCACTGATATGTGGAATGAGAAGTTCTTCCCTCTCTCTAAGTTCAAGCAGTTGAAAGAGGCTGAACTGAAGCTCAATTTTGGCCGCTATTTTGACTTTTTACCACTACACTGGAACCAAGTCTATCTCTTTCAAGATCGAATCAGACAAGACTTGATGGTTCAAGATGTGTGGATCATTTATGCCAGAACTTTCAATCAGCTCTCTCAATTCACAGAGCTTGATCCTTATCAGATTGGAAGACTTGAAAATGATGAAGATTTGCTGCCATACAATGATGATGAGGCTCCTGCTGTCATCCCTCTCAATGCTCACTTTCATAGATCAGTAAAGAAGGTCACTATGGACTTGATTGAAAAGTCTAATGAATTTATATTGAAGCAAGATGCCGATCGCCGTGCTGCTGAAAACCTTGCCGATCAAGATGCTCATGTTCCTTCGCCCAGCAGCAGCAAGACCGAGACAGATGCCGATGTTCACTCTGCCGACGATGCAGATGCTGCTGATAAAGAGTTTGTTGCCGATGGATGTGATGATGCTGATAAAGATAGTGATTCTACTGATAGTGATGCTGATGATGATGGTGCTGATTTATTTGGAGATTTGGTTTGTGCTCACAAAATTGCTGCTGACTCTCCTTCCACTTCACTTACAACAAATAGTGACAAGATGCCAATCAGAACTGTCATGACTAAAGCTCCCTCTGCTGAAGTCTTTGCAGAGTCTGTATTGAAGGATGATAGTAGTGTTGAAGGAAGTCATGCTGATGAATCTTTTAAGGAGATAGTGGAATTTCCAGTTGAGACAACTACAGACACTCAACCTCTGTTGGATGTATCTACTGACCTACCTTCCCCAGTTGAGACAACTATGGACACTCAACAGATGGATGTATCTGTTTCAGGAGGAGAGACTGATGAGAAAACTGCTGACACTCATCTTGCTGAGCAAACTACAGACACTCAGTTAGTGACAGTTACTCCTGAAATACAGATTGTCCCACCTACTAGTATTAAGGAGGTTGTGGAATTGGGAGGAGGTACTGAAGGAAGTACTCCTAATTTGGATGCTGACATTGCTGCTAGCCTGCAATTTGAAGAAATTCTTCTACAGCCTTTATTCAGCTTGCCGACGGTTGTTACACCCCTTCCTCTTCCTGCTCCAACTGATGTTCGTGCTGATGGAAA
The DNA here is from genome assembly GCA_026119855.1 of Campanula takesimana. NCBI lineage: Eukaryota > Viridiplantae > Streptophyta > Magnoliopsida > Asterales > Campanulaceae > Campanula > Campanula takesimana. Next base: position 11,508 of record JAOWBW010000928.1, read on the forward strand.
TCATGTTGATGAGGCTGATCCTGCTGACTACATGGAGGTTGGAGAACAAGCTTTTGTTGATCCTGATGCTGTTGATACTTCTCCACCTCCCAGCTATGATTACTTTTAGAATGGGAAGGATATGATGTGCTCAAATTGGTACACTACCAATGTTTCTATCCCTTCCAACAGTTTTGGACAACCTCTCTTTAATGTTCATCCGAGGCTATCATTCAAATATACCCTCCAAAGGTGTCCACTTCCTTTTGGCAAAGATCACCCTCATGTCACCAAGCATCCATTCTCTTTGGTGCTTCAACCAGTGACAGACCAATATTCCTTCCATGGATCAAAGATGACCGTATTCGTACAAAGGGAAAGACTCCTCGGATTTCTAGACTGAAGCGAAAATTGTCTATGAACCTAGATGTCTACTACCTGGCAAACTGAAGATAGGTGGTAAGATCGTTCTCCCTGGTCTATCTCCAAAAGAAGTTCACATCACTTTAAATGGTTGGATGAGGAGATGCTCTATGATCAATGATGAGCTTAAAGAAATTCTGGAGTATCGGCATCTCAACGCTCGTGGCCTTGTGCACTTAGTCAAATCAGCTGCACTTGCCATTACTCTGCCGATGTTCCATCCTCGTCAGCGTGCCGATCACATGGTTTACACATCTAGGCTGATGAAAGCCAGATTGGTGATCATGATATTAGAAGGCATTGCTTGTTTGAAGTTTCAGCTTGCTTTGCTGCTCTCTATGGAAGACAACGGCATATTTCATCTTTCAAGGGATAGAGACATTATTGTCCATCCAAACTTTCCTCTGGAGATTGTTTATTCAAGACCTGCCGATGATATTGTCTCCACCTTCATTCCTATTGATGTTCTTTATGCTACTGAGATTGTTGCTGCTCCTGCTGATGATGTCGATCTTGTTTCTGCTGATGAAGATTCTGCCGATGCCTTAGCTTTTGCCGATGATGAAGATCCTGTGCTACAAAGAATTCTATCTTTGCCTCCACCTCTAGTTCCTATTCCTTCTTCTCCTCTGCCGATTGTTATTTCCGACGATGATACGCAGATTGTTGCCGATGAGGTACAGATCGAGGATGCTGGACTGGAAAATGAGGAATTTGTCCTTTCTCTGGTTCTCCGAAATCCAAATTCTTTTGCTGCTCCGATCTATATTGATAGACCCATTGTCTTCAACAGCCTCTATGATTTTCATTGCTTTGAAGAAGGAGATGATTTTAATCAGAATGCGCCTCCTACTCGTGGTGATTTGGTGGACTTCTCCCACTCCATTGCGGACCTGTTCAAACAATCCACAAAGGAGCTCTCCAAGCAGATTCTTAAGTCCAATCAGGAGGAGGATGTGATCAGAATCAGGACATCTGTCTACAATGACATGAAAAATCTGCTGCAAGATAGAACTGAACGCCTTTTCAATTTGTCTGAGTTAAATGGCTCTCTTGTCACTCAACAGAAAATTCTTCTTGCCGAGCACAATGACACCCGCAGCAAACTTGATGCCTCAAATGAGAAACTTGCTGATATTCAGAATGAACTTCTTGAAGCCAAATTGAAGATTGCTGCTCTTGAGGCAAACAACAAGATGTTATCTGATAGATTAGAGAGTGCTCAGAGAAGGCAGAGCAAGGCAAAAAGGAAAGCTGAAAAGAAAGAAGAAAGAGCAAAGAAGAAAGCAAGAAAGTCTGAATCTACAAAGGACTCGACTCCAGCAGATCCCATGACTTCTGATCCAGCTGCTGATCCTTGAGTCGACATAGCCAATGATGTAGATATCTTATGAAGACATTCATAGTCAAATCTCTTTGCTCAATGATATTTTGTTTGTGCTAATATGTTTTTCTTATATATATGTTATCTGCATTATTCTGTGCTAATCCTCTTTGCAGATTAACATTCTACCGATTCATTGAACCGGCTTCACCATTTATTTTGGTAAATCCACCTTTTACTTTAGACATTTAGTGTGACTTACCTTAGAAAATGATTTTACCTAGATATCCATAGAAAACTTTCCCTAAGTTAAGAGATGTCCTTAGTATTAAAGGTGATTGGACTTAAGTAATTAGGAGGAGATTGTTGTTAAAATGGATTCCTAGATCATAGAATTACTTAATCCCAATCATGTTTGCACTTAGGATCCCCCAATTTTATTAGAACCTTTTTAGGTACCCTTAGGATTCTTTGTGACCAGCACAGGTGTATTACAACTCTTCAAAACAAGACAAACCAGCAGAGGAAGCAAATCAGCAGACCAGTAAACAAGTTGCCGATCAACTCTATTCTTAACATGCGACAAGTTGCCGATCAACTTATTAAAGAAGTTGCCGATCAACTTATTAAAGAAGTTGCCGATCAACTCCATTCTCAACATGCCGATATAATAGACAGTCTGCACTGTCAGTCAGGTGACATCATTTCATTAAAGTCAACCTTGCTGATTGTCTCTGTACTGTTTTATCATAAAGTAGTTTACCTGCTCTGTAATGATTACTGCGCCGTCTGACACATATCTACTTTTAGCTATACTCTGTCTCTACTTGCTTTTGCAGGTAACCGGTTAAGACAAAGGGGTCTTTACCCATCAGACTTTTAAGGCACGCGTATCTTCGCCATTAATGCCAAGGATACTGCATTAAATGCTCCTCACCTACCCAGCTGGAAATTCAAATATTATCCTTCTTCAAGAAGCTAAGACATTAACTTCTCCTATAAATAGAGGACTCAGTGCATTGAAGAAGGTTGGTGATTTTAGTTCATTGAAGAGAGTTGGTTGTTTGCAGCATTCATTGAAGCTCAAACATTCCGTGTCCAGATAATCATTAGATCATTTAATAGGATATACACTTGTGCACAAACTCAACAACATTGTTAGTATTCCCGAACTAGATCATTTTAAGGAATACGTTGTTTGAGTATTTCACACACCCACCTGAGTGAGACAAGTTCTTTTGAACTTGCCGCTCAAATACACTTGGTCAGATATTTGTTTTACGATTCATTAACTATCTCTAGAATTTAGTCTTTGTATCCGGCAAAGCCGTGCTTGTAATAGACTAGGGATATTTAATAGTGCTCTTAACCCAAATCCAAGTTCTGACCAAACTTGGTAGAGGACGTAGCAGTATTTACACTGTGAACCTCTCCAAATCCTTGTGTCCCCTGTCACTTACTGTCCTTGCCGGTTGGAACTCTATCACTGGCAAATCATTACTGTTCTTGCTGATTCATCATTATTTCCTTTGACCAATCTCTTGAAACTGCATTGAACTTTTGGAAACAACTTTGTGTAAAACTAAGCTCTGAAAATCTTTTATACACTGATTTTGTGTGAGTTAAAACTAAGTCATATTTTACCCGCTGCGCTTACTGATAATAGTTTGCAAACTGATAAGTGACTTTGCATTTATAAGTGTTTCTTTGTAAAAGTTTTAAAAAGACTATTCACCCCCCCCCCCTCTAGCCTATTTTCCTACCAATTGGGCCTAACAGTTGCTGCTGGTCGGGTTCGAGTTTGAGCAAACCCGGCCCGAATCCGACCCGTTGCCATCCCTAATATATCTGCCCTAAATTTTTATTGACATTGCAATGTACAATAAGATTTAAAATATCATTTGTTACAATTTCAATACTTTTCAATACTTTTTTTTTTTGAAATCCTAAACCACCTAATACAATTCTAGCTAGGAGGGGGTATCGAACCCAAGACTCTACGACGGAGAGATTTAAACCTACTCAAGATGCCGATTGGGCACAAACCCTTTGGCTTACAATTTCAATACTTTAAGTTGTCGGTTTGTAAAAATGAAGTACTTTGGGAAAAATCTAACGAGTACTGTTAAAATTGCCTTCCCCCTTATCCCTTAAAGTCTTAAACTACAATTATTTATCTTTTGCGAGAATTTCATTAGTAGTTTTACATTTTTTTTATTTTTTAATAAAGGGTGACACATGTTAATTGCTAAATTAGGGGGTTAAAATGTATAATCTCCTATATATATCTTCAACTTCAAACAAAATCCAGAAGCAAAAAACAATAAAGAAAGTCACAAAATTCTCTAATGCCACCACCCACAACTTGTTTGGGAATTTGGCTTGAAAATGGTCAAATTTGAGTAGGTCCTATTGGTGGGTCCTGTTGACTATGACCTTGGTCAATGTTTATACTTGTAGTATGTTATACCATGAACAATATTGGTGTTTTGGTGAAATCCAAATGATGGATTAAATCCAAAGTTCTAAGACTTCAAAGATGAGCTTTTAAAAGAGATTTTGCTTCCAAGGATGAGATGAGTTGGTTGCCATCCCACATGGGAAAGAAAAGCAAGCCTTCCCTTTGCTTGGAAGTACTAAAGGCTTTGGGTCATCCCACATGGAATTGGAATGGATAGTTGAAGTGCCATAAATTACTTGGCATTTCATAGTCTCATGTTCAAGTTACATGTGAGGTGGGTTTGAACCTTTCCCCACGGTCGCTCGCACGGCAGGACAGGGCCGGGCTCGGGCTCGGGCGAATGGTTCGGTTTGAGGGCGTATCTTTTAGGACAAAGTTTATTTGAAGTTTCCAATATTTGCAGAATGGTCCCTGACAAAATTGTTAGGTCAGTTAGTTTCCTAACTGAACTCTAACTGTGCAGTTTCTTTTCCTTCAAGAACAAGTTACTGTAAATCGGGTAGGTTTAAGAGTCCTTCTCTAAAACCTAAATCGACTTAATACTAGTATAAATATACAATCCCGATACCAGTTTTCAAATACGCAATTAATTGCAATAAACTGTTCTCTCTCTTAATTCGTAATCTGTGGTTGATTTGAGAAGTGAGATTCCGGCGAAGTGGGACAGCAGTCGCAAGTGGTTCGGTACCTGTTCGTGCGAAGATATCCTGGTACGTTCTTGAGATCGTTTCATCCTCAGAGGAATTTGCCGCAACCCTCAGCCGCACCAGTAGGGGGCAATAGTTTCTCTTAGGAGAGTTTATTACAGGCGACTCGAACAAAACTGATAAGTCTTTCTAACTCTCTTTTGTTTCTGTCTTTTCTGGATCCTGTTCTGTGGGTACGTTTCTGCTTTTGGCTTAATCTAATATTGTTATATGCTTACGTGATTTCCCTGATTAATCTAATCGTTGCATATTAAATTCCAACAGTTTAAGAGAAACTAGTATTAATCATGTCTGCTGCTAACGCTCCATTCAAGTCCCTTGTTGACACTTATGATCTACCAGAGAAGTTCGCCGGTAAGAACTTCAAGAGCTGGCAGGAACAGATGAAAATCTGGTTGTCAATTAAGGGGATGACTGGTATGCTAACTGAAAAGTGCCCTGCTATTGATGAGAAGGACCCTACAACAGCGAAGGATAGGGATGGCAATTCTACCAAACCCGATCTGTATCCGAGACAATCCAGACCGGGATGGGTGGGTTTGATAACAACTTTCCTAAATCCGGCGGGTTCAGAAACGGGTTCCGTAGGTTCATGAAATCCGCCCGTATCTGACCTGCCGCATGTATTCAACCCGAATAGTATTTATATTAGGCTATTTACTATTTTACCCTTACTTTCAATCATTATTACTCCCCTAACCTTGAGCATGTGATTTATGAAATGTGGAAATATAGGTTGGGCTAAAACCCAAGGCAATGAAAGAGATGGGCCAGGCAAAAAAAAAAAAAAAACTGGGCGGATACGGGCAGATTCGGATTTTCCCATCGGCGGATACGAACGGGTTCGGTAGCCTCGGGTCGGATACGGGTTTTGCAATATCTGTACCGTATTCGACCCGTTGCCATCCCTAGTGAAGGCTGCTGAGCAGTGGAGGGAGAGGACGATGTTGTTCGTGGATGCATTCTTTCGGCTCTGTCGAATGTTCTCTTCGATGTTTATTGTTTTGCTCCCCTCACTGCTGCATCGCTGTGGGAAATGCTTAACACAAAGTATAACACTGATGATGTTTGTCGCGCCCCGACCCGTGGTCCTACTTGGCCCCACGTCCGGGACACGCACGGAAGACGTCATAAAACATTTTTAAGAAAATTTTTCGAAATATACTTTCATAAAAAGGTCTTACATAACCAAACAACATTTACTAAACGTGACTACTAGTCACAAAACAACTTTCACAACCAAGTTCTAAGCCACTTGGCTACACACTTCACTTACTTACTTATTTACAACACGAACATCTACCAAAAGAGTTGATACAAACCAAGTCACGGGTACACTACCCAAAAAGGTATTACATTTACATAATGTATCCTTTCTTACACAACTTTCCCAAAATATCTTACCCAAAGATCTCCTCGACGTCCTCCCTGTGTGTGTGAACTATCCCCTGGGCTCCTTCTTATCTAAAACAGTAAACAAATAAGGGTGAGAATAAATCTCAGTAAGTTACTAAAATGCAACTACATTACATGCTAATATGAAGATCATGAAGAAACAATATTAACAATTAAGCGTATAACACATAGCACATAATATGAGAGGCTCCCTATCGCCAACCGTCCCATACCGGTTGGAAATAACGACCAACTCATCATGCAACACATAAAGCGGAAATGAACACTCATACGTGGATACTGAGCCAAGGTTCCCAAACCAAACAATAGCCATCTGAGAGGCATCAACTGAGCAGCATCGAAGAGCTGAAACGGGTTCCGGAACCAAACAACAACAACAACAACAACGGGGGAAAATGACACAAAGTCATAACCCAAAGTGCCCAACCTTTGGCCTAAGGAAGGGGGTTAAAAATGGGAAACCAATGATAGGAGCCTTATAATGTACTTGGCTCGGGAGACCATTATAATCCCTATCACTGCCCAACACACACAAAAGTACCAGCTGGACTTTAGACACAACCGAAGCAAAGAAAACTTGCTTAAACAACAAACGGGGTATGATTCCAAAGTAGGGAACCACACAAGCTCATATTAGAGAAGTAAACACGTTTTCATAATAGTATGCACCATATTGACATTAAGTCATCACACAAACCATCCAAACCATCACATTAATCCAAACTTGATCACAAAAGACCAACTCTACCATAATGAACCATGGATACTCATTTTGGTACTAATCACCTACTGGATTTACGTGCTATAAAAATCAAAACCCCACTCAATAACCAACCCATCGTGTAGTACTCGAGAAGAGCTTTCCAACGATAGTTTACACGACTAAAACGGAGTCCGGATGAAGAAGTTATGACCTCCGGAAGATTTTACGTAAAAATACACAAGTTCAGACTTTGGCCCCTTACACGACTCGTGTACCACTACACGACTCGTGTAAGAACTTTTACACAAGTCGTGTAGCAGTACACGACTCGTGTAGAAAAACACCCCTTCAGAATCTCCCCTTACACGACTCGTGTACCCCTACACGAGTCGTGTAATCAGCCCAGAATTCACATTTTGGCTGGAAACAAAATACTCCCTTCATCTCACCAACCCAAAATACCAACATTAGCAACCCTCATACAATTTCAACCCTCACAACAGCTACAAACTCAACCAAGCACAATACTAACACCAATTCCTATAACTTTCCCACTAATAACAAGCTATGTATAAGTTCTTACTACTCCCTCTGTCCCAAATTTACAAGTATATTAAAAGTATACCAAAACATCATTTTATAACATATAAAGCATATAAACATGTTTATGACCATTTTAACATTTAAAGGGAGAATAGTAACTTACCTATATTCCGGAAAAGATGTCAAGAAAAAATAAGATGAATCGGTAGATATGATCTAATCAACACCCTGAACATTTATATATTTTAGATTTGGAAATGGAGTAGTAAATTAAAATAGGAAAAATTAACAAAACCAAAACTTACCTAGCTTCTTTCTTCTACCTCTTCAACAATGGCACTCTCTGGAAATGATTAGGAAAGAAATGGTGGTGTGCTAAACTAAGGGGAGGGAGGGAGATGAGGTAAAGATAAGATTTACTTACTTCTTCATATAAATCACTCAAGTTTCATGTTAAGCAATTAAGACCCTAAAGTTTACTTCTACAAGGGACCCTAATATTTCCACTTCTATCACTTCACTCCCTAATTAAACTTTACTATTAACACCTAACTAACACAAATAATCAAATAAGATGTGCAAATTCATATAAGATGAAGCAACACATAAAATGCACACCTAATTTTAAATAAAAATTACCAAAAATATAAAATAAATATTAAAATAAATAAACGGATTTCGGGGTCGTTACACTCACTCCCCCTTAAAGAAAATTCGACCCGAATTTTTGGATTGCTTACCTCAACCCTCAAACAACCAAGGGTACTTCCTCTCGATCTCCTCCCGAAGCTCCCAAGTCGACTCTTCCACGTTATGATTTCTCCACACAACTCGAACAAGGGGAATACTCTTAGTTCGCAACTCTTGAACTTTTGAATCAATAACTTGGACCGGGTGCTCCTCGTAAGACATACTCGGTTCAATATCCTCGAGAACCTCGGACAAGACATGAGAAGGATCATACACATACTTCCTAAGCATCGAGACATGAAAAACATTATGGATTTTGTCAAGAGAATGAGGTAACGCAAGACGATACGCCCTATCACCAACTCTACTCAAAATCTCGAATGGGCCAATGTACCTCGGTGCCAGCTTGCCTTTCTTCCCGTACCTTCGAATTCCCACTTTAGGTGAAACCTTAAAAAATACAAAGTCACCCGAATGAAACTCAAGATCTCGCCTCCGATGATCGGCATAGCTTTTCTGTCTACTCTGAGCCGTACTCAAACGATCCCGAATAAGTTTAACTTCCTCAACTGACTTGTTCACCATATCAATACCCAAATTTTTGCTTCTCCCACTTCATCCCAACAAATTGGAGACCGACATTTCCTCCCATACAAAGCTTCATACGGGGCCATCCCAATACTTGACTGAAAACTGTTGTTATAGGCAAATTCTACGAGAGGTAAATGAGAATCCCAAGAATCTGAAAAATCAACTGAGCAAGCTCGCAACATATCCTCGAGAATCTGAATAGTTCTCTCTGACTGCCCATCTGTCTGGGGATGAAAAGCTATACTAAACTTCAACTCTGAACCCAAAGCCTTTTGAAATGCTTGCCAAAACCGAGATGTAAATCTAGGGTCACGGTCAGACACAATACTCACCGGGACACCATGCAATCTCACAATCTCATTTATATATAAGGTTGCAAGCCTTTCCATCGAGTAACTAATCTCAATAGGTAGAAAATGAGAAGACTTGGTCAATCTATCCACGATCACCCAAACGGCGTCAAACCTTCTTCGAGTGCGAGGTAATCCCGTCACGAAATCCATAGTAACATGTTCCCACTTCCATTCCGGAATTTCTAACGGTTGAAGTAACCCCGCAGGCCTTTGATGTTCAGCTTTCACTTGTTGACATGTCAAACATTTAGATACATAATCCGCTATCTCTCTCTTCATATTATTCCACCAAAAGTGTTGCTTCAAATTCTGATACATTTTTGTGCTCCCGGGATGAATAGTATACCTCGACTTGTGGCCCTCATCAAGAACTTGGCGTTTAATCTCATCCACGCAAGGCACACATAACCGACCTCTGAAAGTTAACACTCCTTCGGAATTAAGAGAGAAATCCTCAAATTTACCATCTTCGATTTTATCCACTATTTTCACCAACTCCGGATCATCCTTCTGAGCTTTCTTTATTTGTTGAATCAAAACTGGTAATACTTGAATACTCGCAAAAATAGCCCCATGCTTTGACTCACAAGGCTCCCAATCTCGAGCATCCTCTAACATCTTCCATTCACGCACCATCAATGAAGCCATAAAAGATTTCCGGCTAATGGCATCAGCTACCACATTTGCTTTACCCGGATGATACGATATAGTGCAATCATAATCCTTCAATAGCTCCATCCATCTTCTTTGCCTGTTATTCAACTCTTTTTGGGAGAAAAGGTACTTCAAACTTTGATGATCGGTGAATATCTCAAATTTGGCTCCGTACAGATAGTGTTTCCACTTGTGCAACGCAAAAACAATCGCAGCTAATTCCATGTCATGGGTAGGATAATTCTGCTCACTCGGAGTCAACTTTCTTGAAGCATACGCAATCACTCTTCCATTTTGCATTAACACACACCCGAGGCCTTCTTTAGAAGCATCGCTATAAATTACCAAATCATCATTGCCATTAGGAAGCGCAAGGATAGGAGCTGTAGTCAACCTCTTCTTCAACTCTTCAAAGCTAACTTGACACTTGCCATCCCACACATACGGTACATTCTTTCGAGTCAACTGAGTCAACGGAGTAGCAATTTTAGAAAACCCCTCGATAAATCTTCTATAATACCCGGCTAGACCCAAGAAACTTCGAATCTCCGTAACTGATTCAGGCCTCTTCCAATTCACAATAGCTTCAATCTTGGAAGGATCTACGGATATTCCTCTATTGGAAACCACGTGCCCCAGAAAAGACACTTCCTCGAGCCAAAAAGCACACTTACTGAATTTCGCAAACAGTTGCTTCTCACGGAGAACAGATAGAACCATTCGCAAGTGTTGCTCGTGCTCCTCCTTAGACTTGGAATACACAAGAATATCGTCAATAAATACAACCACGAAGGTGTCAAGATAAGGCTTGAAAACCCGATTCATCATATCCATGAAAACAGCCGGAGCATTAGTCAACCCGAAAGGCATAACAAGAAACTCGTAATGACCATACCTACTACGGAAAGCAGTCTTAGAAATATCCTCAGAACGGATCTTTAACTGATGGTACCCACTCCTCAAGTCAAGCTTTGAAAAGACGACTGACCCTTGGAGTTGATCAAACAAGTCATCAATGTGAGGTAGAGGATATTTATTCTTTACAGTTACCTGATTCAGCTTCCTGTAGTCGATGCACAGTCTCAAAGACCCATCTTTCTTCTTGACAAACAATACAGGAGCTCCCCACGGTGATACACTAGGACGGATGAATCCCCGATCAAGTAACTCTTGCAATTGCACCTTCAATTCTTTTAGTTCAGCTGGAGCCATTCTATAAGGTGCTTCAGATATAGGGGTAGTACCTGGAATCAAGTCAATACCAAACTCGATCTCTCTATCGGGAGGCATAGAATATTCAGAAGAGAACACATCAGGAAACTCTTTAACAACATTCACATCTTCTACTTTAGGAGACTTTTTAGTAGTATCCAAAACACAAGCCAAATACCCCACACACCCACGGTGCAATAGCCTCCTAGCTTTCACATAAGAAATCATACGAATTCCCGAACCCAAAGAAGTTGCCTCAAAAGTAAACACAGGCACACTAGGGATAGAAAACGTAACCACTTTCTTAAAACAATCAACAGAGGCATGATATTTACTTAACCAATCCATACCCAAAATAACATCAAAGTCTTGCAATGGCAAAATAACTAGATCAGCAAGTAAAACATGCTCACTTATATGCACATCACAATCACGCAACACCTTGTCAGCTATCAAACAATTTCCCATAGGAGTCGACACTTCTAGCACATAAGGCAAAGACTCAAAGGAAGAATGCAATCGAGATGCAAAAGACACAGAAACATATGAATGCGATGAGCCGGGGTCTATAAGTGCACGTGCCCTCAAACTGGACATAGAAATTATACCTCCAATTACGGTGGAAGCATCCGAAGCTTGTTGTTGATTGATTGCAAACACACGACCTTGAACCTTTGGTTTTCCTGAGGCATCCCTTTTCTGACCCTGAGACGATCCAACACCACTCCCCGATGGTTGACTCCCCAATCTCGGGCAATTTCTTTGAAAATGGCCAAGTTGTCCACAATTCAAACACTTTCCTTGTTTCTTCCAACACCGCTCCTCACTGTGCCCTTCCCTCTGACAATAATTACAAACCCTCTTGCCTTGACCCCCGGAGAAATTGCTTTGATTTCTAACACTCGGTTGCCCTTGTGGTTGTCCTCTAAATGGGGTTGAAGTCCCTTGTCCTCCACGATTGTCATTCCTTTGCGGTTGTGGTCTACCTTGCCTTCCAGCACTTGTTAATTCCACCTTCCTCTTGTGTTCTTCAATGTCGTGCTCCACTTGATAAGCTCGATCAACTGCATCTTGAAATTCTTGTAGCTTGTGGGACACCAATTGAGTTCGAATCACTGTTTTTAGCCCTTTCACAAACCTTGTTGCTTTCCTCTCCTCCGTTGCAATTAAATGAGTACAATACCTCGATAGCTCCGTGAACTTGGCTGCATACTGAGCCACCGACATTGTATTCTGTTCCAAGCTAAGAAATTCCACTTCCTTCCGGTCTTGATCCACCCTTGGAATAAAATGTTCCTTGAACTTCCTCAGAAAATTTGCCCAAGTATATGGTACATGAGCTTCATCCCAACTAGCCTTCAGTGTTCTCCACCAGTACTCCGCAGCTCCACTCAACTTGTAGGTAGCAAATCTAACTCGATCTTCCTCAGTACATACTAAAACATCAAATATCTTTTCCATGGATTCAATCCATCTCTCAACTTTGGTCACATCTGGTTCACCATCATAGCCAGTTGGTTTCATCTTCAAAAACTGTTCTAGACCATACCTCGGAGGTGCATGCTCTCCTCCTTGTCTCTGATCATGGATGGTTTTCATTGTAGCCTCGAACATCCCTTGGAACATAGCTCGAGCTTCTTCCCTTACATTACTCTGGCCTGCAGTACCAGACTGTTCACCCTCATGTTCCGGCATTTTTACTGAGTATCTGCATAAAACACTCAACGTTACTCACTCCATACTCAACTACCCTCTTAGGTCACTTAGTCATTCTAGACCATCTACAACCTAGCTCTGATACCAACTGTCGCGCCCCGACCCGTGGTCCTACTTGGCCCCACGTCCGGGACACGCACGGAAGACGTCATAAAACATTTTTAAGAAAATTTTTCGAAATATACTTTCATAAAAAGGTCTTACATAACCAAACAACATTTACTAAACGTGACTACTAGTCACAAAACAACTTTCACAACCAAGTTCTAAGCCACTTGGCTACACACTTCACTTACTTACTTATTTACAACACGAACATCTACCAAAAGAGTTGATACAAACCAAGTCACGGGTACACTACCCAAAAAGGTATTACATTTACATAATGTATCCTTTCTTACACAACTTTCCCAAAATATCTTACCCAAAGATCTCCTCGACGTCCTCCCTGTGTGTGTGAACTATCCCCTGGGCTCCTTCTTATCTAAAACAGTAAACAAATAAGGGTGAGAATAAATCTCAGTAAGTTACTAAAATGCAACTACATTACATGCTAATATGAAGATCATGAAGAAACAATATTAACAATTAAGCGTATAACACATAGCACATAATATGAGAGGCTCCCTATCGCCAACCGTCCCATACCGGTTGGAAATAACGACCAACTCATCATGCAACACATAAAGCGGAAATGAACACTCATACGTGGATACTGAGCCAAGGTTCCCAAACCAAACAATAGCCATCTGAGAGGCATCAACTGAGCAGCATCGAAGAGCTGAAACGGGTTCCGGAACCAAACAACAACAACAACAACAACGGGGGGAAAATGACACAAAGTCATAACCCAAAGTGCCCAACCTTTGGCCTAAGGAAGGGGTTAAAAATGGGAAACCAATGATAGGAGCCTTATAATGTACTTGGCTCGGGAGACCATTATAATCCCTATCACTGCCCAACACACACAAAAGTACCAGCTGGACTTTAGACACAACCGAAGCAAAGAAAACTTGCTTAAACAACAAACGGGGTATGATTCCAAAGTAGGGAACCACACAAGCTCATATTAGAGAAGTAAACACGTTTTCATAATAGTATGCACCATATTGACATTAAGTCATCACACAAACCATCCAAACCATCACATTAATCCAAACTTGATTACAAAAGACCAACTCTACCATAATGAACCATGGATACTCATTTTGGTACTAATCACCTACTGGATTTACGTGCTATAAAAATCAAAACCCCACTCAATAACCAACCCATCGTGTAGTACTCGAGAAGAGCTTTCCAACGATAGTTTACACGACTAAAACGGAGTCCGGATGAAGAAGTTATGACCTCCGGAAGATTTTACGTAAAAATACACAAGTTCAGACTTTGGCCCCTTACACGACTCGTGTACCACTACACGACTCGTGTAAGAACTTTTACACAAGTCGTGTAGCAGTACACGACTCGTGTAGAAAAACACCCCTTCAGAATCTCCCCTTACACGACTCGTGTACCCCTACACGAGTCGTGTAATCAGCCCAGAATTCACATTTTGGCTGGAAACAAAATACTCCCTTCATCTCACCAACCCAAAATACCAACATTAGCAACCCTCATACAATTTCAACCCTCACAACAGCTACAAACTCAACCCAAGCACAATACTAACACCAATTCCTATAACTTTCCCACTAATAACAAGCTATGTATAAGTTCTTACTACTCCCTCTGTCCCAAATTTACAAGTATATTAAAAGTATACCAAAACATCATTTTATAACATATAAAGCATATAAACATGTTTATGACCATTTTAACATTTAAAGGGGAATAGTAACTTACCTATATTCCGGAAAAGATGTCAAGAAAAATAAGATGAATCGGTAGATATGATCTAATCAACACCCTGAACATTTATATATTTTAGATTTGGAAATGGAGTAGTAAATTAAAATAGGAAAATTAACAAAACCAAAACTTACCTAGCTTCTTTCTTCTACCTCTTCAACAATGGCACTCTCTGGAAATGATTAGGAAAGAAATGGTGGTGTGCTAAACTAAGGGGAGGGAGGGAGATGAGGTAAAGATAAGATTTACTTACTTCTTCATATAAATCACTCAAGTTTCATGTTAAGCAATTAAGACCCTAAAGTTTACTTCTACAAGGGACCCTAATATTTCCACTTCTATCACTTCACTCCCTAATTAAACTTTACTATTAACACCTAACTAACACAAATAATCAAATAAGATGTGCAAATTCATATAAGATGAAGCAACACATAAAATGCACACCTAATTTTAAATAAAAATTACCAAAAATATAAAATAAATATTAAAATAAATAAACGGATTTCGGGGTCGTTACAATGTTGGTGTTGAAAAGTACTGTGTCTAAGTTCCTTAAGTATCGTATGGCTGATGGGAGATCTATCACTGATCAAGTGCATGAGTTCCAGATCATATTGCAATCACTTAAGGATGGGGCTATGGAACTTCCTGAGAAGTTCGTACTCATGCCAATCATTGAGAAGTTTCCTCGGTCTTGAGAGGAATTTGTTATGACTCTCAAGCACCGTACTGGAAGCTTGACACTCAATGATTTGATGAATGCAATATCGATCCAGGAAGTGCACCATAGTAACGGTGTTAGTGTGCCTGTGGAGGCTAAGGCCAATGTGATAACTGACAATAAGAACAAAAGGAAATTTGAGAAAACTGGCTCTAAGGATAGTAATAATGATAAGCTAAAACCTAAGAAACATATCCAGAAAAAGCCAAAAGTAAACAAAACCTGCTGGAATTGTGGAACAGTTGGAAACTTTTCTAGGGACTGTCCCAAGAAAGGAAAAATGGCACAAAGTTCTGCTGATCAAGCTCAGGTGAACATGGTCATTGGACCATCAGATGATGATCCTGTCGATGATGCGTTTCAGCCTGAAGTTGATGCTATTACCAGCGAGATTACCAAGTATGTAACCTCTAATCCTGAAATCTTTAATGTTTATGAACCCATCGAGTGGTTGGTAGATACTGGGGCAAATGTGCACGTTTGTGCTGATAAATTGATATTTGTGTCTTACCAGCTTGAACGTGGTAGATCAGTGACGATGGGGAATTCTAGTGCTGCAAAGGTGCTTGGTACTCATTTTATTAATGATAGTTTTATTGATTATCCTATTTCTTATTCCATTGAATCTTCAAATATTTGGCATGGTCGTTTAGGACATATTAATTTGAAATATGTTAAAAGATGATGAATTTGGATATTGTTCCTAAGCATGCTATTGATAAAAATTCTAAATGTCATGTTTGTGTTGAAGCTAAATCTGTTAAAGGCCTTTTCATTCAGTAATCGAGACTCTGAAATACTTGATTTAGTGCACACCGACATTTGTGAATTTAATGGCTTGTTGACCAGAGATAAAAAAAAATACTTTATCACTTTTATTGATGAGTGCAGTAGATATTGTTATGTTTACTTGTTGAATGGAAAAGACGAAGCACTTGAAAAATTTATTATATTTAAAAATGAAGCTGAAAAACAAACTGGCAAGAAACTTAAACGGTTAAGATCAGATAGAGGTGGTGAATATGAGTTTAATCCGTTTATGCATTATTGCCAAGAAAACGACATAGTGCATAAAGAGACTCCCCCTTACACACTTCAATCTAATGGTGTTGCTGAACGTAAGAATAGAATCTTTAAAGATATGATTAACATCCTACCTATAAGCTGGACTACCTAAGTATATGTGGGGAGAAGCTTTGAATACGGCTTACCATATTCTGAATAGAGTTCCTCCTAAACATAGAGATAAAAGTCCGTTTGAACTTTGGAGAGGTAGAAAGACCAACTTGAAATACTTGAAAGTGTAGGGGTGCCTTGCAAAGGTACTTGTCCCTGAACACAAGAAAAAGAAGCTTGGTCCTAAAACTGTTGATGCTATCGTTATAGGATATTCTAAAACGAGTTATGCATTGAGATTTCTGATTATCAAATCTGAAATTTCTGGCATAGATTTTAACTCAATTGTTGATTTACGTGATGCAACATTCTTTGAAGATGTGTTTCCCATGAAAACCGGACTCCCCAAAGAGTTAAGTACCACGTCTAATTCAATTCTATCTCAAGTGGAAGAGATGACAAACGTGGGGCAGATCTAATTGGTTCTTTATCTAATGATGAGGATGAACCAAGAAGGAGTAAACGGGCTAGGGTTATCAAGGATTATGGAAGTGATTACATCACTTACAATATCGAGGATGATCTTAATACCTTCAAAGAAGCTATGGCATCTCCTGATGCTAAGCAATGGAAGGATGCCATTAAAAGTGAGATTGATTCTATTGTCTCAAATGGGACCACTACAACAAAAGTGACTTTTCCCGGCACTTTCAAATGTGCCGGAAATTGAAAAGAAGTGCCGGAAAAGCTATTTCCGGCACTTTTTCTGGCACTTTTGAAAGTGCCGAAAAAAGTGGTGTAGGCAATACTTACCGGCACTTTAAAAGTGCTCGAATTTTTTGGCACTTTTCAGATTACAATAAGAGAAGAATATTCATGCTATCACTCCTATTTTTTTGAAAAGTGCCGGGAAATTCCGGCACTTTTTTTCCGGCACTTTTTAAAGTGTCGCTAATTTAAAAAAAAAATTGAATTTACCCAGATTTGAACCCACGACCTCTTGCATACGAAGCACACCTTCTACCGCTTGGCTAAATCTTTTTTTATTATAAATTTTCATATACAATTATTTGTTACAAAACAAAAACTTATATTAGGGCATTTCTATTATTGTAGTCCATAAAAATCTAATATATGTAACAAATTAAATCAAAGTTACATGAAAAATATGATTAAATTTAAAAAGTAAATAAAAATTTCAAAACAAACATCTTTTATTTTAGCGGCACATTATAAAAAAGTGCGGAAATTAGCGGCACTTATAAAAAGTGTCGGAAATTCCCGGCACTTTTGAAAAAGTGCGGCTAATTCCCGGCACTTTTTAAAAAGTGCCACTAAATTCCCGGCACTTTTTCAAAAGTGCCGCTAATTACCGGCACTTTTTCATAAGTGCCGCTAATTCCCGATACTTTTTTATAAAGTGCCGGAAATTTAGCGGCACTTGTTAGAAAGTGCTGGGAATTAGCGGCACTTATGAAAAAGTGCCGGGAATTAGCGGCACATATGAAAGTACCGGTAAATAAGCGCCGGGAAAGGCCATTTTTGTTGTAGTGGACATGGGAATTAGTTGATCTTCCTCCTGGTTGCAAAGCAATTGGATGCAAGTGGATTTTTAAGAGGAAACTCAAACCTGATGGAACCGTTGATAAGTTTAAGGCTAGATTAGTTGCTAAAGGGTTTAAGGAGATGGAGGGAATAAACTATTTCGATACCTATTCACCAGTTGCTAGGATGACTACAATCCGTATGCTCATAGTATTGGCTTCTGTGTATGATCTCCATATCCATCAAATGGATGTAAAGACCGCCTTTCTTCATGGCGATCTTGAGGAAGAGATCTATATGGATCAAATTGAAGGATTTGTAGCATCTGGTAATGAAAGAAAGGTCTGCAAACTTGTCAAATCCCTTTACGGATTGAAACAAGCCCCAAAGTAGTGGCATGAGAAGTTTGATAAAATTGTCTCATCGTTTGGCTTTATTACTAATGAATTTGACAAGTGTGTCTATTCTATGAGTAAAGGTGATAGTTGTATTGTCTTGTGCCTATATGTTGATAATATTCTGTTATTTGGAAATAATATGAGAATAATCGATGAAACTAAGTCATTCTTGGAAAGTAAGTTTGAAATGAAGGATATGGGAGTAGCTGACGTGATCCTTGGACTTAAGTTGACTCATTCAACTAAAGGCATAACCATCTCACAATCTCATTATACACAGAGTGTAATTGAGAAGTTTGGTTATAAGGATGGTAAAGTCGTCAATACTTTGTTTAGTCCTTATATGACACTTGCTAAGAATGAGAATGGAGTACCTGTGGCTCAGTTGAAATATTCTCAGGTTATTGGGAACTTAATGTATCTTGCTAACTGTACTAAACCAGATATATCCTACGCAGTTACGAGGTTGGCTAGATACACTAAGTGTCCGAATAGAGCTCATTGGGAAGATCTAGGTAGAGTACTTCGTCTTTCTCCTGTTTTGATTTGGAACCATCGACTTCAATTTTCTATTTATCTCTCTTTCCCCAAATTCTGCTCCTACGCCGCCTCTCTCTCCATCTTTCATCAGGATTAATTGAATGGAAGAGACAAAAAATTGGGAAGGTGGGTATAATGTGAAGAAATGGTGGTCAGGAGAGGCAATGGAATTTAATGGGGGGGGGGGGGGGGTGAGTGGAGTGGATGGTAGGGTGAAGATAAATGGCGGGTCAAGTTGGCTGAGCAACTATAATATTGTTGTTGCAACCATTATTATTGCTGAACCGAGAGAAAGATGGGGGGGGGAGGAAGACATGAGGGAGAAGATAATGTTTTGTGGGTAAGTTTAAGTGAGTAATTTTATTATTATTAAGTGGTGGTAAAAGTAATTTAATATATAAATAAAGTGGCATTTTTTTAATTGTGTGTATTTTAAATATATTTAACGAAATAGAGGTAAAATAAATACTATTGTCTTTAGGGGGTGGAATGTACAGATTTTGAAAAAGCTCGTTCGGTTTTCATCAATTTTGTTAAAATTCGTCAATTTTATTTAACAGACATCTAAAAATGCCTCACATTGCCACACACTAACAATATGAGGATTGACATTGTAACAAATGGTACATTAGGATTTACATTACAATTCCAACAAATTTTTGGAGGCAATAATGTGCTATTTGACTAATAAAATGGTAGGTTGTGCTTAAAAGTTAATATGATAGAAGTATTTTTTATTTTTCTTTTTTGGAGATTTTACCAACACTCTTTTTCAAAGCTACTACTCCCTCTATCTCTTAATCAATATCTATTTTAAATATATTTTTTTCTCAAAATGAATGTATGTTTCTTTTTTTTATGAAAAATAAAATAAAATTGTCCTTAAATTTCTTTTTACCAAAAAATTTCACAAATATTTTAAGACTTGCAAAAATAAATGTATGGAAAGAATATTAAAAAAATGATGGTCCCTTTTTGTTTAGTGATGTTATTCACACCCCTTAATTTCTAAATACATCAATCTTTATGCTTGATGTGTTGTATTTGGATAGTACTCACTCTATTATACAATCTCATTTTTTAAATAAGATTGAATTTTGACTAAAATTCAATCAAATTGTTATTGATATTGTTGTGTTTTCAAGCTTGCATAATTTGTGTGTTATACATGTTTATGTCATTATGATAGTATTACATGAATTATGTCGGTTTAGGTTTTATAACAATATTCATGCACCTGGTTTATGGTTCCATATAGAACCGATGAACCCGAGTCGCATCGAAACTTGAATCCTGTCTCGAACACCAGCTTCTTCAACAAAATTCAATTATCACAATATAGCTAATCGTGCAATTAGCTCACACTAGCATAATCAGTGGCACTCAATTAGCGCTTATTATGCCAACAATATATGCTTAGATTATTAAAAGCAATATAACATTAAGAACTGAAGAATAAATGTAATATACCAATAATAACTAAACTAGGGGCCGGGTTAAGTTTTAAGAATATGGTTTAAATACATATTGCCTCCAATAGATAAGAAAAAAAAGTGTTTAATTCATATATAAGAGTCTCTTAAATAATTAATAGTGCTTTCTGATGACGCCCTAGATTTTGGGGTCATGGAGATTAGATCTCCGATTTGCTGCCCCCTGCTCCTAGCTGAGAAGATCTGCAAGATGAGCACACCGTTAGGACCAAAGCGGGTTTGACCCCAGCTTAGGCCCTCGGGTGTGAGAGTAAGACTCTGAGGGAACTAAGAACAAGGCCTAGAATGCCTTGGATGTGTGAATGTGTAAGAGAGAGGGAGAGGAGAGCACTCAAGAGAGTGTAGAGAGAGAGAGTAGAGAATAAATCATACCCTTTACCTTAGATAAGGAAGGGTATATATATGAGGGATGAGGGGTATACTTGTCCTTTCAGGAGGTCCTTCCCTTGGTACAAGGCAGGAGTATAGAGACCGTATGAGAGGGGTATGAGGGTACGTATGCAAGTATACCCTGAAAAGCCAAGGCTCATCAGAAGCCCCCTATTCCGAGCGCTCGATTATTTATGGTCAAGGCGAGGAATATACTCTTGGTCGAGATTGGCCTGTGTACATATATATGGCTGGAAGCTAGAAGCTGAAGCTGGAGCTAGAAGCTGAAGCCTGAAGCCTGGAGACTGGCAAGAAGATGTGGCTCCCATAAGAGTGAAATCAAAACTCGAACTGTGAGCTCAGACTCATCAGATAGCGGACTGCGGCTAGTCGACTCGGAGATTCCCGAGGAGAAAATAAGTCCGCGCATAACCTCCATAAGAGAAAACGAGAGCTCGGGCTGCGAGATTGCAAGACGAGGCAGTCGCTATGACATATAAATAAGATCTCGGGCTGTGAACTCGGTCACATCGGGCAGCGGAGATACTAGAGGGAGTCTGAAGATAAACATCGGAGATTCCCGAGGATAACTAAATCAAGCATGTAGCCTTTAAATAATCAATAGTGAGCCGGGGATTCCTGAATATAGACGGGAATACACCACAAGAGAATCAAAGGTCCGACAGTGAATCTCAATATATAACTCGAATATTCTCGAGAATAAACAAAGCGGGCGCATAGCTTATGGATGAATAATCCAACGACGAGAATGTGACTGTTATAATAAAATAATAGAAGCTCGGGTTAAGAACTCGATCCATATATGAATAAACACCATAATATAGATTGACATCCCAGGGGGAGTCTGAATATATATCTCCGAGATGCCAAGGATGATGACAGCGGGCACATAGCCTATAAATGGTATTCAATGATAGCCGGAGATTCCCGACTATAGAAAAGAGAATGCCAAAAGATAATCAGAAGTCCCTTATGGAGTCTGAAACTATAACTTGGAGATTTCCAAGAATAATAATGTGGCATAAAGCCTCTGGATGAGTGATCCAACACTAAACGGGGAGAATAAGCCCCCGAGTTGCTCAAATAAAGATGTGGTACTATTAAGTCGGCCTAATGCCCTGAGATAAATGTGCAGCCCCCGAGTCGTGGGTCGCTGTAGGGAGCAATAAGATGAGCCCGTAAACTTCACAAGCACATGAGCGTGAAAGCGCCACATATAAGATGAGCTCGGAGGCATCATAAATAAGATGAGCCCGTATGCGTCCATAATAAGAAGGGCGTGTAACCATCCGTAATAAGAAGAGCTCATGAGCGTCCAGAATAAGATCAGCCCGTTGGCTTCCATGATGAGAAGAGCCCGGAAGCGTCATAATGATATGAGCCCGGAGACATCATAATGAGACAAAACTGGAGGCATCATTCCGCTTAGAGTCTTCGCTGCGCTATAGGTGTATCAATCATATATACATATTTTTTGTGATGGCATGTTGAAAGCCGAGCGAATAGATAGTAATTAAACTATATAATAAAATCATGGCATTTGCAACATGTCGATTAAGCAACTTTGACCAAGTAGTTTTCAAGGCATCATCACTTTGTGAATTTTGTCATGGTAGCTATCAAAGAATCAATTAATAACGGTTTAAAGCACATTTGAATTGATTATATAACATGTTTTCTGAAAGCGAGTAAGCATATATGGCATGTCCTTTTGCACATTTCGGGAAGTATAATTCCGCAAATATTTAAACCAACAGAAGCATGTGATCACGATTTAAACTTTAATCATGTAAAGTTGTTTCTCTATTGTTATGAAGCTACTATATAGAATACGGTAGCAAGTTAGTCCAATATACTATTAAAATATGGGGGCGAAGCATAATTGTAACAAGATGAATGTTTATTATACTTAAGTAACAGATATTTTCACAAGCATATTCTGAAGAGAATACTAATTCACCATATAATTCATGGAAATAGGCATGGAATTTTTCTCATGATCATGCATTTTCGTTTATTGGGAACCCAAGTAGTAAGCACTAGTGCCAAGTAGCAAGTAGTTTTGCATGCTAAATATTTTCGTTTACGCACAAGGTAGTTGTAACATGTAATCAAGTTATTAATCATGCTCTCGATTCATTGACTAATAAAGCTATATGAAAAGCATTTATTAAACTGAGAGGGCGGAGAGATACGACCTGACGTTGATTAGTGGAGATTTGACAAAACTCGTTAAATATTTAACGGATACAATAACGCCCGTCAGTCGATTGAGCCCCCAAGTTTCATAGATTGCCAACAACTTGGATGAACAAGTGCTGGACTCCAAATATATATAGACCTCTAGATAGAGAGGTTTGTCCGGGACAAGATTTTCAGCGAGGCCCGCAGCTAACACGAAGGGTCGGGCCAGGTCGTTATAAGGACATGAAGCCCCCGAGTTGCGGGGAACCATAAGGTACATGAACCTGCATCGAGCTTTAAAATTGTTTACCCAAAGGCTTGTTGAAGTGTTGGTCGCGGGCTTGAGGTCAAACTGCCCGTAAGATTTGCAATCGAATTAATTTCGAAGCCGCGATATATAAGATGAGCCCGATGGCTAGATAAACAAGGTGAGCGCGATTGCTTCGTAAATAAAATAGAATTCGTAAGCCTTCACAAGAAGTTGAGCCCAATGGCTTCATAATAAGATAAGCATGAACGCTTCATAAATGAGATAGGCCCGGTGGCGCCATATATAAGATAAGCACAATCTGTTGATGGACCCGAAGGCGCCATAAATAAGATAAGCACGACTGGTTCATGAATAAGATAGGCCCGATGGCACCATAAATAAGATAAGCCCGGTGACTTGTTGAGTACTTGGAGATTTCGAGACTTTGTCGATGCGTTCCATCTTTGCCCTTTGCTATACTTGGCTTTAACACAGGTTCTTTCGTTTCTGGGCAAGCAGTCTAGCTCGAGGGCGTAGGACCGCGCATCGTACGTGCGAGCACGTGCCGGCATCCGTTTTTGGGCATGCGGTCTAGCTCGAGGGCGTATGACCGCGCATCATACGTGAGAGTCACGGCATCCGTTCCTGGGCATGCGGTCTAGCTCGAGGGCGTATGACCGCGCATCGTACGTGAGAGTCACGGCATCCGTTTTTGGGCATGCGATCTAGCTCGAGGGCGTATGACCGCGCATCGTACGTGAGAGTCACGGCATCCGTTTCTGGGCATGCGGTCTAGCTCGAGGGCGTATGACCGCGCATCGTACGTGTGAGCACATGCCGGCATCTGTTAAGATTAGGCCAGGAGCCTGAGCGGGCTGACAATCTTTGTTATACTATTGTCATCTTTGTTATCTTTTAGCCCGCGCTTTTGGGGTGACTCGCCTACTCGTAGGGATTTTCTCGAACTCTTGCCTACTCGGAGTAGGGCTTTGCTCGAAATCTCGCCTACTCGGAGTAGGGCTTTGCTCGGACTATTGCCTACTCGGGGTAGGGATTTATTTGCCTACACGAGGGTAGGTCTTTCTTCGAACTTTCGCCTACTCGGGGTAGGGCTTTAATGGATGGCAATCTTTGGGATTTAACCCGCTCGATCCATATAGCAATTTTTCCGTTTCAAGGAGGGATGGCCTACTCGGAGTAGGATTTTGATGGATGGCAGTCTTTGGGACTTAACCTGCTCGATCCATAAATATGCACGATCTTATTTGTTGTTCGCGACCGATGAGAATATAGTGGAGCCCCCGAGTTTAACGGGTCAATAGCGCGAACAAAAATTGCACGAACAGATGAGAAATATTTTTTATTCCTTCTTGCTGCAACAGACAGAGAGACGGCTGTCTATTATATTTCTCGAGCTGGTATACGTGGCTAATTTGGCCCTTGTATTCTTGTCCAGCCACTTGCAGAGTGTATGACTCAATTTCACTTTCTGTCTTTCATTACTTTCAAAAGTAAAAGTGATTATGAGGCTAAACATCAGCCTTTGACTTTTTCTTTTTATTCTCCCCAGCAAAGCAAGTAGGAGTACTTGTTTCCTTTTTTCAATTGCCCTTTTGTCTCTTTTCTAAAACAAATCCCCATCTCTTCATAACTTTTGCTTTCTCCTCTTTCTCCCTGTTTTCCGGCCAAAAATCTAGAGAGCGGTTTCTCTGACTAGTAAAAACCATATTTTATCTTGTTCGTTTTCCGGCGAGGTTCTTGCGTGAAGGTCCCTTTAATGGCTGCCTGACATTTGTTGGAACTCGTGATTTCGGGGCGAGTGCCCAGTTAGGAGCGTGATCAAGTGACTATACTGCCGGACGAGAAGTAGCAGACTGATACAAGTTTTCTTTGCCGGGGTTCATGGCTCTTCGCGGAGCGGGGCGGATGGTGTAGCCCGAAGTTCGAGACAATAGTTTGACCGAAATGGCTGGGGTTTGACCAGTCCGGCGAGTCATGTAGGTAGTGCTACAATTCCGGGCAGCCTTTAGTGTTTGCTGGAGTGCGGAGTGCACAGTTGTATATAGTCCAAAGTTCATATCTTCACTCGCCGGAGTTCATGGATGCTCGCAAATTGTCCGGGGATATACATTTGCCCGGATATCAATTTTTAGGATGCCCGGAGCTCGCTTTTCTAGGGATTGAACTTGCTGCCGGAAGATCAAAGCTGGTGCTTGGAGGTCGGAGCTCGCAGAGGGGTTGCTCGGAGTTTGCGATCTGAAGCACGGCGGGGTTGATTTGACCAACCAAACGCGGACTGAGTCTGCCCGGAAGTCATTTTGAGCTCATGAAGCCGGCTGTTTTCAATAGTCCGACGTGAGGTGGGGTCGCTAGCCCGAGGTGAGTATTCACCGGAGTTAGAGGGGAGGTCGCCGGGGCGGTAAGAGCTCGCCGGAATTCGATTTTCATCTCATTTATGGGCTTAACGGAGCTCAGAGATCGAGGCGGTTCTCGTCGGAACGAGGTCGGAGCTGCCAGGAAAAGGTAATCGCCATGGCTGAATTCGAAATGTGCATGAGCAAATTTGCGAGCTGGTGTGATCTATTCCGGGGTTAAGAGGTTGCCCGGAGACCATCTTTGAGACTGCCCGAAATTCAACGGCGAGGTGAGGCACTGGCTATCTTTGAGTGCGGGCCCAGTTAAACGAACATGGTACGCCTGGTTTTCCCCGCTCGTACTCATCTTCTTTGATAGCATGAACTACACAATAAGCAAAATTGTGATTATAGTATGCTGCAAGTATGTTAATGAGGAAGTAATTTTGCATGAGATAATGTATTAGCAAATTTGACTTTAATTCCAGTCATTTGTCTCATTTGTTGGTATAACACATTATTAGGCTTAAAAAGCTACATTTAATTGTATTGTGTAACAAAGTTACTTAAGCATGATTTCATGTAACAAAGCTTCCTAGAAAGTATTTATTAAATTGAAATGATGGAGAGAAACGACCTGACGGAAGTTTGACGAAGGTCTAGTGAACTTCATTAGAAACTTAACGAAGTATGTAACGGCCGTCATGCGAGGTAGTCCCCGAGTTAACGGGGTTGACGGAAGAAATTTGTCCAGCTTGCACTTGCTGGAATAAAACCGAATACACCTTGGGTAGTGGGTCAGTACATGTCCTGTAGCTTGTACTTTTAATAGAGTAGCCTTTTGACTTTTGCTTCACATTTTTACTACTCTCTGCAAGCCATGTTGGTGGACACCTTCTTTCCTGACTTTAACCACCCTTACACAACATCAATAATGCTCCCTTAACTTGTCACACCTATGGTGAAAAAGGTGATGGGGACTTGTCCTATCTCTGTACCAAGTTTATCAACCACAAAGTCATGTCCGGCTCCTTTAGATCGGCCGAAGTTGATCGGTGCCGGAGACGGAGATGCCAAATTTTAGGTGGCGAACAACAACTTGTCTGCACTTTGTTTTTATAGATTTTAACACGCGTACTTTCGTCTGTTCAAGGAGAACACAGATCTAGTGTCACTTTTCAGCTTCGTCGAAGTTTTAATCCGGTCAACTTGCCGGCCCCATTTTTTTTTGGCGACCAAATATCTGCTCCATCTTGACCAAAAAACATCATAACACCCATGGTGGGTTGAACTGAAAGAGACCGACGAAGACACTCTTTTTTTGCTCCAACTGGACTACGGGCTACCCACTTTCGTGGGGTCGCGGCCGGCAACTCAATCGGAACATAAGAGGCTTCACCGGTGAAAAACAACCCAACTCTTCTTTGATTTTTGGCTTTCTAGGAAAGAAAAATAAGAAAAGAGACAAAGAGCCTTCCAAAAATCATCCCTGGCTTACTGTATAACTGACACTTCCCCCCTTTTCCACCGGCGAAGTCGCCGGAATATTCACCGGAATCTGACTTTTTCTATTTTTGAGATGGTGGATGGGGTCATGTATAGAGTAGGAGGAAAGAAGAAGAAGAAGAAGAAGAGAGAAGAGAGAAGATGGAAATGGACATTCCATGTTGTATTTGACAGAGTATATGGAGTATGACTCTTTCCATGGATTTTTGTGTTACCAAGAAGAATGAATAAACAAAAATTGCAGAGGCTGTCCAAAAAAACCAGCTTTCTCTAGTAACCATTTTTCCGGTGAATTCGCCGGAATATGGCTTTTTTCATTTTTTTGAGATAGGACATGAGGTAGTGTTTAGAATAGGAAAGAAGAAGAAGAATGGAAATGGACTGCCATTTTTGGATTTGGCAGAACCATGAAAAATGAACCCTCTTCCTGGATTTTTTGTGTTTGAAAGAAGAATGAGCCAAGAAATATGGCAGAGGCTGCCCAAGTATTTGCATATGAACGGGAATATATTTCCGGCGTCGTTGTACCGGAAAAGATGTCGTTTCCCGGCAATGGAACCACTGATGACGCCCTAGATTTTGGGGTCATGGAGATTAGATCTCCGATTTGCTGCCCCTGCTCCTAGCTGAGAAGATCTGCAAGATGAGCACACCGTTAGGACCAAAGCCGGGTTTGACCCCGGCTTAGGCGCTCGGGTGTGAGAGTAAGACTCTGAGGGAACTAAGAACAAGGCCTAGAATGCCTTGGGTGTGTGAATGTGTAAGAGAGAGGGAGAGGAGAGCACTCAAGAGAGTGTAGAGAGAGAGAGAGTAGAGAATAAATCATACCCTTTACCTTAGATAAGGAAGGGTATATATATGAGGGATGATGGGTATACTTGTCCTTTCAGGAGGTCCTTCCCTTGGTACAAGGCAGGAGTATAGAGACCGTATGAGAGGGGTATGAGGGTACGTATGCAAGTATATCCTGAAAAGCCAAGGCTCATCACTTTCTTAGTTTTACAGGCATATGCTACTATGTATGCGGGTCTACACAATCTCGTCTTTGAAAGGGAACCTATGTGCGCGCTTGGCGTGGGCGCATAGGATCTTTTGTTTTAATTCTTCTTTGGTCCCTCAAAAATTCAGGGAAGGTCCTTGCCTATTTCTGAAATCCTCAACATGTTTTTGCAACTTCTAGAAATTCTCTACTAATCCTTGTTTAGTCTAAAATTCCTCAAAAGCCCATAATTTCCTCGAATCCTCCCAAATTAATCTTTTTTTCTCTCCAAATTTCTGTCAAAGTAATAAAAACTCGTATTAATACCATGAAATTCAAGATTTTCATCAATAATAGGTCTGAAAATTTTCAATATAAAATTATAAAACTCATCAAAGCCATAACATGAGAAATTTGAACTCCCTTCAAGATGAATATAAATGACAAAACTTACTACTATTTCGTTTCAAACTTAATAACAAACAGGCTCTCGGTAATGAAGAATTGAATGAAGAAATAAATTTGATACATTATAACCTGAAAGAATTTCTATTTACAGACCAGCAATTGTGGGGCTTGTCCCCATAATCACTTGCTTTCCAAGTAAAATTTGAAATAATACACCTACCAATTCTTTTTACTACAAGAATTTATGAGATTCAAATCTCATTTTCTATACCAATTTTTTTTTTCTTTCTATATATATTATTTTCTATTATGTGCATAACTCCCCTCTACTATAAATTCTTCGATACCCTCCTCCATTTGAATTTTAAACAACAAATCTAGGAGTTTCATCGTCAATTTTTTTCTCGGGAGAACAATTTTCCTCAATCTTAGTAGTTGTAGTAGCATAAGGCTTCACAGATCCATCCGAAAATTTGGATTTTCGGTCATAATATGCTCTTATTGCCCATATCACAACCAAAACCACCATTGTTGTTGCTAAAAACGCCATTGATGCCCAAACCATCCGCACATATTTCTTCAAAGGTTTACAATGTTTGTCAAGAATTTCGGTAAAAGTATTTTTCACTATCTGACAGTCAACTAGACTCTCCATACCCGGATAGGAATTTAGTAGGGTTTGAATAGAAGTTGTGTAAGCTTCAACTGACCTAAATCTCTACTACTAATGGGGATTCCGCCATTACAGACTCCGTTTTGTGTATCATCAATACATGTAATCAACCTCAAAAGCTCAGGAATGTCGCCTATACGAACTGCATTAGGTGAACAACTATCGGGATTGTAGTTGTACTCGGGGGGTGATGAAAAGGGGTTGCAGATATGATAATAATATGAACTTCCTTGTATACGTGAGATGTTTGCGTTCACCTGCGTGCATGGTTAAAATTGTAAATGTCAAGATAAAAAAGAATTATAAGAAATCATTTAATTAGGATTGTGTAAACAAATTGTTATGGAGTGAATGTATGATATTTAATTAATTAAGGAATTGTCACTAAAATATGTAACGTATGTTGCCTTAATTTTCAAATAATGTGATGTACTCGTTAGTGACAGATACAATCAACATACTTCTCTGTTTTTTATCAAATAATGCAATGGACTTCTTTGTTTCGCAGCGTCAAAAACACTAGCTGGACGGCTGACGTGGCGCCCCCATTAGAGTCACGTCAGTGCCATGTCAATAATGACAGGTCATTATTAATTGTGAGTTTGACGTGGCCCACAACAACAGTCATGTTAGATTTTTGCATTTCTGATAACGAATGAAAAACTACGTTACACACGTTACCCATATCTATCACTAACGATGGCATTGCATTATATGATTTTTTTTTTATTTGAAAGTAAATACTCCCTTTGTCCCGCTCAAAATAGGATTTTGGTATATATAAATTTAAAAATTGTTATTGAGAGTATTATTAATCGTGATACAATAACAATTTTTAAATTTTTATTTGGATTATTATATTCTTCAAAAAACTTAGTGAAAGTAAAAGTCAAGTTTACCAAAATCCTATTTCGAGTGAGACGGATGGAGTATTATACTAGTAGGTAGTATAATCTTACCTCATTGACTAGATCGTAAACCCCAGCGCTAACATCAGAAAGGACTGACTGAGCTGAAAGCAGTTGGTCACATGGGAGAATTGTGCTCAAGCTGTTGTTATAAGGATCTTGTTGGAAGTCTTCAAGTGCAGTGCATGTATCTTCTGCAAACCTGAAGACGGATCGAAAACAAATTTCATTTTCATATTGTTACTCATTCCGTCCCAAATGAATGCTTAATTTGTACTTTGGGCATGTGTAAGTATTAATATTGACATTGAGAAGCAAAGGTAAGGTGCTTACTTTCCAATAAAGAAATAGATCCCAAAGAAGAACCAACAAAAAATGGTGACAAACCAACAAAAGGTGATTAACCTGCAAGTGTTAGTATATGATGTCAGTACTGTTTTAGTTTAAGAAATATTATGAGCCTACCTCTTGCCCTAAAGTTAGTCCCACTTTTTGTTGTTAATTTGAATCAATTTTGACTAATAACTCAAGTTAGTTTGTGTTAATGAGAATTATCCCACATCGGGAATTAACTTGCCATGCATTGACTATATAAGGATCCTGAGCTATTCCTCTCATAGCCAATTGGTTTTGGGATGGAACCTCCGACTTTATTCGTTTTAACTATG
Organism: Campanula takesimana; assembly: GCA_026119855.1. Lineage (NCBI taxonomy): Eukaryota > Viridiplantae > Streptophyta > Magnoliopsida > Asterales > Campanulaceae > Campanula > Campanula takesimana. Next base: position 42,267 of record JAOWBW010000928.1, read on the forward strand.
TTAATGAAAATCTAAAACTGGTTATTGATATTTATTACTCAACGTTGACTCAAGTTAACAAAAAAAAGGTGAGACTAACTTCTGGTAAGGGACGGACGAAGTATATTCAACGGGAACTTACAAGTGAAGAGCTCGCCTAAACTTGAGAACTCCTAGGATTGACAAAGCAATGACTGCGACCAAGTTTGCTGCAATGACAACGGTAGTTATGATATACCTGTGATGAAGTATAAGTAATTGTTACTAAAATGGAATGGAAAATGAGAAAAAAAAAACTAACAATTGATATATATATATATATATATATATATGCACTGAGAAGATGGAAAATAAAGATAATTACATAATCTGAAGACCCTTGTGGATTGCATCGCGGTTTTTTTTGGCATGTCGTTGTATATCAGCAGCCCTAGAATCTAGTTGCACGGATGTAGACCTAAGAAATTGAGATGACGCTGTATTAACTTCTCCCAAGTTACTACTCATGCCTTTCATTGCTCCAGTTGTGTTATATATAATCTCTGACGCCTCATCAGCTGTATCTATAATTATGTCCACCACTGTTTTCGCTCTTGAATGAAACTTTGCATTCCCTCCAAGAACAATCCCTGTTGCAATTCTGAAATATATATATACAGAGAGAGAAAGAATTAGGGAATTGGATATATGTATATATGTGCCTTTAAAATTATAGGTTCATTTTCGTTAGTAGGCTTACATTGTTTATAACTGTGAAAAATGTTATGTAACCGAGGTAGCATCGTTGATGACATGGTGATGCTTGCTTGTTCTTGAATTTTTGGGAACTTTTAAAGAAATAAGTTGTGCCCAAAAGAAATAGTCCATATAGTAAGCCGAATAAAAGGCATAAGACACCAATGGTATATCCTGGTATGCCAGTGAAAGCTGTAGACTGCATGCATGCATGCGTCGTGCATAAAATAGAAATCCATATAGTTAGTGGCGAAGTCAGAAAATTTTAAAAAGAAATCAATATTGCATATATAGGGATAATAGTTATAATTTTCATATAGAAAATTGGGGGGCCAAAATACATTTACCCCCCCAAAGTATCCACCGAATCCCACTTTGCCCCCCAGCGCCAAATTTGTCCCACTTTGCCCCCCAAAGCTTCAATTTGTCCCACTTTCCCCCCCAGCTCCAGAATTTGCACCCCAGCACTAACGAATGTTAGAAAATTTAACAAAATAGGTAACGATTGGACTATTTGTAATGCTTATTAGTTTTTAATTTTATGCTAATTTTTTTTTTTTTTTAAAATATGAAATTATTTTTTCTAAATAAATGAAATTTATTTTTTTAATAAAACTAAAAATTAAGTCTGTTTTTTTTATTTTTTAAATAAAAATATTTAAAAGAATATTGTACTTTTTTCAACAAACAAAAAAATACAATATTTTTCTAAATAAAAAAAAGGCTATAATGTTTTAATTTTTTTTTAAATAAAATTCTTACAAAAATTACAATTTAAAAGTTTTATTTTATATTTTTTAAAAATATAAATAAAACTTTACAATGTTTTTTTAGAAAAAAAATCTTTATTTTTTTAAATATTTTATTTAAAAAATAAAAAAAACATACTTAATTTTTAGTTTTATTAAAAAAATAAATTTCATTTATTTAGAAAAAATAATTTCATATTTTAAAAAAAAAAAAATTAGCATAAATTAGTATTAGTTTCAAGACTAATTAATTATTTATGATTTAAGATAATGTTAAATATTTGGAAAAATAAATAAATTTTTAGTACTTAATATTTGAAACTTTGCATTTTGACCCTTAAAAACTAATAAGCATTACAAAATAGTCCAATCGTTACCTATTCTGTTAAATTTTCTAACATTCGTTAGTGCTGGGGTGCAAAGTCTGGAGCTGGGGGGGAAAGTGGGACAAATTGAAGCTTTGGGGGCAAAGTGGGACAAATTTGGCGCTGGGGGGCAAAGTGGGATTCGGTGGATACTTTGGGGGGTAAATGTATTTTGGCCAAAATTGGGGTATCAATGGGGTTGAAATTGATCACAAAAATGGTATATTTGGAGTACTTTTATAATTTTGGTGGTAGATACTCAATCCGTCTCAAAATGATTTTCACGTTAGACTTTTCAATTTTTTTTAAAGATATGAATACTTGCTTCACTAGTCATGTTGTGTTTATCGATATTAAGGTTAAATTGTAAAATTGATTTCAGGCGAATTGAGTTGTTACGCTTTCATGTCGACATCTCAATTCATACGATTAATACATGAGAAGAACTTTCTGAGACATTGAAAAATGGCAAATGAAAAGATCATTTTCGAGTATTCCGGATTTAAGGCGGTCGAGTGACCCATCACATATATCTGTACAATTATTCATAGAAGAAATGAACTACTGTGTAAGAAGAGAGTGAGAAAGAGACTTACACTCCAGTAATGCTTGTTAGTAATGTCATAACCACCTCTATATTTTTTCAATCCTTTTAAAGGATCTGCCCGCACTGTGTTATCTGATTCTCTCCTGCTATTTCTTTTTTCAACTAAATCTGTTCCTGAATATTAAATTAAACACATTCTTCAGTTTATGTTACTGTTATAATATACTGTAAGAAGAAGAGAAGGCCAAGAGAGAGGTGCAACGCAAGTATTGGAGTTCATATCAAAACGATAGTCCGTTTAACTTTTCAAATATTTAAGGTTATACTCCCTCCGTCCTAAAATGATTTTCACGTTTGACTATTCAAACTTTTTAAGGGTGTGAACACTTGATTCACTAGCCATGTTGTGTGTATGCACATTTAAGCCTAAATTGTAAAAATGGGAATAACTTTTTGGGACAATGAAAAATGGCAAATGAGAAGATCATTTTGGGACGGAGGGAGTATTTATAAGTTTCAAAAAATAAGTGATTTTGAAGTATTCATTTTGGAACAGGTAATAATAAAGTCACAAAATTTGGTCCACAAATTAATGTATCATTATTTGTTGGTGCTTTAATTAGAGTGTGTCATGTCCACAATTGATGCAACCAATAAAATATTGTCACCTTATTTTGTATTTTTTTTAATGAATTCTCTTGTGCCCATAATGAATGCCCTTAACCTACCCATACAAATATCAACCAAGATATGAACAGATTGTTATGCAAAGTTAATAATCCCTCCGTTTCAAAATACATGACCTTTTAGGTGTTAATTTTTTGCTCTAAAATACTTGATGTTTTACTAATTCCAAGAATATTTACTCTTGTTTACCTGTAATAACTATATTCATTAATTGCAAGCTGTCTATTGTGTAAGCATTTAACTATCTAAGAAATTAGAATTTGTTAGGGGCACAAAAGTCTTTTAATATATATTAATTGCATTTCTTAATATGTGTGACAATGTCTAAAACGACGTGTATATTTTGAAACAGAGAGAGTTCGCTTTGGGCCTCGCCAGCACGGATTTGTTTTTAGGTCAACTCTCGAAAGGCCTCATACTAATGAAGTGGGTAGTGCTATTATATGGGCAATTTGCAATTTGGTTCCTGACATTTACAAACTTTTGCAATGTTGCTCCCAACAGTTTTTTTTCGCCAATTGGTTCCCAACTTTTACATTTTTTTTGCAATGTGGCTATAAAAGTAACTGGGCGTTAGTTTTCTAACAGATTTTATGTCATGTGACTAGCACATGACGTTTTAAGATATTCTTAAAGCTACACATATCCGATTAATATGATTCTTCTTTTAAATTGAAGCTAATATTTAAATCTACAACATATATTTTTTTTGGAAATTTATTGGGTAGTTGGATTATTTTTACATTTAATCTTAATTTTAAATATTAAAAAAAAAAAAAACACGTAAAATATAATCTAAAAAAGATATTAGCCCAAATATGTTCCATATGAAGTAAATTCTATATGTAGATTATCAGTTCGTAAAAAAAAGGGAGAAGAAGAGGACGATGAATCGAGGGAAGAGTGTATGTGGAATGGGTGTTGCGGGAAAGTGGCAGAGGGGTGTAGAAAAATAAATTTTAGGAAAGATACATATAAAAATTACTTCAATATGAAACACACTTGGGCTAATATCTTTTTTAGATTATATTTCACGTGTTTTTTACTTTTTTAATATTTAAAATTAAGATTAAATGTAAAAATAATTTAGGTACCCAACAAATTTCCAAAAAAATTATGTTGTAGATTTAAATAATAGTTTCAATATAAAAAAAGAATCATATCAATCAGATATGTGTAGCTTTACGAATATTTTAAAACGTCATGTGCTAGTCACGTGACATAAAATCTGTTAGAAAACTAACGCCCATTTACTTTTATAGACACATTGCAAAAAAATGTAAATGTTGGGAACCAATTGGAGAAAAAAAACTGTTGGGATCAACATTGCAAAAGTTTGTAAATGTTAGGAACCAAATTGCAAATTGCCCGCTATTTATACCAAATTGCAAATTGCCCGCTATTATATACCTGACAATTATTTCCTCAATTGCCGATGAGACTTTGGGTTGCACCCCAACAATATGCATGTGTGATTTTACTCAAACTTTGAAGTAAATAAAATACTCCCTCCGTCCCACCTCACTTGACACTCATGAGGTGGGCACAATAATTAAGGAGAATGAATAAAATAAGGAAAATGTGTGGTAGAAAATGAAGAAAGAGAATGAGTGGGGTAAATAGTAGTGTTGATTGAATAAATTGAGTGGTGGAAAATGAAGAGAGAGAATGAGTGGTGGGGTAGAGTGAATATAAAATTATAAAAAGTATGCTATTTTGGGAAGTGTCAAGTGAGCTGGAACAGCCCAAAATAAAAATAAGTGTCAAGTGAGCGGGGACGGAGGGAGTATGCCGTACTGTAAGCAAGCTATTAATAAAGCAATTAAGAAAATTGAACAAGTATATGACATGACACATTTTGTGACCTGATTCAAAGTCTGTAGACGAGGTTGTTTGTCCATAAATTTCAGCAACGTTCAGCAGCACCAAAACTAGCATAATGAGCGTTAAAACCACTTTCCTCAATCCCATCTCAACCTGCATGTCAAACACAAAAAATAAATTCTAATTTTTCGAATTCAAAAATAAATTCTAATTCTAATTCTAATTTTTAGTTGTCTACATAATCAATGATTAATTACTGAACAACCACAGCCCGCATTACATGTATCTCTCCATTCCCGAAAAGTTAGTTCCACTTAATTTTAATTCTCCTAATAAAAATTTAAAAATTTTAATTGATTATATTCATAATAAGTTTTAGATATTCAATAGTTAAAACTATCTCAATTATTAGTCAAAATTAAACAAAGCTAACAACAAATTAAGACTAACTTTTTGAGACCCGGAATCACCTTGCCGCTTATCTTTTTTGGACAATTAAAAATGGTTGAATTGACTTTCAAATGTAAAGTCGTTCTCTCCCTCCCCTCTCTCTCCATCTATCGTGATTAACTTGTTAATATTTTTAATAAATATGTTCCAAAAAATTGAAATCCAAATGCTTTATATTTGTAGGTTTACGGAAGAAATGAACTTTGAGAAAGGGGTGAAAAGATGAGAGAAATACACACACCCCGTCCACCCTTCTATTCGCACAAAGATTAAGAAATAATAGAAGTGATGTAAGTGTTATGAGTATAAAAAGTGAGGTGAGAGAGAGAAAGTGGGATAGAGAATAGTAAGTTGATTGGTGTTGTGAGTATATATAAAAGTAAAGTATGAGAGAGAATGAGCGGGAGGAATAATAAAGATTCTTCGTCATTTTAGGAAAATGACACTTACTTTAGAACAGACTAAAAAAGTAAGGTGGGCACATACTCTGGGACAGGGACTGAGGGAGTATCTATTTTTGGAGTACTAATAATAAAATGGCCAAATTGACTGTAAACTATAAAATACTTCTCTTTCTTTTAAGTTTCATAATAAGTATAATAAGTGTCGTAATTAACTTGTCAAATATTATAAGAAATGTGTATTTACTATTCTGTACACTTTTGTATTATGGGAAAATTATAGTATACTCTTAGTTTTATTATATAAAATACGGCATTGATTTTAGTATAAATAAAAATAAAATATGTATTAAATAAAAACAATTATGAACTTGTTAATCAGCTTTGTAACAGAGAACCTCAACGACTAAACGAGAGAAATTAATGTGAAGGGGTTCTTTTGATTTTGATAAAGGAGTTCAAACTTTTCAAAAGCAAACTTGAAAAACTCTTTTGGAAGTAAGGAATTCCACTTTAATTTCAACAATTCAACCATGACGGCAAAGAATTGAAGAAAACCCATATGATTTACTATTTACGATTTACCCGAGTTTGAAAAGTAAGTATAAATAGTCGTAAATAAAAAAAAATATCATAAAAAAATATTCCCATAAATATATCATTTATATGTTTCATGCATGCAAATCTTTGCTAGTAAAAAATAAAAAATAATATTGTATATAATATCTGTTTTTTTTTTAAAATATTTTTATTTCATTTGATGAAAAAATATTCTCCTGCTAAAAATAACATTTCATTCTAATTTTAGTGATCAGCTTAATTAATTGAATTTAGAGAAAACAATTAAGTAATTTGTTGAAGTTAGAATTTTAGTTAGATAATTATGTTTTCTCAAATATTTACTCAAATTCAATCACACACATGATATATACAAAACCATACCCTTCCCTCAAGGTACAATCAAAATCAAATAGCTAATAATTAAAAAAAAAAAAAAGGATGAAGAAGAAGAAGAAAACATCGAATGGATTCGAAGCGTCTGACTTTGAATGTTTGCGCGCGACTTTCATTATCTGAATTGTCGTCCAACCATATTTAACGAGGTAATCCAATAACAATATTATTGATATAATTTAGCCTCAACATTTGATATTGATAGCATGCATATTATATTAATGGAGTAAAGAGAGAGAGAGAGAGAGAGAGAATCACATGTACGTACCGTGATAGAAGATTTTGTTGTCTGCAAATTGAAAGAGATGATGATGACGATTATAATATATATTCACGCTTTAATGCAACTTGATGAAGCTGTTAAGCTATATCTTCTTGAAAACTAGAGAGTATTTAGAAAAAAATACTCAATTTACTAACAAGCTATTCCTTTCTTGATACCCTAATCTTCTTGTATTTTTAAAATATTAATATCTCGCATGCAAAATTCTTCCTCACATTCGGCTTCAGCTTCAGCTTCAAATGGAATATCAAACCTCAAAGAGAGATATATAGGTGTTTGTAGGGTCTCAAGTGTTGAAATATTCTTTGAAAATTCGTTAGGCTGCTTTTTTTTTGGTCAGTCAGCATTCAGCAATAGCAACCCCATTAATTAATTAGTGGAAAATACTAATAAGACTCAAGTCAGCCCACCTCACCCAATACGTACATGCACCTTCAATTATGATTTTAAACTCTTAAAAGGCACTAAAATTGAAGTCTTTCTAATTAATTAATCTTTTTGAAGCTTTCTAAAAAAAATCCACTATCTAAAAAATAAATCTATATATATAAATTAAAAGTCAATGTAGAGTCTTTAGGTGGTGCCATGTGGACAAGCTTTGGGTAACTCTTGCTTTTGGTGGTGCCACATCATCTATAGCATTTTAATTAGGTGACTTTTCATTTTTCTCTTATTAGCTAATAGTATTAATTAATTGTAATAGTTACTATATTAGTTAACTATTACTATTAATAGTATTAGTTTATTATAATAGTTAACTATATAAGATAACTATTACTATTAATAGTATAAGTTAAGTATAACAGTTACTATAAAGGGTAACTATTACTATTAATAGTATTAGTTAACTATAATAGTTAACTATATAAGATAACTATTATATTAGAATTGGGTCCTCATCCCCTTAAAAGGCCTTGTTAAAGGGTGAGGTTAGCCAATCTATATAGTTAATCAATTTTACTCTCCAAGTTGATGTGGGATATATGAGGCTTCAACACGCCCCCTCACGTGTAGGCCGATTCTATGGGCTCTACACGTGGATCATCATTACGCCGGCATTATTATCAACTCAAATCCACCACGGGTCAATTCAAACCCAAGATGGGCACCCAACGCATGTTAACTCAAGCCCATCATCAACTTGGGCCGGCTCTGATACCATATTAAAGTCTGAGGTTCCATCCCAAAACCAATTCTTTCTTATTCTTGTTTATTAAAATATTTTTGGAGATGACAGTCAACTTCTATATGTTTCGTTCATTCATGGTGGACGGGATTCTGAGCCATATGCAGGGGTGATTGGCTGTCAGAAAGAAGAATCATAGGATTTGGATGCTGAATTCCAAAAGAATGTAGTAAGCCACGAAGCCACAACAGTTCACATGTAGCACTAGCCATGGAACGGTATTCGGCTTCAGCCGAAGAACGAGAGATAGTCGTCTTCTTCTTTGTCTTCCAAGAAATGGGAAAATCACCAAGAAAGACAAAATAAGCAGTGAGAGATCGCCGTGTAAGTGGGCAGCTAGCCCAATCCGAATCACAAAAAGCCCGAAGACGAAGTTCAGATTTTTTCTTCAACAAAATACCTTGACCAGGATGTGCTTTAAGATACCGTACAACTCGTAAAGCAGCAGTCCAATGGGCCATTCTTGGAATAGTCATAAACTGTGTAAGAGTATGCACACTGTAGGAGAGCTCCGGGCGCGTGATAGTGAGATAGATGAGACGCCCCACTAGACGTCGATAGGGCTCAGGATCACACAAGGAGACATCTTCAGTCAATGCCAAACGATGATTCTGCTCAATAGGTCTAAGTGCAGGTCGAGCACCAAGAAGCCCAGTCTCAGACAAAATGTCTACGGCATATTTACGTTGAGAAAGAAAAATGCCGTCAGGATGCGTAGCAACTTCGAGGCCCAAAAAATATTTAAGTCGTCCCAAGTCTTTCATGTGAAAGTATGTACTAAGGTGTTCTTTGAATCGATGAATGACCTTAGTATCATTACCACCAATAACCAAACCATCCACGTACACTAGAACATGTATTTCAGCAGCGGAAGTCGTGTAAGAAAAGAGAGAGTAGTCCGAACATGACTGAATAAAGCCATATTTCTTCAATGCTGTGGACAACTTTGCATACCAACATCGAGGGGCTTGACGTAGTCCATACAAGGATTTCTTAAGTTTGCACACCTTACCAGAAGAAGAAGCATGATGGCCCAAAGGTACTTTCATATAAACATCTTCACTTAGGTCTCCATGAAGGAAGGCGTTGTGCACGTCCATTTGATGAAGTTCCCATCCACGAACTGCATCAATAGATAGAAAAACTCAAACTATTACCATCTTGACTGTCGGTGCAAAAGTTTCTTTAAAGTCTACACCTTCAACTTGACGGTTTCCCAGAATCACCAACTGAGCTTTGTAACGCTCCACGGACCCATCCGCATTATATTTAATCTTGTACACCCATTTGTTGCCAATTACCTTCTTGTCAATTGGAGGATCCACCAACTCCCATGTACCATTCTGAGCTAGAGCTTAAAGTTCTTTATTCATAGCCTCACGCCATTTAGGAGAGGTGACCGCCTCACCAAAATGTTTAGGTTCAACTCCTGAGCCAATGTTAGCAAAAAAAAAAAAAACGATGTGCAGCAGAGAATTTAGTGCATTTGACAAAGTGTGATAAAGGATAACGAGTACCTGAAGATTTGTGTTGGGAGGATGAACATGACGAAGGGCTTAATTTAGCAGTTAACACATAATCTGATGATGAATACTTTGTAGAAGGCACCCTAGAACGCTGTCCGCGACCCAAATTCTCAATTTCTGCAAGCTGATTACCATCTGCAAGCACTTGTACAGGCACTTGTGCAGGCACTTGTACATGCAACTGGTCAGACACAGGCGCAGTCACACCTGTAGATACCCCGGGGAACCACGGTTTGGCTAGAGCGCGTGAATTACCTAGGATGTCTACTTGAATTTAAGAGTCGCCACCCGCGTTTTTAGAGGAACGCGAGAAAACCTAAAGAAAGCCAATTTTTGTACGAAAACCAGAGATTCGGGAGAGAAGGGTTCGGGGGTTAGGTGACGGAGTGGGAAGTACTTAAACACCCACTCCGACCCGCTTACGCGGGTCTTGCTACTTTTGGTGTTCTAATACTAAAAAGAAAAGTCCTTCAATTATTAATGTAAGAAGTGCTAACAATTACAATGGAAAGAAAAGAGAATTTTACAAAGGAAAATAAAAGAGAATTGTTTTATTTATTTAATGGTAAAGATTACATGTCAAACTATTCCAAAAATTATATTAAAAAAAGAATGATAAATTAAAGTAGAGATTAAAATGTAGGGAGATAACCTTAACCAACTTTAATGTAGTAAAGTGGTTATTTGGTCATGTCCCAATTGATGGGGATTGCATACATTACTAAGACATGTAAAATAAGAGAAGAAGAATAAAGTACCTTAAGAAAGAGGACTTCAAACTTGGACTTGAAAATGGTGTTGTTGTAGGGAAATTGTTGTAGAACAATTAGAGTCTTGTTGTTAAGAACTCTTGTTGGGAGAATTTGTGTATAGTGTAGTTTGTGAATCAAAGTTGAGGTCCAAGGTCCCTTTCTAAGTAAGAAGAAGGGGGTTTAAATAGGTAGAAAAGAGAGGAAAAGATGGTCTTTTAACCAATAAGAAAATAAAGGAAATTAAATAATAAAGATAAAATCAAATAATAATAAAAAGAAATATTTAGTTTTAAAGACATGGCTAGAATATTGGGATTGGAGGTTACAAAACTAAGGGGGATGAATGTGGATGTAAAAAGGAGTGTTTGTGATCAAGAAAAGGAGGGAAAAAATACTGCAATCCGTAACTGCCAAAATGGGAAGCGCGCGAGTCCCGCTTTTAGGGCGAGACGCGCGCGCAGCCCACAAGAAGTGCCGGAGGCGCGCGAGTCTAAAAATGATAGAATGACAGAAAAGACTCAAAAGTTAATTCTGTTACGCAGTTTAGTCCAAAACTAACAGAATCAGTTAGGAACTTAACGGAAGTAACAGAAATTAACAAAAACAAGTAAAGTAAAAATACTATGTATGCAATCGGGGTGAGAGGTCCAAGGCGGGGTGTCTACAGAGCCCCTCGGCGACGTGGATTGCGAAGCAAAACGCGTCGACGAAAGAAAGACAACCGCCGAGGACATCGACAAGAGAAAACAAAGACTCGATAAAGCAGGAATTTGAAATTACAAAGGATAGGAGATCGCTCCCTGTGTGAGCGGCTTAATTGATATAGAAAGGATATAACGAGATCCGTCCGTTTGCTGAAGCGGGATCCGTTTGCTGAAGCGGGATCCGTTTGCTGAAGCGGGATCCGTTTGCTGATGCGGGATCCGTTTCCTGAATGCGGGATCCGTTTGCTGATGCGGGATCCGTTTGCTGAATGCGGGATCCGTTTGCTGAGGCGGGATCCGTTTGCTGGTGCGGGATCCGTTTGCTGGTGCGGGATCCGTTTGCTGGTGCGGGATCCGTTTGCTGGTTCGGGATCCGTTTGCTGATGCGGGATCCGTTTGCTGAATGCGGGATCCGTTTGCTGGTGCGGGATCCGTTTGCTGATGCGGGATCCGTTTGCTGAGGCGGGATCCGTTTGCTGATGCGGGATCCGTTTGCTGATGCGGGATCCGTTTGCTGATGCAGGATTTGTTTGCTGAGGCGGGATCCGTTTGCTGAGGCGGGATCCGTTTGCTGAAGCGGGATCCGTTTGCTGATTGCGTGATCCGTTTGCTGATGGCGGGATCCGTTTGCTAATTGCGGGATCACCGTGGACCAAATTGCTGTCTAGAGCTGCAGTTGCTGTTGACTTTATCGTGGGGATGCGGGCATGGTTGACTGTGGACCATTTTCTGCTGGGTATGAAGTGCTTTGAGTAGCGGATGCTGTTGACTTCGTGGTGGTACCTGTTATGTGTGTGCTTGGCAGGTATATGTGTTTGTGCAAGAAAATGCATGAAGTGTGAAATGAAGAGAGAAATTGTGCTCGTGGTGCAATGTGATTTGAAAGCATTTTTGTATGAGAGAGAGTTTTTGTAAGAATGGAGAAAGTGATTTTGTGTGCGGTGTGATTTGAGGAAAGCCTCGGATGTATTCATACCTTCACTTACCATTGCCGCTTGATTGGAGATGGATTGCTGAAGGATGTTGATGCTTTTGATGAAGAGTATCCATGCTTTGGATGGAGAATGACGATGTTGGTGATGACGAATTGTTCTTGCCTTTGATGGAGTGTTGGTGGGACAGTATTCCGGATGATGGGTTGGTCGTGCCAAAAGGCTGCCTACGTATCCCTTGGAAGGAATCGAGTAAACGACCAAAATGACCCGCGTACTATATGAATTCAACCAATTTGACCCCCGTACTATCTAAACTACCAAATCGACATGCGTACTATGCATAAATCAACCAAATCGTTAGTATATATTAATGGATGTTAACGAATGTTAAAAACTTGACGGATATTTCAATCAAAATTTTACGAAATTAACCCTAGTACACATTAAAATAAACAAAAACTATTTAACCCACATCCTCCTTGTTAGTACCCGACCTGAAAATGAGTTTATTAGGACTTTCCCAAAAATACAAGGACTTTATAGGAATTAGAAACCTTGCAAAGACTTGTCCTGGATTCCCAAAATATCTCATTTATGGCAAAATCTATCAAATTAGGTAATAAATGGTTTCCTTAAAACCATGCAGAAACCCTAGCTTAAGAATCAAGTCAGCCGGCAGCCTTGGCCACGCGGCCAACATTGCTCCGCGTTGATCTTGGCCACGCGGCCAACATTGTAACCGGCTTCAACTATGGCCAGGCGGCCAACCTTGCGCCGGATGATCTGGACCATCAGATCCTCCCATCAGTTTACTATATAAACCACTCCAGGCTATTGGTTTAAGGGTCCGATTTTGAGAGCTCTAAGTCCGAGTTTTGGAGTTCTTAAACAATATTTCTCTCTCTAATTAACATTCAAACACTCAAGAAGAGCCAAGGTTTATTTCTTGCCAACATAGGTAAGTTTTCTAACTTTTTCTTCGTGTTCTTGCATTATTTTTAATGTAGATCTTTTATATTCATGTTCGTACATGTTTATTCATAGTTTCTTCATATTCTTTGCATGCTCATTCATATGTTCATAATATGTTCTTCATATGTTCATCGTGTTCATAGATTAAAACCTTATTTATGCTATATTTAGGGTTGCGATCTTCATAATTATATGTTATTTCATAGCCGATGATGATCGAGGGTTCATCAACCCGAGGATGATCTAGGAACTATTTCTAAACCCTAAACTTTAGGTAATTCCCCCTCATTATGCATGATCCCGATTCTTCTGCCTATTCTAATTCTCTGCGAACTACGCTGACCTGAGCTTCTCACATTGAGAGGAACGTAGGCAATCTTCGGATCCGGTCTAAAACACTAACACACTACTAACACATTCATCATGATAGAAAGACCGATCAATTCAGGCAATAGGAGTGATAACGTTCAATATTCTTCTCTTGTTGTAATTTGACCCCCGAACCCACTAAAAATGCTTTTTTTCAATGTTTTGGATTTAATTAAAACGGCGTGGCGACTCTCATAATTTTAATGTCGTTAAGAATATTCCCTTTGTAAATAAAAATAATCACAAGATACTTCCTATGCGTCGCTTCATCGGAAAGGGGTATTCACAGTGGCGACTCTGCTGAGGACTGCTTTGAAACTTTTTCAAACTTAGTGGGTCTAACTTTCGTTCACATCATGATGTTTGCCATGTTTACACATGCACCTCACATACTTGCCATGTTTACACATGCACACACCTTGCCATGTTTACACATGCACACGCCTGCCATGTTTGCCCATGCACACCTGCCATGTTTACACATGCACCCTACATACACTTGCCATGTCTACACATGCACACACCTTGCCATGTTCGCACATGCACACTGGCCATGTTTACACATGCACCTCACATACTTGCCATGTTTACACATGCACACACCCTGCCATGTTTACACATGCACACACCTGCCATGTTTACACATGCACACACTTGCCATGTTTACACATGCACCTCGCATACTTGCCATGTTTACACATGCACACACCTTGCCATGTTTACACATGCACAAACCTTGCCATGTTTACACATGCACACACTTGCCATGTTTACACATGCACCTCGCATACTTGCCATGTTTACACATGCACACACCTTGCCATGTTTACACATGCACAAACCTTGCCATGTTTACACATGCACCTCGCATACTTGCCATGTTTACACACGCACCTCACATACTTGCCATGTTTATACATGCATCTCACATACTTGCCATGTTTACACATGCACCCATGCACCCCGCAATGTTAATACTTGTACTTTGTTGATACTTGTACTTTGTATATACCTTGTATCCTTGTACCCTTGTTATCTTCGCTTTAGTATTAGGGTCAAACAAAACTCTGCTATGCTCCCCTGTACATGGCTCTCTCTCCCTCTCTCATGCATTTCATTGCATCATCCTAACATCAAAAGCTTTTCTCTTTTCTCCTTAAAAAGAATTAGTTTCTTGCCACACACTACCACTAGTCCGTGTCAGCACTGCACAGGTCCCCATTACCCGGAGTATTCGATGTGCAGGAATTTATGCGCTACTGTCGCCCTCTTTTCGAGTCACTCGTCTACTCCACTCACCGTGTACGTTCCGCGAGCGGTGGGAACCTTTTACCTAACCCGTGTCAACCCACACTAGTATAGGTAACACACCTAGGTTTTGACCGGTTGGTTTGGCTAGCTTTTTCTTAATAGTCAATTAACGTGCTGTCTATGTCGAGTCATCCCCAAGTCAATGATGAATCGAGATCTTTGAGAGAAAGTGCACAAAAAAGTGATTTCCCTACAAGGGACGTGCCATGGTGAGATGAGTGTTTATTGTCAAGATCTCCGCTCATCATTAACTTGCGTAGGATGTAACATAGACATCACGATAAATGCCTTTAAGGGAGGGTTAGTCGTAGGATCCGATGGTTGGTGGAAGCCGCTTTCCCTATAGGACCCTCGCCCAAATTGTCCGTTTGGGGGTGTGCAATGCAGGTGAAAAACGAGGGGTCTATAGACGTAATGATGGCCTCCACTGATCGTAGTCTTCTAACTAGTTGCGAAAAAGGGGTACCCCTTCCAACCAATTAGGATGTAAATAATGTATGTTTTTGTAAATTAAAATATACTTTGCATGAGCCTTCCCCCTCTCCTAAAGCTTCATTGCCCTTCAACCTTTCAGCAAAGCGAGTTTGGATCCGTTCGGGTGGTCGACTACAACGTGAAGCTTCTACTCCGTCCGCGTTCTCAGTCTCATCATCAGCAATGTCAACTCCCACTTCAGCTTCAGCCTCTGCTCCTCCTGCCAGTACCGCCGAGCTCAACACCGAGGCTACTCTCAATGGTATTCCCCCTAGCCTCCAGAACTTCCTAGCCGGTCTCGAAACCAAGATCAGGAATCTCGAGGAAAGCAACAAGATGTTGGAAGATCAGAACCAACAGTTGAAGGGTCACATTCAACAAAAGGGGACTAAACTGGTGCCCGATGGAGAGAATTTCATTTATGTCGAGGATGAAGAGGTCAATACCAACTGTCCCCCCAACACCAATGCTACCACCTTCCCATTCCCGAGCTACCGCAATGTTCCACCTCCTTCTCTCTACACCCAACAAGTTTTCACTACCATGAGCAAGAACAAGGCTGTCTATGAACCTTCCCCTGAACTGCTTGGCGGCTACCTCTCCGCTAGCAAACTACCCGCACCCTCGTTGCCTCTGAGTATTGGGATGGCCGCTGCTACTGCTTCCACTACTCCTCCCGTCATTCTGTCAGAAACTATCCCCGACATCTCCAATCACCCTGTGGTTATGGCCATGCAAGAGCAAATGCGAAAGTTGACCGAGACCGTGGATAAGCAAAGTGCACCAACTACCAAGACAATCAACCCTAGCCAAGTGGGGGCTCTCCCCAAGGATTTCAAGATGCCTAAGGTGGCAATGTTTCATGGTGACTCGTGTCCTAAGACTCATTTGGATAGCTATGTGTTGGCCATGAGGGCTCGTGACTGCACCAACGAACAAATGGCTCGCGTATTTCATAGCACTTTGGATGGTATAGCTCTGCGTTGGTTCTTAGGGCTAGAACCAAGCGAGAGGCAAACGTGGGATCAAATCAGCGCTATTTTCTGTGAGAAGTATCAAGCTAACTTGGATTGGCACGTGAATCGAACAGATCTTGAGAACACTATGCAAAAGCCCGGCGAGGCTATTTATGATTTTTACAAGAGGTGGAACCATCGGTTGTGTGAGGTCCAATATCCACCAAAGGCGAAGGAACAGAAACAGATTTTCTACAAGTGCTTGCTACCGGAGATGAAAGCAGCTATAGGTAATGGGTACTTCCCTGATTTGCGGGAAATGGTTGACGCCGGAGTAAGGTACGAAGCAGGGTTCACTGGGATTGTGCCACCAAAGGAAAGTCCAAAGGCCAACAACAACAATTCCTTCCGCTACAAGGCTCCTACTGCGCCTGCGCCTCCTAGGGGTGGAAAAGAGGCCGTCGGCCAAGTGAATATGGTCCAGAAAGAGGCCCCGTTAGATGTTCAAGCCGTGACAAGGAATGGGGCTCCGCCGCAAAGAGAGAGGGAGAACTTTGACGATTTTGGAATGCCTATGGGGAAAGTCTTTGACGTGTTAGTCAAGAGAGGTCTTATCAAGCCGTTAGAGAATTACCAACCTGCCTACCCAAGAAGTGATTTGGACGCCTCCAAGTTCTGCAAGTATCACAAGCACATCGGGCACACAACGGATGGTTGTATTCAATTGAAGCGCGTAGTACAAGGGTTGATCAATGACAAGAAGATTGAGAAGCCGAAGGGTCCTAATGTGGTGAATAACCCTCTTCCCAACAATGGGGGTGGGGTGAATATGGTGCAAACATGCGAGATTAGTATCCTAGAGCTCATGGATGCCTTTGACAAGATAGGGCTCACGATGGTGGATGTCTTCATGGCATTGGTGACGTTAGAAATGCTCAAACCATTAGAAGGACACCTTCCCCGCCTTGGTTGCGATTTGTCGAAGTTTTGCCACTACCACAAGTGCACCGGTCACACTACCGAAGAATGTTTCGAACTCAAGAAAGCCGTGCAAGAGCTCATCCACAAGGGAGTAATCGAAGACCCTAGAGATTATGTAGCTAGCAATGTACTCATGGTAGAACTTAGTGAGATCACTGATCCGGCCAAGCCTGTTGTGGCGGACTGTGATGAGATGGGTTGTATTTCAATGACTAATAATAAAGAATCTTCTTGCTACTTGTTGTCTTTAGAAGAACTAGTAAGTGAAGTCGAATCTCTAGAGGAAGAGAGTCCCAAACCCTCTCAACCTCTTTCTTGGGCTGAAATCTTCGAGGAGGCCGAAAAGACCGAAGTTTCGCCCCCTTGTCCTGACACGCCATTGTCTTTGGAGGAGCTACGTGCAGAAGTTTGTCTCCTTACAAGATCCGGTCAAGTGTACCAATCCGACCCGAAGGGTGCAAAGAAAGTCTTTGGGAAGGAACCCGAGCAAGCCGACCTAGACAAAGAAGACCCTATCCTCACTCAACTCAAACAAACCCAAGCCCATATTTCACTATGGTCCCTACTCACCTCCTCCCTAGCCCATCGCCTCATGCTCGAGCAAAACCTCGCCGCCACCATGGTACCATCCACTATTACCCCGGAGGACGTCACCCACATGATTGGTAATATCCACTATGGAAACATCATCACTTTCTCGGAGCTAGACAAGCCAGTGTTCGGAGTTGATCATAATGAGCCTTTGTACATCACTGTCGAAGTAAATGGCAAGAAGATTCCCCGTGTATTCATTGACAATGGTTCTGCTATTAATATCCTGCCTTCGAGGATGATGGATGTGGTTGGCGTTCATGGTGTTGATTTACGCCCATCCAAGCAAACCATCAAAGCTTATGACTCTACATGCCGCGCCGTGATAGGCGAAGTCACCCTGCCCATTACCATCGGAACGAAGATCCTGCCGACCGACTTCCACGTCATAGACATCCCAGCAACCTTCTCACTCCTCCTCGGCTGGCCATGGTTACATCAGTCGGGCGCTGTCCCATCTTCCCTGCACCAGTGTGTGAAGTTTCAATCTGGTAATGAAATGACCATCATCTACAGTGATCTTGTAACTGCCCAAGGGACGGACACCAAGGGCATTCCTGTCTTACAGATTCAGCATGGGGAAGAGAGCCGACTCTTCAATGGCTTCGAAATAGTCGCTCAAGCACAGATCTGCACCATCGACCTCACCAAAACAACGGACAAAGTAGCACCTGTTGTCAAGATACTGCGTAACATGGGTTTTATACCAGGACTGGGGCTAGGTAAGAACTTGCAAGGCCCCACAGAATTGGTTGAAGAAATTAATCATCGAGGGTTGTTCGGTCTAGGATACACCCTTACTCTTGAAGACAAGATGGAGCAACAAAGGATAGAATTGCTTAAAAAGATGAAGCTTCCCTACAAACAGCCTGAAATGCGGCCATACCGCCTGTCCCTGAATAGCTACTTTGTCAGGGAAGGCGAGGAGTTTTCGTGTCTTGAGTTCGCAGAGCCATGGATTGACCACACTGGAAAGTTGCAGAAAGGGTTAGAGATCTTCAGAGATGTGGAATTCGATCGGTCCAACATGAAGCTGACTTACATGGAATATGACAAAGCCACGGGCAGAGTTAGAACCATCAGGCATGAGTACTCCACCAAGGTTGCAGATGACTTGGCAGATCAACTTGAAGCCGCAACCCTTGACAAGCCAGCAGTAGAAGCCGCAGAAACTCCAAGTTTGACTGAGACGTGGGACGGCCAATATCTGCTTCAACATATGGGTAATCTGGGGCTGCACGAAGACATGGTTGCCGTCATTGGAGATGACTCTGAGGATAAGGTGGACCCAAGGACATTGGTAGTACCCATGGGGGACAAGCTCAAGAATTGGTGCATCATTGAGGGACCTATAGCTACTCCGGAATTTATGATGGGAATACTGGGGCTTACTCCTTCTCCTGTCGCCGCTCCTGCAGCATCTCCTGTCACTCACCCAAAATCCCCGTCCCCAGAGTCTAGTGTTTTACATTTTGAATTTGAGTCTTCCTCTAAGTCTGACGACCTTACGTCGGAAGACTGTGATCTTGTTGCAAACGCTATTTTCCCTTTTGCTATGAATGAAACCCTCGACCCTTCCGAGTATCCCTCCATAGTCACTCTTTTAACTGATAAATTGGCTAATAATCAAACTAATGATATACACTTAGTTAATAATGATTCATTAGAAGAGGCAGACACAGACACACTAAATGATGAATACATTAAAGAGATCTCAGAACAGGTTATTAATCAAAAAGAATCTCGAGCCCAAGCTGCCGATGAGGTGTTAACATGCGTGAATTTGGGAACCGAAGCCGAGCCTAAGGAAACGCAGATTGGAAGCTTCTTCAGTGGAGCCAAAAGGGAAGCACTGATTGAGCTACTCAAAGAATATGTGGATGTGTTCGCATGGTCTTATAAGGACATGCCGGGGCTCGACAACTCGATCGTAGAGCACAGAATCCCGACAGCACCAGACGCTAAGCCAGTCAAGCAGAAGTTGCGCCGTATTAAGCCGGAATGGTCTTTGCAAGTGAAGGAGGAGATTGAGAAGCTACTCCGTGTGGGTTTTATCAGGGTGATCGAGTATCCAACGTGGTTATCAAATCTGGTGACTGTCAAGAAATCCAACGGTAAAGTCAGAGTGTGTGTGGATTTTCGGGATCTCAACAAAGCTACGCCAAAGGATGACTTCCCCTTGCCAAATATCGACATGTTGGCGGACGCGACCGCCCATTATGAGGCCAAGTCATTCGTTGATGGGTTTGCCGGCTATAACCAGGTCGAGACAATTGAAGAGGACCAAGAAGCGACCCCCTCCACAACTTCGGGGAGGACCATCAGTCGGCGAGTTCGAGTCGTGTTGAGAATGCAATCTCCTCGGAACAAAGCCAAAAAGGAAGAACTCATCAAGTTACTGCAATACCTCAACCATTTCACAACAGTGGGGGAACCGACACTCAGAGAAATAGAAAGGGCCCGCGACCAAGAATGGAGTTCGAGATGTGAGTTCGTATTATGCTGCCTCAAGGAGTACCTCGCGAATACCCCAATCCTGCACCCGGCACATGGGAATGAACTCCAGACCACAACACCAACGATAGAATCGTGGCCTTCGCGCCAGGAAAAAGAAATCAGTGAAAAAATGCAAAGGTTTTTGGACAACTACCCCCTCTCAGTCCACCGATACACAAGAATGGGGACCCCTTTCGCAAAATTATTCGACCAACTGAGACAAATGGGCAAGATGCATCCTCTAGGAGAACATTCACTACTCTCCGAATTACCACCCCTTCAACCATTTGAACCTACCAAAAGTTGCTCTTACCACCAAGACGAAGGCCACGACACCAACGACTGTGTCGCTCTACAAAGGAGAATCCAAGGCTTGATGGACGCAAACATGCTCACCAGCGTGAGAGGATTTTGGTTCTATAGGGAAGGCGAAAACTTAGAACTCCTCGGTTGCTGCGAAATCGAGCCTTATGAGAAGAACGACTCGGAGGCACCCTCGCACCTGACTGCAGAAACAACGCAAGACATCTCAAGAGAAATAGGGGATTTAAAGCAACGCGGCAATGCAATGACCGAAGTCAGGGACGCGCCACAAGACTAGACAGAATGGCAGATTTGGATGGCAACCCGTTCAAGGAACCAGTCAGCCTCAGCAAGCTCAGACGATACTATGACTAGACTCCCCCTCTTAAAAAAAAAAAAATTAAATAAAAAAATGAAAAAAAAAAAAAAAAAAAAAAATTATTACTACGCAAAAAGAAGCCCGATAGACCGAAAACCCGCAAAGGGCGGTCTATGCAAAATAAGGGCGCGTACAAAGCTCGCTAGATCGAAAACCCGCAAGGGCGGTCTAGACAAAAGTTAGAGCATTCCCCCTTCTATCTTCCCTTTCTTTAAAATCATTCTAGTCTGACTGGAGTGAACTACGGTGACCTGAGCCCCTTAGTCCTATTTGTAAAAGGGGAACGTAGGCAGCCTTTCAAAAGGTGCGGTCTAAAAAACAAATAAACATCCAAATCTTGTTAAGCAATAAAGATAGAAGTTGTATTTTCTGAAAGCAAAAACTTCTATTTTCATAGTCATTGCATGTTAACACTTATTTGATGAGTCTAAGCTTGACATACCTTTTGAATAAATAACCTATTCTGAAATTGAAACTAAAACAAAAGTAAACTAAATTAAACTAATGTGTCTGCATGACTATAGAGAGACGCTCGGGATTACTCCTTAGTGCCATTTGTGCCCTCGGTCTCTTTCTTCTTACTTTGCCCACGGCGAACTTTCTTCTTGCTAGGACTCTCGCAAAATCTTCTTTCAAACTTGCTAACACCTTTAGCCTTGCCATTAGGAGCCTCTTCGCCTTTCCTCTTCTTTGACGCCCCCACTTCTTCTCTGCCTCCGTTAGCCACGCGCTTACTCATCCTCCTCTTATAAGCCTCAGCCTCCTTAATTCTCAATGAAGAACTTGGAGCACAGGATCCCAAGATAGTGCCCCTTAGGGTCTCTAGAGTCTGCTCCGCATGCCCAAGTCTCCCCATATACCAATCCAAATACTCGCGTGGCAGGAAGGTGTTGCTAGAACGTGTGAGGAAGGTCCTACGACTGAAGCCAGCCTCACCCCACATCTGAGAAAGAAGGACCGAGGCACTATCATCCAACTGAAGTACCCCAAAGGGAAAATCATCTCTCTCCTCGTCCCAACCCTCCGGGATGGTCTGCACCAAACCATACTGACGAAGCACTCTAGAGGGATAGTAAAAGGTAGTCCCAGAAAGGGTTGGAACTTTGATCATGTGAAGTCCCACTTGTTTCTCCCTCACAGAGTGAATGTGCCAATGG
This sequence comes from Campanula takesimana, assembly GCA_026119855.1. Classification (NCBI taxonomy): domain Eukaryota; kingdom Viridiplantae; phylum Streptophyta; class Magnoliopsida; order Asterales; family Campanulaceae; genus Campanula; species Campanula takesimana. The sequence goes on from JAOWBW010000928.1 coordinate 64,333, forward strand.
GGCACCACCCACTGAATGTCGTCAGTCACCATTTCCGCCAAATAATTTTCCCAACCTTTGAGAGTCATACCCTCAAACCGCTCCACCATGCCTCTAATGCGGTGCATCCATGGGGCCACTTTCAGAGAAGCCGCCGGTTTATTCACTCGAAGCCGCTCTTGCAACCACATGGTCAAAAGCCTATCACTACCACAAGGCATTCCGCCATAAGCCGCGAGATGGGGAATCCCACAGAGCATCTCCCCAAGAATGGCCGGTACAATATCATAACCCAAACGAGCCAAGTTCACCATACCCAAACATCGTTCACTGGCAAATCCCACCTCAGAAGGGAAAAGGATAGAGCTGAACAAGCACAGTGCAAGATGGTCCAAGGAGCGGTCAGATGTCACGTCGGCATGCATGAAGTGTTGCGGCATCCAAGAAAGGTCGACATAACCGCCCCTAGCATACCTATCAAAGTCATCCGCGGGTACGCCAAAGGTCACCAACTTGTCCCTCAAGCAAACGAAGTCAAAAGGCAAGGCAACTTTACCCTTCCCTTCGTAACCACATAATGCTGCGATGTCTTCATAAGTGGGTGTTATCTCGTTGAATGAAAAATTGAAGACATGGAGGGTATCATTCCAAAATCTCCCACAGGCTTGCAAGAGGTTGATATTGGAGTTCATGTGCAAAAGTGACCAAAGACACTTTATCCCATACCGTTCATCAAGCTTCCTACGACTAGAACTAGGAAGTTTGGCAACCCACTTCTCCAAAGAGGTTATAAAGACTTTCTTCTCAAGACTTGTGATTCTAGCCTCTTGATCCATAGCAAAGAGCAAGAAGATTGGCTAAAAAGGAACTCAAAAAACTGCTCAAAAGGTTGCTGGTACGTTTGTATGGCTGCAAAGGGTTCATTAAATAGTGCACAACTCCCGATTCTTGCCAGGAAAAGGAAAACCGGAGGCGGCGCATGATGTGGCCACGCGGCCAACATTACCCCTGGCCCCGCGGCCGATATTGCCTTTGGCCGGGCGGCCAACTTCGTCCTACGCCACGCGGCCAACTTTGCAGCGGATCTTGCCATGGCCAGGCGGCCAACATTGTTCTAGCCTCGTCATGGCCATGCGGCCAACCTTGCTCCATGCAGAAATCCAGCTTGTTTCTTCCCACTCCGTGACGGATCCATGCAACTACGTACCTGCCCCCTCCCATGGCTCATGCATTGTATAAAATTAGGAACATTTGTAAATTAACTAGTTTGCACAAGTAGGCTCCCACAATAAAATTTGCATTTTAGAACATAATATACATACATGCATTTTGTACATCTGTTCTATACATACATATCCCTCTGCTCTCTGCTAGCTAACAGTGTAGGAAATAAAGGCGGACCCCGCCTAATCAGAACCTTCCTCCGTAAACCCAAGATCTGCATCAGTCGGCTCCAAGCTAAGCTCCACCTCCCGGCCGCCCCTCACCACTCTCACGCTACTCGAGCGAAGGGGCATGTCAACCAAAGGCCGACTCCGACCGACATACCGGGCCGAGCTCGATCCCTCTCCCGATAGCATCCTAACCCATACCTGTGGACTGACCAGCCGCGTCCGTACATAGCCGGCATAATCATCACCCCCCCTGTAATGCTCTGCCGGAGTGGGAGCCAAGAAAGTCGCCAACCTCGCGGGATGGAGCATATCCCGAGGAGGATCATAAGGAGCCCACGGTAACGCACCAGCCCTGTGCTGACGAACCACCTTCTCCCTAAGATACATGGCCTCCCCGGTGAGACCCACAAGCAGAACCCTAGAAGCGGTCAACTCCACTACATAGGGACCCACCGAAGCCTCGTTGGCCGGGCTCCATGGGTAAAATCTAACCCCGATGGGCTCAGACATCGCGAACACCCTCCTCAAATCAGCAGTATCCACTGTCTTCCTGTCCCGGTGTCTGCGGGAAGGAGCCCTGTTGCCCTTGCACCAATACGACATGGTGGGAACAACCTTGTTAACACTCATCACCAACTGAAAAGGGGCGACACCAAAGATCTCGTAAACCCAAGCCTGTGCATATAATAAGAGAGATATTTCAGACCAAAAGATAGAACAGAAATCTCAACAAGTGAAAATAAGGGTAGTCAAGAGCATACCTCAAAGGCGAACTGGAACCCGTCAAAGGCCGACGAGCTAGCCCTCGAGCAATGATCCAAAGCCCGGTAAATCTCAGCCAAACCGGCTCCACCCCAAGAAATCCCACCGACTAAGTCCAAGTCCACAAAAGCCCCTAGCAGTGAGTACCGGCAGACAGTAGCCCCACTGGGAAACAAAATCTCCGAAAAGCTATACCATAAGAACAACCGAACCAAGCAATCCAAATCATACTCCCCCCTACTAAAGGCCTCAATAGCCACCTCAACCAAGCGATTCACCTTCCCGGCCTCCACTCCGTAACCCTTGACACCTCCTCCCAGATCGGTGTCAACTCCCAGCAGAGCCTGTCTATAATCCCGCCGCTCTGCCAAGCTCTCATCAAAAGGCAAAGGGGTGCCAGTAAACCTCAACCCTGTGATGGCCGCGAAATCCGTCGGCGTAATGGTAATCTCTCCCCAACTGAAGTGGAAGGTATGGGTGGTATCCCACCAGAACTCCCGGCACACCTCTATCACCGCTGCCACCTTCAGGGTAGCCCCGACCATACGGACACTGTCAAAGAATGGGCCAAAGCCCATAGCCTCGATCCGAGCTCGCAAACCGCCCGGTCCCTCCGGTAGGGACGCCCACAGTTTGCCCACAGTCACTGTGGACCCACGAGCCTTGATCCTCTGCAGGTAAACACAGCACAGGTATGTTACCATTCTAGCAATTTACAATTCCAGCAATTTAAATTCTAGCATTCCATTATTCTAGCATTTCATATTATGTGCATAAAACATACAAATGTGCGAGAAGGAGAGGAATGAAAATTCGAAATTTACCTCTCGCGTCTCCGGAAGCCCCATCGACCAATGACGCTCAGAGTCGATGTAAAAATCGTAATCTTGGTCGAACGTAGACCGCAGCAGATTATCGCGATAATTCCGAGTCGCGGCTCGTGGTCTCAAACCGCCCCGCGGAATCAAGGGCGCCGCTTCAAAGCCCGCTCCTGGGTCAGCCCCTACATTTCCTCCGCCCTGAGCATTACCGTGCCCCTCTCCTTGTTGCTCTTGTTGTGGAATCATATACCCACCATGGCCCGGAAAGTCTCTAAATAATGCCTCATTGATCCAATCCACCATATCTTCAAGAATTATGTGAAATGAAATCTTCAAAATTATTAAAAACTGAGCTTTCTCTCTCTAAAAACTCAATTTTCTCTCTCTAACTCGTCAATGGAGGAAGGAAGAAGAAGAAAGAAGAAAAGAAGAAGAAGAGGGGAGGTGTCTGGTGATGTGACCAAGGAGTCAGCCCGTCTGCATCCTTGGCCACGCGGCCACTTTTGCCCTTCTTAGCCACGCGGCCACGTTTGCCCTTGCAACCCCAGCCGTCAGATCAGCGATCCGCGTGAAGGAGATCTGACCACTCAGCAGCCTTGGCCACGCGGCCACTTTTGCAATTCAGTGTGTTTGGCCACGCGGCCAACCTTGCCTCTTCAGATAAAATTCCACTTTTGCCCTTGACCTTTTCCCTTTAATTCATTTTAAATGCCTTTAACACTACTTTGAATGATATTCGTTACCTTTGGGTACGGAAAGCCCCTTAAAATTTCCATTCTTCACCAAATATTTGCTTAGGATTCGTATGATTGTAGAGACTTCGGCGCCTCTATGACATACCGTCCTAGATCAATCGTAATTGGCAGAAGCCTCGGCGTTTCTATTTGTGAGCGATCCAGCATCTATTTTAGGATTCGTATGGTTATAGAGACTTCGGCGCCTCTATGACATACCGTCCTAGATCAATCGTAATTGGCAGAAGCCTCGGCGTTTCTATTTGTGAGCGATCCAGCATCTATTTTAGGATTCGTATGGTTATAGAGACTTCGGCGCCTCTATGACATACCATCCTAGATCAATCGTGGTTAACAGAAGCCTCGGCGTTTCTGTTTGCGAGAAATCCAACATCTATTATTAAGATTCGTGTGGTTGTAGAGACTTCGGCGCCTCTATGACATACGTATCCTTGATCGATCGTGGTTGGCAGAAGCCTCGGCGTTTTCTGTTCGCGAGAGATCCGACATCTATTACTTTAGCGCGATCGGCAGGAACCCTGGCGATCCTGATTGCGTTTACCATTTCATCTTGGGATTATTTAGACAGCGTAGTCCAAATAACTTCATTGCTTACGAATGATTCGTCCTTCGTACAGGATAGTGCCCGTAGGTTTATTATCCCTAGCAGGAGTCCGATATCTCGTTTTATCCCCAGTAGATCTCTGAACTACGACCGGCTTGATTCCTCGGAGGATACGTAGGAAACCTGAAAAGGTCCAGCCACCCGACCGATGCGGTCATCTATCATCCCCAGCAGGTGCATTTTCCCCAGCAGAAGACGTTGCTCCCCACCAGAGGACAGTTATTCCCAATTTCCCATCAGCTTTGAACTACGTTTGGCTTGATTCCCCCGCGGATACGTAGGTCGCCTGCCAAGGTTCAGCCGTTCCCTTACCTTTCATCTGTTTTGAAACTCATGTTTCAGACGGATCCTTCTTTTATCGTCGACCCCACATTGCCTTGCAAGAAGCGTCGCCGAGGGGCTACTGTTAGTACCCGACCTGAAAATGAGTTTATTAGGACTTTCCCAAAAATACAAGGACTTTATAGGAATTAGAAACCTTGCAAAGACTTGTCCTGGATTCCCAAAATATCTCATTTATGGCAAAATCTATCAAATTAGGTAATAAATGGTTTCCTTAAAACCATGCAGAAACCCTAGCTTAAGAATCAAGTCAGCCGGCAGCCTTGGCCACGCGGCCAACATTGCTCCGCGTTGATCTTGGCCACGCGGCCAACATTGTAACCGGCTTCAACTATGGCCAGGCGGCCAACCTTGCGCCGGATGATCTGGACCATCAGATCCTCCCATCAGTTTACTATATAAACCACTCCAGACTATTGGTTTAAGGGTCCGATTTTGAGAGCTCTAAGTCCGAGTTTTGGAGTTCTTAAACAATATTTCTCTCTCTAATTAACATTCAAACACTCAATAAGAGCCAAGGTTTATTTCTTGCCAACATAGGTAAGTTTTCTAACTTTTTCTTCGTGTTCTTGCATTATTTTTAATGTAGATCTTTTATATTCATGTTCGTACATGTTTATTCATAGTTTCTTCATATTCTTTGCATGCTCATTCATATGTTCATAATATGTTCTTCATATGTTCATCGTGTTCATAGATTAAAACCTTATTTATGCTATATTTAGGGTTGCGATCTTCATAATTATATGTTATTTCATAGCCGATGATGATCGAGGGTTCATCAACCCGAGGATGATCTAGGAACTATTTCTAAACCCTAAACTTTAGGTAATTCCCCCTCATTATGCATGATCCCAATTCTTCTGCCTATTCTAATTCTCTGCGAACTACGCTGACCTGAGCTTCTCACATTGAGAGGAACGTAGGCAATCTTCGGATCCGGTCTAAAACACTAACACACTACTAACACATTCATCATGATAGAAAGACCGATCAATTCAGGCAATAGGAGTGATAACGTTCAATATTCTTCTCTTGTTGTAATTTGACCCCCGAACCCACTAAAAATGCTTTTTTTCAATGTTTTGGCTTTAATTAAAACGGCGTGGCGACTCTCATAATTTTAATGTCGTTAAGAATATTCCCTTTGTAAATAAAAATAATCACAAGATACTTCCCATGCGTCGCTTCATCGGAAAGGGGTATTCACACTCCTTCATCTGAATTATTTGGAGAAAAAAATAAAAAAGAAAACGAAAATCATCAACCATCAACCACCACCACCTCCCACCATCTCCGGCCACCATCCCGCCACCACATTCTCAACATTCACCAAACATAAAATGGGGACATAATTGTAAATCCATTTTCAATATTAATCATTCCTTAATCCAATCCTAGTCTCCCCATATCAATTTGCCCAGAAATTATTCATCAAAAAAAAAAAGGCCGCTGCCATTGCCGGTGTACCCAAAGCTTCCACCTTCAACTGTTTCGTGACTGATATCTCTATCAAATGATATGGGTAAGGCTACATGGTAAATTGATCCATGCGTTCATCAATCCATTCTCCTGCCTTATACAACAAATAATTCATCACTTCTAACGTCATTCTTATAACTATCACAACCAAGATTGGAGCTAATTTCAACTGTTTCAATTGAAGTCTGAGGTTAATTTGGGTTTTATGCTCCCGGCATCGGAAGAAATCATAGGAAGGGGAATTGATCCCTTCTAATGTCATTCTCATAACTATTTGGTGGGTTGGCTGGAGAGACGAGGCTTGACCGGCGACGATGAAGCTTGACGGGCGACGGCGACACTTGACCGGCGACGACGAATCTTGACCAGCGATGACGATGGGTAAAGACAACAGTGGCAGCGTGAGTGTGTAATTGTCGCATCACGAAGTAGTTGAAGAAAGGGGGAAGGGGAATGGTTTTAGATCTAGACGGGGGAGGGTTTGAGCTGGGAATGGTGTTTTGGAGGAGGGCGGTCGGCCGGTGGGTGGGTGGGAGCGGCGCTGTGTGGGGGGGGCATGGCTGTTAGGTGGAGAAAAAAGGGATTTGGTTTGGTTTTGCTGGGAATAAGATTTAAGTTTTTTTTTTTTTTTTTTTTTTTTTTTAGGTTTATAAGGTATTATTAACTGGGGGGGTTTATTTGTAAATTATTTATTTATTTGCATTTTGCCCCTTTGTAATATGATTAATATTTTCAAAAGTTTGACTGCAATATTCGTTAAATTACTAACATTTGTTAACGTCTATTAACATCTATTAACGATGTAGCTTGATTTAGTTAATTTATGGATAGTACGCAGGTTAGTTTGGTAGTTTAGATAGTACGGAGGTCAAATTGGTGTTATTCACATAGTACGCGGGTCATTTTGGTTGTTTACTCGGAAGGAATCAGACCAGCGTAGTTCAAGGATGATGGAGAGTGCTGGGGAGGAAAAGCTAGGAGCAAAGCAAAGTAGAGCACATACTTTTGCACATAGAAGGAGAAAAAGAAAAAGAAAAATCTTTTTTTTTTTTTTTTTTTTAAGATTAGAAGGGAAAGAATATGCACACACGTGAGAAAAAGATTTTTTTTTTTTTTTTTAGTTCGTGGTGAACCATTTTAACCATTGTGTGTTTGTAAAGCCAACCCAAGATCAAGTCATGTTCAATCGAAGTCCGGATTGCCTCGCTTGAATGTTGTCGCCGCGGTGTCCAACGAAAATTGATGTCTAGCCCCAAGAGATTTGTCGTTTATGGGGCTTCAAAAGGACTATTGATGCCGAGATGCCAAGGGGTTGCTGACTGTAAAGCCCCTCGAATGCTGAACTTTGAGTAGCTTATGAAGCCCCAAGATGAATCAACTCTTAGCCCATTCAAATAAATTGTCTTTTGTTGTCGACGTGGGCAAGCCTCAAGAGAAGATCATTGACACCAAGCTTTGAGAGATTGCTAAGCCCCAAATGTCATGGGTTTATCAAGTTTGTAGATGGCGGGATGTGGAGACCTTTCGGTGTGAAGCCTCAAATTTTCTTGGAATCGGCTTAGCATTATGTTGGGAGCAGATGGCGCTATTGGGAAGAACTCTTGAAGGCGGTCTCCTTCTTTCTCTTGTTTGGAGATGGATGGCCCTTTTTTGTGGTTGATACCCAAATAGCGAAAGGTCCATGTTGAAAATGTAGTACGGTCTTCGGGAGATGTCTCGTGGGAGATGGTGATGTTGTTGCAGATGATAAGGTCTTGGTGTGATAAAGTCTCGAACGGTATGTTTGCTCGAGTCTTCTTGAGTTGAACCGACGGCGGATCTTCGGATGCAGCCTGTGCTTTTGATCTTGGAGAAGGGGGTGCTGTATTGCGGAAACATTGGGATTGGCCGTAACTCTGCTTATAGAGTTAACATATTGGCATTTCCCCCTATAACTCAGCCGGGTGAGTCTAGCATATTGAATCTTTTTACTTTTCTCTAAGACTTCCTTCAGAATCTCGCTGTGAGTTCTAACAAGAATCATCAAATTCATTCATATCATCGGAGCCTTCATTTAAAACCAAGAGGCCTTTTGACTGGAAGTGTTGAGGGACCATTGAAGTTTGATCCCTTTCATGGAGCCATAAGACTACTCCCAAATTGCATTGCTCGGGTACCACTGCCCAGGAGCTTGTTAATTGCGAAGCCCCAATATTGCCCTTTGCTTGTATCACTGTAATGCCGTAGCCCAAAAGATTGTAGATTGCGAATCCCCTTGAGACCTTTCGGTATAAAGCTTCAAATGTTGCTGGGGACATTGAAGTGAATTGCTACTTGCCGAGGGAGCATTTAAGACTTGACCGTAGCCCCTAGAGTGCCATCATTGATTGCGAGAAAGGTCCATCCTTAATTGGGGGAACGAGTACGGGCACACATGACAAGAGGGCTTTTTGTCATCCCTTTTGAGAGACTTTGAGGATAGTCTCACACATCTTTCTCGAGCATAGCCCCTAGGGATTATTGATTGTCAAATGAAGCAAAAGAAGCCCTTGTTCTTGAGCCACATAGCCCCTAGGGCGTCACCATTTGTTGAGCAAAGCAAGAGACTCATCCTCGTGTGGGGGAACAAACATAAGAGGACATGGCAAGAGTTACGCCTTTTCTCGGCATACATACGTGTAGAAGCTCGAAAATTGAGTCACATGTTGTGGCCATTTGTGATCCAAACCAATTGGCTTGCTGGGGATTACTTGTGCAACCTCGGGCCTTCTTTTTCATGAACCCAAAAATGGCACACTGCTGGAGAACAATATCCCAAAACAACCTTTGATTGTGCTACATCTTGTCGAGCCTTTTGCCATTCCAAAGTTGACTCGGTGGGGAATTGGCTTGTTGAGGAGATCCAATGTAGAGCTTGTGCAGTTGTCTTCCTTAGAGGCCGGAGATCTCCATTTCTCTTTCCCTTCTCTCTCTCACTCTCTCATTTTTTTTATGACGCACCCTGTTTTTTGCCTAGACCGCCCTTTCGGGTTTTCAATCTAGCGGGCATCTCTTTTGCATCTTCTTTTTTTTTGACTCGATTAATGAGGAAGTGTGCATTGACTCTGGCTGAGGAGATAAGACATGTGATTTTGCGGTGAAGACCTATTGTCACTAAAGATGAGTGACATTGACTCGACTAAGGAAGTGTCCCTAGTATTGACTTCATGTATGTATATTTTTTTGAATGACTCACGAATGCAAGTAAGTCATTAAGAGAGAAGAGAAAGAAAGCCCCAATTTGATTGTAAGAAATTGGGAGTATGCAGAAAGAATAGAAGCCCTAGACTCGACAAGGAACGAAAAGTGATTCCAAATCTAGGAAAGTTGTTCAATCTTGAGGTGATTAATTCATTGGCAAATGAATCGTAAAAGGATGTCTTGACAAGTTCGAGATGAAGGCCGATCACCATAACGCGCTAGAGCTAAACATATCTTCTTTCTTGCGTGAGACCGGACCCGAAGGTTGCCTACGTTCCTCCAGTGTAGAGGCTCGGGTCACCGTAGTTCTTGTTGATTCTCCATTCGCCGTGATGAATTGTTGCTTCGTCGTGATTGTTGTCGATGTTGCTTCGTCCTTCGTTTGGTGGAATGATATTGTTGTTGTGAACTTCTTTGAATGAAGGGGGATTTTTTTTTTTTTTTTTTTTTTTGAATCCCCTTTTGAAACATTGCTTGATTTTTCTCCATGGTTGTTGCTTCACCTTTCTTTGGCTTGATTTTGCCGTTGATGTTTTGATGTCTTCGTTGTTGATGCCGTCGTCAATGTTTAGCCCCTAGGCGTTCAAGCGATGGCCTTCGTTCTAAAACTTGTTTAGACATCTTTTCATCATTTTGCCAAGAATTAAATTGAACAACTTGGAAGAGTGTATGAGGACAAGAATGACTTTTATTTGATAATAAGACTCGACATTGAACATGGGACGAGAGAAAACTTTAATGCACACTAAAGAGGACTTTGACTCTTTTTTTTTATTCCTATTACTAGGTAGAGAAAGAGAAACAGAGATTGTTGTTGTAGTCCCCATTGTCGTTGTAGCCTTCCTTGCGACATGATCTCTTGTTGAGACCCTATTTCAAATCTGAGCCCCTTCCTTGATGAGTTCTTGCATGTTCTCACTCTCTAACTGTTGTTCTTCAACCACGGTAAACTCACCATTGTCAATCGAATCTTGGATGATGTCACGGAGGGAGAAGCAATCCTCGGTGAGATGACCGTTGTATTGGTGATAGTCACACCACTTGTGGTGGGCATGGTTGCGACGTAACGGTTGTGGTTGCTTGTACCCTTGGAGAGGAGAAACTTGTCCTTTGGTTTTGAGAGCTTCGTAGGCTTCGGTGATGGTCATGCCATTGAGAGGGGTATAGACACGGTCGTTGGTGGCACCTTTGTGACTTTTGAGGGGTGAGCCACTTGAGCGTGCTTTACCGTGGACCTTTTCCTTGCTGTCAGTGAGCTCTTGCAAATGAGCCTTAAGTTCAGACACTTCTTCCTTGTGAATTTTCCTCTCGAGATCAAGACGGTCTAGCCACAAATCATCCTTGCGGCGGGCATCCTCAACAAGTCTATCCATTTGTTCCCCTAAGGCTCTTATTATGTTGAAGAGTCTTTCGTTGGACACGGAGATGTTCTCACCTTTGTTGTTGTTGCCGTTGGAAGCCATTGGACCTATTGAGAGAACACGCTCGATCTTAGGTTGGCCCCACAAATACCTTTTGAGTAAAATAAATTCACCCACAAACAAAGGAAAAAAGACTCAACCACATAATAAAAATGACTCTTTTTTTATTATTATTTAAAAAAGTCGGAAGGACGTGGTCCTTTTTGGGGTTTCTAGAAAAATAGTGGAATCGTCACACTAGTATATAGACCTTCTCATGGTCCCATATACTTATCGGATTCCACCACGCTTGTAAATCCTACATGTGTCGGGATTAAACTAAATTAATGTAGTAAAGTATACATGCGGGGACGGATTTTTTTATTTTCGTCCAAAATAACCACTTGGGGACGGATTTTTATTTCGTCCATAACAACGAGTGGCATGTATGATTTGAAGACATTAGTTTAGGGAAATCTCGGCACATGGAAACCGACTTGAGTCACGGAGTGTTAGACCCTAACTAGAATTGTATGGTTTGTGCTCGGCTAAAGAGAGGCTTAAAGGTCACCCCCGGCATGTAGTCGTGAACTACGCCACGGGCTGAGGTTTACCGCTTTGGAAGAGTCAAGGTCGAGTAGAGCTTGAAACTTCCTAGGACGGGCCTCGACGGGTTTGGGGTTGGACTTGTGCGACTCAATAGTGAGCAGTTGATAAGAATTTTGCGCGTAGTGTGAGGTCTAACAAGTGAAAAAATATTTTTTTTTCCAAAGAAAGAAAAAAAACAAATAAGCACATATTTACAACTTTCGAATCACCCGTGTGACCGATAAAAATGAAACAGAAAATAAAAAGAAATTATGTGCAGGCCCGGTGCCCACACACTGTCAAGACTGTCCATTCTGTTCCCTGTTTCTGTTCTGAAAAATTTCCCAGACGCGCGCGCTTTGGCCTATGAGGATGGGAGGCGCGCGCCTTAGGAACTAGAGGGCAGAGGTACCCGCTTCTGGGAAGTACCTGCAAATCAGTGGGTTCAAGGGATTGCCTTGACCCTAAATAAAAAATTCTTTCCCCTGCAGACATTGTTAGCACAGAAACATGAAATTCGAAGAACAAGATGGAAGGTGGGAGATTCTGGTAATAACGGTCGGACGCGCGCGCTTTAGGCCAAGAAGGCCAGAGGCGCGCGCTTCCTACCCTTTTTACCAGAATGCCCAGAAAACATATATAAGAACACCAAAAGTAGAAAATGCAAGTTTAACCCTCTACATCCCCAGTGGAGTCGCCACTGTAGATACCTCGGGGAACCACGGCTTGGCTAGAGCGCGTGAATTACCTAGGATGTCTACTTGATTTTACGAGTCGCCACCCGCGTTTTTAGAGGAACGCGAGAAAACCTAAAGAAAGCCAATTTTTGTACGAAAACCAGAGATTCGAGAGAGAAGGGTTCGGGGGTTAGGTGACGGAGTGGGAAGTACTTAAACACCCACTCCGCCCCGCTTACGCGGGTCTTGCTACTTTTGGTGTTCTAATACTAAAATGAAAAGTCCTTCAATTATTAATGTAAGAAGTGCTAACAATTACAATGGAAATAAAGGAGAAATTTACAAAGGAAAATAAAAGAGAATTGTTTTATTTATTTAATGGTAAAGATTACATGTCAAACTATTCTAAAAATTATATTAAAAAAAGAATGGTAAATTAAAGTAGAGATTAAAATGTAGGAAGATAACCTTAACCAACTTTAATGTAGTAAAGTGGTTATTTGGTCATGTCCCAATTGATGGGGATTGCATACATTACTAAGACATATAAAATAAGAGAAGAAGAATAAAATACCTTAAGAAAGAGGACTTCAAACTTGGACTTGAAAATTGTGTTGTTGTAGGGAAATTGTTGTAGAACAATTAGAGTCTTGTTGTTAAAAACTCTTGTTGGGAGAATTTGTGTATAGTGTAGTTTGTGAATCAAAGTTGAGGTCCAAGGTCCCTTTCTAAAGTAGAAGAAGGGGGTTTAAATAGGTAGAAAAAAGAGGAAAAGATGGTCTTTTAACCAATAAGAAAATAAAGGAAATTAAATAATAAAGATAAAATCAAATAATAATAAAAAGAAATATTTAGTTTTAAAGACATGACTAGAATATTGGGATTGGAGGTTACAAAACTAAGGGGGATGAATGTGGATGTAAAAAGGAGTGTTTGTGATCAAGAAAAGGAGGGGAAAAATACTGCAATCCGTAACTGGCAAAATGGGAAGCGCGCGAGTCCCGCTTTTAGGGCGAGACGCGCGCGCAGCCCACAAGAAGTGCCGGAGGCGCGCGAGTCTAAAAATGATAGAATGACAGAAAAGACTCAAAAGTTAATTATGTTACGCAGTTTAGTCCAAAACTAACGGAATCAGTTAGGAACTTAACGGAAGTAACAGAAATTAACAAAAACAAGTAAAGTAAAAATACTATGTATACAATCGGGGTGAGCGGTCCAAGGCGGGGTGTCTACAACACCATTTCCATCTCTGTCTGTTATCTGATCAGTCCGGTGTGAAACTCCTGGTTCAGGTACACAAATATTTTCATCTTTAATAGAAGCTACTCCATTGTCTGCCATATGATCAGTCTGTTGTGCAGCTACTAGTGCAGTCAACTGGTCAGGCACATGAGCAGAAACGCCAATGTTTTCTTCTTTACAAGCAACCACATCAGTGGGTGCACATAGAAACATATCTGAGGCCGTATAGACCTGTTCTGGATTAGGCCGCATGCTAGCAAAAGGAAACTCATTTTCCACAAAAACAACATCCCGAGAAACTAGCAATTTACGCTCATTAAGATCATAAACATACCAACCTTTCTTCCCAAAAGGATACCCCAAAAATACACATCGCTTACTTCGGCTAGCAAACTTATCATTATCTCTACGGGAATAATGAACATAACACAAAACCCAAACACCCTAATGTGTGCATAAGAAGGAAGCTTCCCAAACATGATTTCATAAGGGTTTTTTCCATGCAACAACTTTAAGGGGGTGCGATTAATCAAATGCCCTGCCGCTAACACACATTCCCCCCAAAAGTTGACCGGTAATTTTTCTTGAAACATTAAGGCACGAGACACATTCAAAATATGTCTATGCTTTCTTTCAACCCTTCCATTTTGTTGGGACGTACGAACACAAATAGTGTGATGTTCAATGCCATTTTCAAGAAAATATTTTTCCAAGCAAGTAAATTCCATCCCATTGTCACTCCTAATTTTCTTCACACGTTTATTAAATTTCCATTCTACTAGGGCAAAAAAATCTTTCAAAATTTGTGAGACATCACTTTTAGACTTAACCAAATAAACCCACACAGCACGGGAACGATTATCCACAATATTTAAAAAATAAACAGCTCCACACAAAGCAGGTTTTCGATAATCTTCCCAAATATCACAATGAATCAAATAAAAAATTTCAACAGAGTTATTCTCACTCGACAAAAAATTGTCTCTACTCTGTTCAACTTGACAGCAGATCCCACACACATCCTTATCAATACTACCCCGACTAACAAAAGGCAACATACTAACCACTTTGCCTGATGGATGTCCACGTCGTTGGTGCCACAACTGATAACTTCCATGCTCCTTGACGTTGCAGATTTTTGTTGTGTTTCTCAAGTAGTAAAGCCCATCATTAGCTCACCCTCGCCAATCACAATCTTCGAGACTCGGTCCTGTAATACACACAATTTATCAGAAAAATGCACTAAAATATTGGAGTCACGAAGTAATTGAGAAACAGCTAATAGATTGTAATTAAATGTCGGAGCATATAACACATTTTTTAAAGTTAACCCCGTCCCGATGTCGACATCGCCTTCTTTTGTAATCACAATATGATTGCCGTTGGGCAACCCTAAACGGTTTGCCTTGATTGTACGAACATTTTTTAGTAAAGAGAAATTTCCTGTCACGTGTCTGTTGGCCCCGAAATCTATGATCCAAGATGCATCATCGGTCTTACCACGTGTGTGGTCAGTTGTGAGTCGGCTTGTGCTAGCAACTGACCTCACATACTGCTTAACAAACAACCATTGTTCAAGTGTAAATCCCATCATACGAGCCCAATTTGAATCCGTCATTCCAACAGATCCTCCTTTATTGACGTGCATCTGGCTGACTCGTGCACTAGATGCAATAGACTGATTGGTGGTTTGGCCGTCACTTCTCCCTTTCGTATCCCCGCCTGAACCATGTCTTTGCACAACTGGACTCACAACTGTCCATGCAACTGGCCTCACAGGTGCAGGGTTGTCTTCGGTCACGCCATTCCAGAAACGTTCTTCCCTCATCACCACTGATTTCGCCATCTGCAGCCTATCCATTGGTCCGTTAACGAAGCCACGCTTCACACATTCTTCATCGTTCTCTCCTTCGAATCCAGAAATTGGCGAAAAAAACGATTTCGGATTGGTATTGGTCGACAAAAATTAATGTCGTCGGTCATGGTGTTTTGAAAGGATCTTGATAGCTCTGGTACCAAGTTAGAATTCAGAGGAAAAGAAGAAAATCATGGAGGGAAAACTGAATTATTTCCCCTTGCCTTAGCCGAGTTTTACATTGGAATATATATACAAAATACAATCATTGATGAACAAGGAGAATCCTACCCAAATCTCTACAAATATGCTAAATATTATCTCCTACCTTATTTACAATATTTGTTAAGGGGTGAGGTTAGCCAATTTATATAGTTAATCAATTTTACTCTCCAAGTTGATGTGGTATATATGAGGCTTCAACATATTACTATTAGTAGTATTAGTTAAATGTAAAAGTTATTATATAAGATAACTATTACTATTAATAGTATTAGTTATTTGTAATAGTTAATTATATAACATACTTATTACTATTAGTAATATTAGTTAAGTGTAATAGTTACTATAGTAACTATTATTAACAATAATATTAACTAAGTAGAATAGTTACAATATATTGTAAGTATTACTATTATTAGTATTTTTTGAAAAAAAAATACTATTATTAGTATTAGTTATTATATATAGTACTATTACTTTTAACTTATTATTTATGATAAAAGTTATTCCCCCTTATCAGGGAAGAGTCATACTTTCTATTTTGATACATCCTAGAGTAAGAGTCTTTTTCCTAAAATGGCAAAAAATCTTTACTATTCATCACACTCATTAATGTTCTCTTTCCTCAATAGATCAAGAGTAACAATTGACATCATTATGGGACAAACGAAGTAAATTTTTAAATAAAGTATAAAGTTATTCTTAACCAATACTATTAACCAATCTTAATATCTATTTTATACTATAGTAACTAAAACTATTTCCACTATTATTAAAAAATTACAGGTAGATTTATATATCTTTAAATTTATTTATATTTATTTAAAATATTTAATAATTATATAATGTAATTATAAATATCCACGCACAAAAGAAAACACACGTGCGAAGCACGAGTTAATCCCTAGTAGTTTTAATGCTCTATCATCGTAATAAATGTCATACTTTCTTTTTAATCCGCCTGAAATAAACACCACATTCACCCCAGCAAAAATGGCTTTTCCCTGCACTTATTTACCGGTAGTTGTATAAGTGTCATAAATTTCTAGCACTTTTGGAAATTAAAGCCGCTAATTTCCGGCACATTTTCTTAAGTGCCGCAAATTTCTGACACTTTTTAACAAGTGCCGGAAAGTAGCGGCACTTATAAAGAGTGCCGGAATTTTAGTGGGACTTTTTAAAAAATGTTGCTAAATTTGTGGCACTTTTAGAAAAGTGTCGCTAAATTTCCTGCACTTTCTATAGATGCCGCTAATTTTCGGCACTTTTCTATAATGTGCCGCTAATGATAAGATATTTGTGTTGATATTTTTATTTAATTTTAAAATTTAATCATATTTTTCATATAAATTTTCTTTGATTTGTTAATTATATTAAATTTATATTGACTACAATCATAAAAATGCTTTAATATAAGCTTATATGTTATAATAAATAATTTTATGTGAAGATTTATATCAAAAAGTGATTTGGTCTAGCGGTAGAAAGTTTGTTTCACATCCACGAGGTCTTCTGTTCGAATCTTGATATAAGTGAATATCCTGACTTGATAATGCCCCTAAATGTTGTCCAATTGTAGCACGAACTTGGTTAACACATACTCCCTCTGTCCCAGCTCACTTGACACTTATTTCCATTTTGGTTTGTCTCAGCTCACTTGACACTTCCCAAAGCCTACTTTTTATTATTTTATATTCACTATACCCCACCACTCATTCTTTATCTTCCTTTTCCACCACTCATTTATTCAACTAACACTACTATTTACCTCACTCATTCTCTCTCTTCATTTTCTACCACATATTTCCTTATTTTATTATTTTTCCTTAGTTATTGTGCCCACCTATTGAGTGTCCAGTGAGGTGGGACGGAGGGAGTATGTGTTATTTCTTATTCGATGCTTCATATGGATTCACTCATGTATGTTGGTTTTCAAAATTTAGAAACATAAAAACCAAATGGCAAAGGTCGAACAAACACGAGTAACTGGATTGTAATTTACCTTATGGTTTAATCCTTTAAATTCAAAAATTTACATTTGACCCCCTAATAACCAATTTTCAATTTAATTAATTGTTTTTACCACGTATTTGGCACATGTGACTTAAATGATCTTTCTAAGAAATCTTTCTACGAAATTCTATCAAAAATCTCTTAGTTGGCTAAGAAATTGTATATTGACCTAGACATGCCCAAAAGGTTCATTTGAACCGGCGAACCGGAGGTTCATAAACCGTGAAAAACCGCCAAAAACCGTGAACCGTGTAAACCGTGAACCGGGGTGAACCGTGAATCGGCGGTTCACGGTTTTACAAGGTTCATAGGCCATGTACAGGCGGTTCATGAACCGTTGAACCGTGAAACATAAACCTTGAGATTTTTAACATTTTCCATATAAGTTTCATCCATTTAGTTAATCTTTTTATGACTTTCATCCACTTTTTCGTTAATTTTTTAACGAAACACCTAAACACAATCAATTTTGTTATAACTTTCATCTATTTTTCCGTTAAAAATTTAAAAAATAATTAAAAATTAAAATAAAAAAATGAACCATATAAACCGTGAACCGGGTATAGGCGGTTTTGTAAAGTTCATCTATATTGTGAACCGTGAACCGGGAACCGGTGGTTCACATGAACCGGGCATGTCTATATTGACCCCTAATTTCGCAAAACAAAATATGGGGTCCGTCCTTGTAATTAATCCTTCATTGCATAATAAGAAAATGGTATCCAAAATAAACGAAGAGTTGGTTTTGGGGGAAACTAGTTTCTCTCTAATGTTAAAAAAAGACCGGTTTACAAGCAGCCGGTTCTCTCCTAGCTTTTCAACCGGTTCTCTCCTACCTTTCAACCGGTTCTCGCTATTAAAAAAATTAGGGTATAAAAGGTTCAAAAACACGGCGGCGGAAGAAAAAAGAGGCGCCCGTTCCTCCGCCGTTTCTCTCTCTCTCTGTCTCGCCATTGAAATAAATGATGGAGATGGAAGCATTGGATGAAAATGTCGAATCAGAGGAGAGATCTATTACAAAAGATAATGAAAATGTCGAATCAGATGAGAGATCTATTACAAATGACACTGCAGATGAAGATATGGAGATCGAATCAGGTAAATTTAATATGCATTAATTTGATTTATGTAGTTTTAGGATAAAAACTGTGTTATTAACATTGATTTGGTTTATATTAGTGCAACTTGATGTTTTATCAACTTGATGGTTTATGTTACTGCTCAAATTGAAATAAACATGATGAAACAGCTCAAAGATTTTTATTTAGTGCAATCTGGTGTTTTTTAGTGCAATCTGGTGTTTTTTCGTGCAATCTGGTGTTTTTGTCAAGATTTTTATTTATATATATATATATATATATATTATATATATATATATATATATATATTACGATTGTATATTGATATTTTTGCGTTGTAAGTTGCTGTTTTTATACATAAACTTATTGTTTTACAGTGTAACTTAGTCTTTGATCATCAGCCTGTTTTCAGAACTCTTGTTATAGGAACTTGATATTTTGTCTGTGTAACTTGGTATTTTACCAGACAAACTTATGTTACTTAAAACAGTATATGAATATCGTTTGGCAGGGAGTGTCCCTGATGGTGAGAATGTTGCTGGGTCCTTACTGTATCGAAAAGCAAAAACATGCGAAGAGTTATATAAGATGTACAAACAACACGCAAATGCATTAGGATTTTCGACAAATCTTTCAACTGTGCGTACGTCCAAGAAATATGAAAAACCACTAGAAAGATATTTTAGATGTTCCTGTGAAGGAACATACAAACCAAGAGGATCTGTAGCTATAATTATAAGTCCTGTTGCGGTTGATCATACATTCATCCCGTCTCCATTGCAACCGTTGGATAGTGAACCGAAAAAGGATAGAAAAAAAAGGAAATGTGTTGTGAAAAGAACAGGCTGTAATGCTATGATGAGGGTGAAATTGCTCACGAAGGAAGACTTATATATAGTTGCACGCCATGATTTAGAACACAACCATGAAATGACAAGGACACAGTGGAACCACTTGAAGCGTAGCGAACGGAGTGTCTCAGATGCAAACGCCATTTTAATTGAACAAATGGAAGATGCTGGTATAAGGCCAATGGATGGATTTAATGTTATGGCAAAAGCAGCAGGTGGGGAAGAGCATTTGGGTCATACTAGGGTGGATCATGTGAATTTTGTGCAAAGGTTAAGATCCGAAAAGATTGATGGCGGTGATGCTCAAACTGTTGTGGATAGACTTTGTGATCTTGAGGAAGAGGATTCCAACTTCTATTATAAGATACGCCTCGGAGAAGATTCTAGATTATGCGCATTATTTTGGAGGGACACGATGATGAGAGAGGATTATGAGTTATTTGGTGGTGTTGTTATTTTTGATACAACATACAACACCAATAAATATGGTCTTATTTGTGCTCCTATAGTTGGTGTAAACAACCATTGGAACACGGTTATGTTTGGTTGCGCATTTTTGCATAATGAAAAGGCAGAAACATTTTCATGGCTTCTTAAGGAATTTCGAAAGTCAATGGGTGGGAAAGAACCGAAGACAATTTTTACTGATCAAGACTGTGCAATGTCGAAAGCGATTGAAGAGGTATGTAGTTTTTAAAATATGCTTTAATAATTGCAAGTTTGTTTATAAAATTAGCAAGTTTTGGTTATAAAATATCAAGTTTGTTTATAAAATTAGCAAGTTTGGGTTATAAAATACCAAGTGATACAGTAACGAGTTTGTTCATTATAACACAAATGTTTCTCCTATATAGGTGTTTGAAGGGAGAACGAGGCATAGGCTTTGCTTGTGGCACATTTTACAAAATGCAATAAGCCATTTTGGAAAACTCAAGAAGGATGACGAATTCAAAGACGAATTTGATCACTGTCTTAGAGGTTGTGCTAATGAGGCTGAGTTTGAACGTTGTTGGCATTCAATGATTGGAAAATATCATCTCGGAGAAGTCACATGGTTTCAGCGTCTATATGAGATTCGAAGCAAGTGGTGTACTGCATTAAGCAAAGACTTCTTCTCCGCCGGCATTTTGTCATCTCAAAGAAGTGAAAGCACTAATCATTCAATCTGTTTCAAAGCAAACAGAAATACGTCACTAACAAGGTTCTTTGAGTTATTTAACGAGACTGTGAAACGATGGAGGAGTAAGGAACAGCTGAAGGAGTTTGATTCCACTTTCTCTGTCCCACAAGCTGAATTGCGCGGTGGTATTATCAAGCACGCAGCTGAAGTTTACACTTTGGAGATATTCAGGTTTGTTCTACCTGTATTAATTTCATGTGTTAAACATCAAGTTTCTGTATTAAGAAACTAAGTTTTTGTTTTAAAACATCAAGTTGTTTTTCCCAGGTTTTTTCAAGAGGAGGTAAAGGCTGCATTCGCATCAACTTATCATATTGGTTTCTCTATGGATGACGACAACAAATTGTTTGAGATTGCTCATGAAGATCATCCTGAAAGAGTAGAGACAGTAAGTTACATGAACAATAATGGAGATGTAAGAGTGAATTGTACCTGCAATTACTTCACTGAGGTTGGATGGCTTTGCTTTCATTGCATTAAAGCTTTGAATTTGTCAAACATCAATAGGATACCTGATGTGTACATTGAAAAGAGGTGGACAAAAAAGGTCAAAAAGGATGTATGGGACAGAACATACCGAGGGGATGACGTTACACCAACAACCAGACAAATTGACTTTAATCCTTGGACACAACAAATGGCAAGAAAGTATTATGATTTGATGTCAACATGCCACGAAAACATTGCTGCAAGACGTGTACTAGAAGACGGGTTCAACCGAGACTCTCTCCAAATTCAAGAAATATTATCTGCAAACTTGGAAGATACTACTACAGCAAGTGCAACAAATAGTGCTACAGGAAATTCTTCGAGAACTGCACCTGCTATAATTGATCTAGTACGTGCCAGTACAAAAGGGAGGGAAAAAAAAGCCAAAAGCAAAATTCGAGCGGAAAAAGCCAATTTTGGATGAGTTTGGTTCAAAAACACCTAATCAACACTTAATTTGATTTGTGTGATTGGTGTTCAAATTGAAACAGAACCTTGATGTTTTGTGTAACTTGGTGTTTTGGTACAGTATCCTGGTCTTTTGTCATTGTAACTTGATGTTTTGTTACATTAACTTGATGTTTTACTAGTGCAACTTGACTGGTCAAACTTGATATATATTTTATTTGGTGTAACTTGGAGTTTTAGGATAGTACCTTGGTAATTTTTCAGTGTAACTGTTTTGGTACAAAACCTTGTTCCTTTACTATTGCAACTTGTTCATTGAAGGTCAGCCTGTTATGGGAACTTGGAGTTTTGTCTGTGTAACTTGCTGTTTTACCATACAAACTTGGTGTTATTTAAAACAGTAAGTCCAATCTCAAAAAACACCAGGATGCAAGTTCAACTCATTAAGAAAAGAAATTTGAACTTCAACTAAGCAAGTTTCCAACTTATATATACATGTTTGTTCACTAAAACATCATGTTAGGAACTAAAACATCCCACGCTGTTGACCATGGATTACAAAAATAGTCCTACTACTAAAACAGTCACTTTACAGACCTAAAACACAACCATTTTGGAGTTACTAATAGCCTTAATAACCAAATGTTAAGTCACATCTACTACTAACCAATTGTTAAGTGACTTCACAGACCAAGTTAAAGCTTTACTAACTAGCAGCCTTTTTAGACCTTGTTTGTCTAACAAACGTCATACCATCATCAGCAGCTTTCCTCCTCTTCTTTTCCTCGTTGTCTTTCTTCTCAAAAACAGTGTCCCTGTGATCTTGTTTGATTTTCGAGAACTCTGCAACTTTCTTCAGCAAAAAATCTCGGTTCTTGTTCATATCACTGAGAAGCAATGCAGCAAGAGCGTCTGCCCGAAGAGTAGTCCTTCGCAAATCCTAAACCAAAAGATGTACTACAATTTAAATAAAAATACAAACAGACATACAAAAAGATATAAAATTAAATTTAAATTTACCTTGGACAACTCAGGACATTTATATTTTTTTCCTTGGAAATCTTTCATCTCCCATATAATGTAAAGACCACAATCACTGTTATGATGGTTTTTTCGAAGCACCCAATCAAAATTCATATATTCAAAATCATAATTTTTGATCTCCTCCCATTTTGAGTGACCAAACTCTTTCAACAGTGGACTGAATTCTTGACACTATAAAAATAAATAAAATTAAAAA
This sequence comes from Campanula takesimana, assembly GCA_026119855.1. Taxonomy (NCBI): domain Eukaryota; kingdom Viridiplantae; phylum Streptophyta; class Magnoliopsida; order Asterales; family Campanulaceae; genus Campanula; species Campanula takesimana. The sequence goes on from JAOWBW010000928.1 coordinate 86,935, forward strand.
CAATAAGTAACAATAAATAAAAATAAAAACAATTGGAGCAAAAAGGACAAGACTTACCAGAGTCTTAGCAAAAAGGGAAGAATGACACTTCTTAACACCATTCATTGGCAAGTTGTCCAAATACTGACACTTTTTTGTGTCAGTATTCACAACATACATTGTGTAATGGCCGTGCTTAGCAATTGGAAGAAAGAACTGTGAAAAAAAAAATGAATTTTAGTATTAAATTTGTTATACAAGAACAAGTAGTATAATATATAAAAACGTTAAAATCAAAATATTAACATTACCAATTTGGTTTCTCTAAGATTCTTCATCTTATCACTCATCACTTGATTCTTAACAAATTCTTTCAATGCCCTACGGAATAAATGGCCTTTCTCATGTACACCTTTACCAGGAGAATTCTCAGACCAATGTGGCTGCATATAAAAAACAAAGTTACTATATCATAACATCAAGTTACTATAGCAGTACATCAAGTTAGAATACTAAAACAAGAGTTACAAAAACAAAAACAAAATAAAATCAAACTTACTGAACAGCTGCTGCAACTAAAGATAAACTTTGACATTGTTCCGGACATCAATGTCACTTTGTTCATCAAAACTGCCCAGAGATCAAGAATTGCGATACTTAATTCCTTTCCTTCTTGCAAGGTTCGAATGTCCTCATTAAAAATTAATGCATAATCTCCATATGAGCAATAGCTACCACTACAAAAAAAAATAAAAATAATAATAAGTTATCAGGTAATAACACCAAGTTTACACAAGTTAAACCAAAAAAGGAACAAAATGAAGGATGTTTTACCTATGAACAGAATTCGCAAAGTAGTCGGAAAAGCAGTAGTCAACAACTTGCTTTCTCAAAAGCTTCATTGGCATCAACAAAGTCTTATACTTTTGCATAAACCTTGAGCTCAAAAAAGTTGCAACATTCTCTTCCCCACAATGTAATGTGCACCCTAGACCATCATCTGAATTCTCTTCCACAATTGGGGACAAACGTTTAGGATTCCCTTGATCGTCAAAAGCACGCAAAAGAATAGAATCTGGCAACTCAGTTGTATCAGTATACACATTATAACCTGCTTCATCAACAGTTCCCTGCTCCTTCTCCTTCTCCCTCTCCCTCTCCTGCTCCTTCTCCCTCTCCTTTTCCCTCTCCTGCTCTTTCTCTTTCTCCCTCTCATGATCATTCTCATTCTCCTTATCAAACCCAGCTGCATCAGAAGTTGTGAAATCATTCCCACCATCCCAATTGCCACCACCATCATCAGAATCACTTAGAAGATCAAATGTTGGTCCATTTTTTAATTTGTTCATCCACTTGACCCTCTTCTTCAATTCCATTGTCACAGCATCAATAGCCTCAAAAAACCCAGGAGCATTATAAAAATCTTGACTTGATGAAACTTCCTCAGGCCTGGATCCTGGAGATTCATCAACAGTTTCATTCTCCTTCTCATTATCCCTCTCCTGCTCCTTATCATTCCTTTCCTTTCCAACTTTTTGAAGTCTTTCAATTAGTGCATGAGTTATCACTTCCAAATCTCTCTTGAAAATAACCATAGCCTCTTTGGAAGACTACACATAAATAAACAAAGTTAAGCCTATTCATAAACTTGTGAAAAAGAAAGTACAGCTACAAGTACAAACATGAAAACAGAAAGTTTGAACATGAAAACACCAAGTTTATGTATGAAAAATATCAAAAGTTTGCATATGAAATAAGTTATAGAACACATGTCTGTATATAATAAGACAAAGTTCACATATCAAAGAAGCAAGTTTAAATATCATAACATCAAGTCCAGATATGAAAACTGACTATTGATAAACAATAAAACTTACATCATAACCCAGTGCTTGTATCTCCTTGTTTGTTTGACAGCCTTATGGAATAGAATACCGCACGGTCCTTCCATCTTCTGGTATCTCTTCTCCTCCAACTTCTTCTCTAATCTCCTCTCGTTCAGTGTTTTCATTGCCTTCTATCAAAAAATCAACATCATCTTCATCATTACTGATTGGATAAGAATCTGTTGACCTAAGATTTTTTCCATACAATTTTTTCTTTGACTCATCATTAGCTCTTTCTTGAGCTTTTCAACGGTCCAATGTTGAATCAAAGGCCTTTGATAAGGTTCTCTTACACCTTGAAATGGGAATCTGTGCAAGTATGCTAACAATAGCACAAGCACGCACCCACTGCAGCCCCTCATGTTCTTCTTAGCTGTCTTATACTTACCGATGCCTTTGGCCAATCTCTTCAAAATAAAATCACACCAATCAAACTTTTGAATATTACCAACATCCTCAAGCATACCCAACAATGACAAGTCAACATGTTTTGATATAATAGGAGCCAAAAGATGACCAACCACATGCAGAACATACAATCTCTTGAACTCATCACCTCCATCTTTCAAATCATCGTGAGTCAGACGTTTTTCAATACATGACAAACGAATTCCTTCTTTCGTTCTCTTAAAATGTCCACAATTAAAATACCTCTCTCTCACAGCCAAATCTTCTTCATTGCTCAATGCATGTATTTTCAGATTCCTCTTGTTCCTGGGAAGGCAGAATATGTCAAAGACATCATTTGTTGTCAATGTATATGACTCATTGTCATTGACTGTCTGCACATATGTATCTGCATCAAAGTTTTGAACAAGAAAAGGGACAATCCCAACAGGAAGCTTCTCAACTTTCAAATCCAACAAAGAGCTAAACCCAATAGATTTGACGTCCTTTATCTGATTATCTGTTAATTTTAGCAATACAACCTTGCTTGGTGTACACGTATGCAAAAATTGTTTTTCCTTCCCATCGATTATACATACTTGACTACGAGACTTAGAAATCTTTTCAGTCCTAGCCTTTCTTTTCTTCTTAGATTTTCCCCCCACCACATCCTCCCCATCTGTTACTTGTTCACTAGTTGAAGTTGTATTGGGTAAACTGGTTGTAGTTGTATCGGGTATCTCTGTTTCCCCATCTGATGATGCTGATGTAGAAGAAAATAGTTCCTCAGGAGAATAGTCCGATTCAGAATCACTATTGACATCAGGCTATAACAATAAAAAACAACAAGTTTAAGTATAAAAAAATTGAGTTTAAGTATCAAAACATGAACTGATAGGTTTGTAAATGACAACATGTTTATATATAAAAACATCAAGTCTAACTATCAAAACATCAAGTTTACATATAAAAACATAAGTCTCAGTGTTTAAAAAACACTCTGTAAAATCAACACAAAAACAAAAAGACAAAATGAACAAAAACAATCACGCAATGGTAGTTATCTACACAAATTACAAAGAACACATGTAATTTGTTCTTGTAAAAATTATCAAGTTGAAAACAACTCTCAAAAATACCTATCAAAGCATTACAAAATTCGAACAAAAATGCTAGAAATCAAACAAATAAACAAACAAAATAGAGTGAGAATCAAGAGAAAAACGCTTGAAATCAACACATACCTAATCAAACATTACAAAATTCGAACAAAAATGCTAGAAATCAACACAATAAACGAACAAAATAGAGTGAGAATCAACAGAAAAAATCTTGAAATCGACACATACCTCCATCACGCCCGTCCTCTTCTTCATTACATATCTCTTTGCTTTGGGATTCGCTGCTCTTTTTATCCTCATTGTGCTTGGAATCGAGTGAAATCGAGTGAAATAGAGTGAGTATGAACGGAGGTTAGGTCTGAGAGAGAGTAAGATGGAGATAGCGACGGCGACGGTTAGTCGGAAAGTGAGAGAGATGGAGGTTAGGTCGGAGAGTGAGAGAGACGGATGTTAGGTCAGAGAGTAGTGAGAGAGATGGAGAGAGCACGGTTAGAGATGGAGAGAGAAAGACTCGTACCTTTTCAACCGGTTCTCGCTATTAAAAATGAATAAGAGAATTGTATGATCCGGTTTAGAGGTTTATATACCCACTTCCAAAACAGGTCTTTTTTTAACATTAGGGGGAAACTAGTTTCCCCCAAAATTTTGTGATAAACGAATTCACTTTTAGGAAAAAGATCAATGCTAAAAATCAAAATTCTATTAATCAGAATTAATATTCAAAATTAATTTATTTTTCTAGACTCCTAAGATTTAGAAAATGAGTCAAACAATTCTAAAATAATGCCTAACGTATATAGCAATAACATTATAAAATTCTATGACATCAAAATTTTGCCTTTATCTATAAAACAAACATGAAATTATTTCCTATCTAAATATAAAATAAAAATTAATGATAAAATAATTAAATTAGAACCTAAATTTAAGCTTATATTTATTTCCATCATTTACGGAATCAAACTTTCTTTAAATAATGTTTTACATAACTGCATACTATATCTTAAATTGTATGAAGATCATTATTATACTCCTTTTGTCCTGAAAAGCTACTCCCTCTTTTTACGTTGTTATTATGAATAAAATTTAAGCAAAAATTAAGCTACTTTTAATTATCTTAATGTGAATTTAAAAATTAGTATTAATTTTATTTACAGTGTGATAACATTAACAAATGGTATATTTTCATTAAAATACTTAAAAATAGCTTAAATTGTTCCTCAAAGTTCATTCGTAATAATAATAAAAAAAGAGCGACTAACTTTCCAAAATAAAAAGAGTATTATCTATTAACTTAAAAAACTGTATTTTCCAATGAGAAAATGGGACAACCTTTTTATATTGGATAGAAAACCAAATAATTATTTTAATAATAACAATAACAATAATAATAATACTTGTGGCATCCACATAATGACATAAACCCTCTTTTTGTTAGAACTATAGGAGAATCTTAATTCATTCTGAATTACTCCCTCCGCCCAAAATGATCTTCACGTTTGACTATTCAAACTTTCTAAAGATACGAAGATTTGCATCAATAGTCATGTTGTGTTTGTGCACATTTAAGCTTAAATTGAAGAAATGGAAAGAACTTATTGGGATAATGAAAATTGTCAAAACAAGATTATTTTGGAACGAAGGGAGTGGGTGCTACTATATACAAGGCACACAATGTACAAGGCAAATTGAAATTACCATAATACCCATATATATACTTTAAAAAAAAAAAAAACTTCCCCTCCCTCCCCCATTTCAAACCCGACTGTTCTCTCTCTCTCAAAAACCAACGGCGAACCCCTCTCTCTCTTGACTCGACGAACCCGGCGACCACCACAACACCACCACCGGAAATGAAGACAAACCTCCCTCTCACCGGTGGAAAGTCCACCTCTTCTACCGCCGCTCCAAAAGTAATATAATCTCTTTTTAACCTAAAATTTAAATTTGAAAACCCAACAACAATTTTATGCCTAAAATCGATTATATAACTGTTAAATGTTGTGTAAACCTATCCAAAATGGTTCTAATTGTGATTTGGTAAAACAAATTAGGGTTTTTCGTTGGAATTGGTTACGAATTTGTGGGGGTATAATCTGGCCATGTCGGGGTGTGTTTCGTGTATTACAACACGAAATGGTCACCAACATTTCGTGTAATGGCACACGAAATGTAAACTGATTCATCAGTTTACATTTCGTGTGCCAATACACGAAATGTTGGTGACCATTTCGTGTTGTAGTACACGAGATACGTTCCACATTTCGTATATTAGGACACGAAATGTAAATTGATTCATCAGTTTGCATTTCGTGCTCTAATACACGATATGTGGTGAGGTTTCTCGTGTATTTATACACGAAATGATCACCAACATTTCGGGTATTCCCACACGAAATGTCAAATGATTCTTGAAAATTAATTGTCTCTTATTTAATTTTTTGTAGGGACGTAAACCTGCGACCGCCTCTAATAGAAAGAGGAAGGCCGAGGAGGCAGCTGCAGCTAGAGTAGATGCACGGAGCAAAAAGAAGCACGACAAGAATGTCGTGATTGAGCAGATTGTGGATGATGAGACAAATAGTGAGGGTACAGATTCTAGTACGGGGTCGGAGGAGGATTCATCTTCTCGTACTCGTTCCCGAGGTGCATCTGTGCATGAGGCACAGTTATCTAGTGATGAGGAGGAGGATGAGGAGGAGGAGGTGGAGGAGAGTTTATCTGTGAGGCCTCGCAAGAGGCGGGAGGCACGGGCCAGAAAGGGGAAAGGGGCTAAGGATGAACAGTGGCAGCTTAAGAGTAACCCCGGTGGTGGCCCGGAGGAGGTTGATTTGTTGTACGGGTTTGGTCATCACCGAGCCCGTAAGATATGGGAGAACGCCACTTGTGAGCCGGTGTTGAAGCGCCAAACTAGGCAGCAGATTCTAGATAAGTAAGTATATGATTTGTTTATTAAATAGCTTTATTATTTGTTGTTATTGTTTTAAACCTCCTCTGTTCCAGAAAAACAGTCTCATTTTGACTTTTTGTTAAAAAAAAAAAAAATCAAAATGGGACTGTTTTTATGAAACAGAGGGAGTATTAATTATAATGTTTTGTTTGGAATCAACAGGTTCTCGCATGCTTCTTTACCGGCGGATGATAGAGCTTGGTGGGCACGTGTTCAGGGTACCGGCCTCCATTACCTACATGATGCTACCATTCGCCGGCCTAGCATGGCGCTCCTAACGGCGTTTGTGGAACGGTGGTCTCCCGAGACTAATACCTTCCACATGCCGTGGGGGGAGATGACGATCACTATGCATGACGTCACTCATATCCTAGGTATATTCTTGTTTGTTGTCTATTTTTATAAATTACATAAATTTTATCAATTTCATAAATTTTATCAATTTTATTAATTATTTCATTTTCAATTTGTAGGTATCAGCTGTTCAGGTGGCCCTGTTACGAAGGCGGTTCCAGAGCCTAACCTAGCCGGTATCAGGGCACGCCTTGATACATGTCGGAAGGGCACGACGTACTCTTTAGATGGCCTCCGCCGGTCCTTTGAGACCCCTTCCGACATGACTGACGATGAGCGCGCTTCCACGTACATCATGTTCCTCCTCGGCTCCACGCTGTTCGTGGACAAGACTCAGGATAAGATGCCCTCAGACTACCTTTCATTGTGCGTGGATATTGACAGAGTGGGGGCTCTATCCTGGGGGACAGCTGCGTTGGCATATCTATACCGGGAGTTGGGGAAGGCATCTAGATACGGATGCAAGCATATCGGTGGTTGTTTGAGTCTTTTAGAGGTAATATTTAACAATCATTTAATAATTACAACATGTATTTATGGTTATAACATTGCTAACTTATTTATTTCATACATTTGCAGGCCTGGATATACGAGCACTTTCCTATTTTCCGAAGAGATATTGACCCGTTATGGACAGAGGGTCAGCCGAGGGCTCGTAGATGGGTACGTACTGATACGGCCGGAAGGGATATGCCCCATCTATTGAAGTTCCGGTATACCCTGGACATGATGACGGTTGATAGGGTGAGTTAGTTATATTTAAAGTTTAACAAATTGTTATAATTTATTATTTCTGTTGACGGTGTCTAACAAATTCATTTTTAGGTTTGTTGGACTCCTTACGGTACCACCCCAGATGCGCTTTTGCCGGTCTCATACTTCCGTGGAGTTATACGCTTCCAGGATATCACGGAAGCGTATATGCCTGACCGTGTTACACGGCAGTTTGGGATCCAGCAGAAAATCCCCAGAGACCCCATATCTTGCGGCCGAGATTGTTCATTGATGGCCGGTCAAAAGGGGTACAAGAAGTCCTATGGAACGCGTGATGAGGTATGGGAGGATTGGTTAGAGGACGGCTTGGGGGTTTTCGATCCAGTGCGTAGATGGGGGCCGTCCGTGAGCGCATCTGATCCTGTTACTTCCACGTATATGCAGTGGTTCCTGGCTAGGACTCATGTTCGGATTACTAATCCGAATCATGATGCCCTAGTTAACGTTCCACCACCGCCTAGGGTTGAAGAGGCACGAGATATACTACTTCCACTGCTCACAGATGACAGGTTACCCGCGGATGTCATAGATCAGATTAGACGGGCGCACGATCTATTACGAGGTCCCTTTTAGGTACTATTTCCATTTTTATTATCACATTTCAATTTTTATGTTCCTTTTGTATTGTTTTAGTACTTTTGTTTTGGGACGGAGGTTGTAAATTAATGATTTATAACTTTTAATTTCAGGTTGGAGAGGAGTATGCCCCAGGGATATGGACTCGTGACTGCTCTGCTTGAATTTATGATTTGTAATTCTGGTTTGGTAGTTTTCTGATGATGTATGATACATTGATTGGATTTTGGCACTTTGTATTGTTTTAGTACTTTTGTTTTGGGACGGAGTTTTTAGTACTTTTGTTTTGGCACTTTGGTAGTTTATTATGAGTTGGGATACATTGATTGGATTTTGGCACTTTGTAAATTAATGTTTTGTAAACTTTCGATGTTTGGCACTTTGGGTAAATTTTGCTGAAATTCTGGTTTAGTGTTATTGAAATTTTGGGTATGTTTTTGTTACTTTTAAGCTTCTGTTTTTTTCCAGTAAAGAGACCATCTCGTGTGCTAATACACGACATGTCTTCATTCATGTCGTGTATACACACACGAAATTCATTTATACCCAGAAAACAAAGCATTTCGTGTTTGTATATACGACTTGTTTAATTCAACTCGTCTAAAGTTCATACGACCAGAACAACTACATCTCGTGTATGTTCACACGAGATACAAAGAACCCAGAAAAAAAAAACATGATTACATAACCTAAAACCCACAATTTCATACATCATTTAATACCAGAAATTCAAAACCCAAAAACCAATACCACAATCATACTAAAGTCAACTAATGTATCCATACATCACAACAACCAATATCAAAACAAGAATTTCAATACTACATCAAGTGATCCAAAAATAATAGTACTAACTTTAATATACTATCTCCGTCCCAAACAATACGAAACTTCATACAAACTGGATGATTCAAACATCAATACACTATACACATAAACTATGGCCTATTTCCTGCAATTCGTGCTTCGTTCGCCATAATTGAGAGTCGGTTGAATGTTTCTATCCGAGTTCTGTATGGCATGATCAGGTTACTTGCGCTTGGATCACGTTGCTCCTCCCAATATAGTGCTACTGATGGTATCGGGTAATCACTATCTGACATGTGCAGCTGCAAAAGTAATAAAATTGTCAAATATAACAAATTTAAATAAGATAGTTAAATATAACAAATTTAAATAAGATAGTTAAATATAACGAATTAAAGTATCATACCAATATAAAATGGTTTCCCACATGTCCCAACACAAGTGTGTCTGTGGGTGGTCCTGTTCCTTGTGGTACAGTCACTGGTAGGCATGTGAAGCCAGCGGTTTGCGAGTACGAGACAAACACCACATTATACACCGTGGCTATGATGTGCCCTATCTCTGGGAGTATCAACCAATAATATTCCGAACAAGGGGAGGCATAGTGAGTAATGCGACTATAGAGCTCGTCCATATCTCTCCAAGGCATAACTCTCTCATAAACCTTTCGGCAATGAAGCAGCTCCTTGGCACAATCTGAGCATACTCTTTGCCACATCTCCTCTGTTCTGTATATTTGCGCTGCTACTGCTCTATATCCACAATTTCCATCACCCATCACATCTGTGAAGCCATCAATAAATGGGACAATGAGAGGGGTAAGCAACATCCTATGCACAGAAGTATGTATATCATTGACTTGTCCATTTCCACGACCCCGTCCCCGTCCCCGTCCCCGTCCCCATCCCCGACCTCGACCTCGACCTCTCCCAGGACCTGAAGCAGCTAGTGGTGGAAGAGATGTAGGAGTAGTAGGGCTAGATGGTGTAGTGTTTGAAGCTGATTTCGGATTTGGTGACTCCCGCGACATCAAACCTGATTGGGTTGATGCAATAAATGAAGATCTAGACCTGCTGCTAGTGGAGGGTGGTGTAGTGGGGACTCCAAAATGTCTGTCGGTACGCTCCCAATCTGACAGTACTCTACAACTGGTGGTCCGGGGTTTATTTTCCTTTGAAATATGATCCGGCTCAGAAGCATCTCCGGTTTGTGGATGTAGCCCTTCATTTATCGTTTGAAATAACCTTCTTTTTACCGATCCAGGTGCGTTCTGCAGTTCATTCAACACAACTTCAAAATCAGGTCCAGTGGGACAGTATTCTACTTCAATGTCCAACTTCTTCCAAAAATCATGAATCGAGGACAACTCAATCCGGCCCCCAGAGTTTTGTATGCATGCAATCTCGTGACTACATGGAAGTCCATGTGTTCGCCTCAGGTAACACCCACAGCCTGAAGGATCCATGACATTATCCCCACAACGACTCCGCTCTTCTTTGATGATGTCCAAAGCTGCCTTTGACACTCGCCCCAATATGTCGTGATACAGATCACATGTCTTCATATCATTTGGAATTCTACTTTTTGATTGCTCCATCGTAGCTTTGATTGTTGTTATTTGGATTTCCATAATCTCATGAGCCTTTTTGAATAATGTGTCAAAAGTAGAAGAAGCACTCCCCAAGGCCTTCTTCAACCTGTTATGCTCACTCTCAGCCCTGTTCGTGGTGTGGGTTCCGAAGTGCAGTAACTGATCTGTGTGCATCGACAAAATATTCGTAGAGTATGGAGCAATCCAAGTCTCGCGGAGGTAGGTCAATAAATCAGGATAAGATCTGTAACGATCGCAAAAAAATTGCCAACGGGTGTCCCACTCTTCGCGAGTAGCGGCTGATATTGCTTCATTAAATCTCCTCATGAATGATAGTGCAAACTGATTGCTACCAGTTTTAGCCAACGCTCTCTTTTTAACATTGACTTCGATATGCCTTCGACACAAATGGTGTGCGGTCTCGGGAAATACCATTTGGACAGCATTAATGAAAGCCAAGTCACGATCAGTTAAGAAAACAGTTGGCATGTGGGGAGTATGAAAAAGACTTTGCAAATTCTTGAGTGCCCACGTGTAATTCTCAGTCTTCTCATTTTGGAGGAACGCATATGCAATTGTGAAATTCTTCCCCGTTGAAGTAAATCCTATAATCTCAAGTAATGCCATTCCATAGCAGTTGGTCTTGTAAGTGCAGTCACCTTGTATCATTTAAAGAGAAATAAAGTTAGAAATGAATAAAATTGCAATTCAAAAAAAATGCATACGACTTGTGGAAAACAGAGTCAATAAACAGATTCAAAAAAATCAAAAATTTACCTTGTACTACATATGGAAAACAGTTAAGCATATCCGATGCTCGTGGGTGAGAGAAGAATATGTCACCGATCATGTCACTCTCGTTAGCTTTCCTCATGAAGACGGTATATTGCTTATCCTCGAGTGCTTTCATGAACTGTTGAAGCGAGGATCTCCCTTGTCGTTCTTGTGACTTGCATTTTGTGAGGGCGTTATGGACGTGTTTCGGAGTACTCACGTTCTTCTCATCCTTCCTCTTTAACATTGTTAGAATGTTATTTGGACGCACCGAAGACTGACTTGCGCTACACACCTCCTCATATTCAGAACTAGTTAATTTACCCAACGGATGACCTTCGGGATACGTTGGAAAGTCATGATTATGAGAACCATGCTTCACAACGTAACCCCATACCCCATCACCCCTATCTTTGGCCCAGATTTCAAAATTGCACCCAATCTTCTTCGTACTAGTCAACCTCACATCTTTAGTTTTTCCGGACCTGTACTTGCCACCAAAATGGCATACAATCTTCGCGTAGCCTAGGATCTTGCCACTTGTCTTCCTCGAATCTCCTATAGAAAGGCTTATATTTTGACGGGCCGCGATATCCCGTACGTGTTTAACAAGATCATCCCTATTTGAAAATAATAGGGATGTATCGAATTGATCACTGACATCCGGTCCCTACAAATTGTATTACCATCAATTAGAAATTTGCACAATAAACAACAGGCTGTATGACATTTCGTGTAACATTATACGAGATGGTCTGGCACATCTCGTGTAACTATACACGACTTAAACACATTTATCTCGTGTGACATAATACGAGGTAATACACCATAACTCGTGTATACACACACGACAACTAGCATAAAACTCGTATAATCTCACACGAAATAGAGTAATATCAGAATTTAAAAATCAAATCTTGAAAAACAATTTCGTTTCAACATTGGATTTTTATTGCGATTTTGATCAAAACACCAAATATAACTTTAAAAACTTACTTCATTGCTGCTTGGATTTTGATTTTGATGTGGAGAATTTGGTGGCAAACCTTCTTCTTCAAAAATATATTCCACAAGATCAAGATCAATATGATCATAAAAACTTGGAGAATGTTGTGGAGAATCCATACTATGGTGTTAGATGATTTGAGAATTAATGAAAATAATGGGTATAAATTTATGGGTGTTAAGACTTGGACAATGTTGTGGAGTATATCAATGCTGCATGGGTGTACAGCAATGGTGTTTCTCTGTAGGGTTAAGTTGTCTGCGTGTATATCGTGTTTTATGTAGGGGTTCAGGGTATATCTCGTGTGTATATACACGAGATACTATGGTACATATCGTGTAATACCACACGATATAGTCTTTGTTTCTGGTAATTATCTCGTATGAACAATACACGAGATATAATGTTTCATTTCGTGTATTGTTCATACGATATGTCTTACTAAATGTCGTGTATTTCAACACGACACACCATATAATAAAATAAAAATTAATTATAAATAAATGTGGTAGGTTATATGATATTGTATGATGTTGGTTCAATCTTATATGTAATCATTGTTTGTTTTCCAACTTATTATAACAAGAAACATATAATCTTGATTAACAAATATGATAATTTCAAATATATAATCTTGACTAGTTGGTATTCCTCTAATGTACAACTTATCATTAACCCCGTTTGGCAAATCATCGAAACAACTTAACTCGTTATATAACATGTTTAATTAACTCATTATATATAATCTTGATTAAAAATATAACACATAATTCATTAATTTAACATAGTACATGCACATCATAACATCGGTTGTTAGTTGATAAATAAAGTGGTATCACATTAACCTAATGAATGTGGTAGCTTATATATGATATTGTATGATGCATTATAACATGTTTAATTACCTCTTTAAATATATTATTGATTAGAAACATAACACCACAATCATTTGTTAGGTGATTATAAATAAAGTGGTATCACTTAAATGTGATAGGTTATATGATATTGTATGATCCAATATGACGTTTGTTCCTTGTCATGTATAAGTGTATAAATTTTGCTCAATTAACAACACAATTCAATAATATAACATAGCATATGCGTATCATTAACATCGTGTTGCAAATCATCGAAGAACACCTTCATTTTGATATGTCGTATGCATACACACGAGAATATAGACTTTTATCGTGTTATTATATACGACATGTATGAAACGGCCTGTCTTATAAAATATACACGACTTGTTTACATTTATTTCGTGTGTCTATGTACGACAGAGTATTGTACAACTCGTATAATTGAACACGACTTAATATCTTATACATTTGGTATATCTCGTGTGTTTTCACACGACACCAAGCCTTCAAGTCGTCCTTTTGCACACGACACGCGAGGGTAGTTTTGCCATTATTGGTGCCTTGTATGTAATATGCCTTGTATATAGAATTTACCGAAGGGAGTACTATGTATACTGTTATTTCATTTTCAAACATAAAAGTCTTTTAGCAAAAACTATTTTACATTTTTTCCCAAGAATATATTTTAAACGTGTCTGTAACGCTGTAATAAGTCGTAATTTCTCATCTCTATTCTATCTGTGTGTGTGGGGCACACTCTTTAAAGATCAAAGAGCAAGGTTTTTTTTTTCTGGTCAATGGAAAGACGTTTGTGGGTTGATATGGTTGAAGTCGTAAGCTGCTTTCTCCCTGTCATAGCCAATTTCGTTTTTTCCTTTTTTTTTTTTTATTTTTTTTTATTTTTTTACCTCTTCTTTTAATTAACTGCCGTAGAATGAATTTGACTACGTAATTGATATCTTCAGTATAACCACATAAATTGTAAAAGTCTTAAATAGAGGAGGAAATCTCTTGTCACAAGACCGTCTTATATGAGACGGGTCTTGATGTAAGAGAAAATGAGGTTATTCCGCCCCGCTTATTGAGAAAAATCCATTTACTCTCTCTGTTGGGAATATGAGTTTGAATCAATATGGAAATCTTTTTAGTAAGGGGATTAAGGTTTATTAGTTTAATTAGGTTTCTTATTGGTACAAGAAATTGTTTAAGAATTTGGAAAACCTTTTCTTGAGAATAAAATTACTTTGTACACAAGAAATATGATTCCTACCCCTCTTGGGTTTTTGGTATTTATGACTATAAATACAACCCTCTCCCCTAGCATTATTTTAGTCCGTCATCTTTGAGAGTTACTAATAGAGATCTAGGATTTAGGTTGACGGAATTATTTACCTAAATAATCCGTGCAACTAAATTAGAGAGATTGTCTTTTGTAATCGCCATTGAATAAGTAATATATTCTCCCTCTGCCCGTGGACGTAGCCAAGTTGGTGAACCACGTAAATTCTTGTGTTGTGATTGATTATTTCGCTTGCCATCGTTCTTAATATTTATTGCTCTAACGCTCTCAAAACCCCCCGTCTCATACATAAAACCATCTCACAAGAATTTTATTTAAATAAAGTTAGTAATTTATTTATTTTTAACGAATAAAGTTAGTAACATTTAAGAATTAAGAAAAACAAATTTTACACGACAACGTATAAGTTGGTTGCATGTCCATGTGAGAGGGAATGCTTTGAATATAAGCAAGCTGAAGGATTATCGCGGGCGTCTTCGTAGAGGTTACATGCGACCCACGACACACCTAGAATAAAATTAAAATGGGTTCATAAATAAAAAATAGTTGTAAGAATTAAACATGGATTATTCAACTATTCCCTTTGTCACAAATTTATAATTACTTTTAGTTACACTTATTTATAGTTTGACTAATATTTATTATAAACTATTATAATTTCCATAAAAATTTAAAAATTTGGTGATTTGATAAACATTTTTTAATTTTTTGTTGAAATTAATAGTTTAGCATAAAATATTAATCAAAGTTTAAATAGGTTTGATAAACAGTAACCATATGTTTGGGACGGAAAGATTTATCTATAGTAATATAAAAACAAGAAAGTATACTATAAAAGGAAACCCCACTAAAATGCTGTTTTTCAAAAAAAAAACATTTGAGCGCGTGCGCAAAAACGGTCGTAATTTTTTATTCCGAATAAACCACGGAACGCACCGCATATCAAATCAAACATAAGACCGAGACGAACAAAAGTTCATTATCTTTAATTCGGTAGAGGCTGTCAACTTTGCACGTCAATTAATTTTTATACGATAATTTTTACTTTTTATTAAATGTAGTGAAAAATTGAAGTTTGATCAATATATAGTCAAAAAATTTACTAATCTATATTTATAGTAATATAATAACAAGACGGTGGTAAATTATTGCACAAGTGAGGTTAGAAATGTCATTTCCCGTTGCAGTGAATATGACAAATAGTTCATGAACTAATCTATATCTATAGTAATATAAAAACAATAACGTATACTATAAAAGGAAACTCCACTAAAATGTTGTTTTCCCAAAATGGCATTTGAGCGCATGCACGAAAACGGTTGTAACTTTTTACTCCAGATGAATGACGGAATGCACCGCGTATTAAATCGAATGTCGGACCTTGACGAACAAAAGTTCATTATCTTTGATTTGGAAGAAGTAAACTTTGAATGTAAATTGATTTTAATATGATATTTTTTACTTTTTTAATGTAGTGAAAATTTTATATTTGATCAATATATAGTCAAAAAATTTACTAATCTATATCCATATCTATCTATAGTAATATAATAACAAGAAAGTGGTAAATTAGTGCACAAGTGAGGGTAGAAATGTCATTTCCCATTGCAGTGAATAAGACAAATAGTTCATGACCATCTATATCTATCTATAGTAATATAAAAACAAGAAAATATACTATAAAAGGAAACGGGCAATATACAATTTGATTCCTAACATTTACAAACTTTTGCAATGTTGCTCCCAACAGTTTTTTTTCTCCAATTGGTTCCCAACATTTACATTTTTTTGCAATGTGGCTATAAAAGTAAATGGGCGTTAGTTTTCTAACAAATTTTATGTCATGTGACTAGCACATGACGTTTTAAAATATTCGTAAAGTTACACATATCCGATTGATATGATTCTTTTTTTATATTGAAACTAATATTTAAATCTACAACATAAATTTTTTTGGGAAATTTTTGGGAACCTAATTATTTTTACATTTAATCTTAATTTTAAATATTAAAAAAATAAAAAACACGTGAAATATAATCTAAAAAATATATTAGCTCAAGTATGTTTCATATGAAGTAATTTCTATATGTATCTTTCCTAAAGTTTATTTTTCTCCACCCCTCTGCCACTTTCCCGCAACACGCATTCCACATACACTCTTCCCTCGATTCATCGTCCTCTTCTTCTCCCTTTTTTTCTATCAAACATTTTTATGAAATGATAATCTACATATAGAATTTACTTCATATGAAACATATTTGGGCTAATATCTTTTTTAGATTATATTTTACGTGTTTTCTATTTTTTTAATATTTAAAATTAAGATTAAATGTAAAAATAATCCAACTACCCAATAAATTTCCAAAAAAAATATATGTTGTAGATTTAAATATTAGCTTCAATTAAAAATAAGAATCATATTAATCGGATATGTGTAGCTTTAAGAATATCTTAAAACGTCATGTGCTAGTCACATGACATAAAATCTGTTAGAAAACTAACGCCCAGTTACTTTAATAGCCACATTGCAAAAAAATGTAAATGTTGGGAACCAATTGGAGAAAAAAATCTGTTGGGAGCAACATTGCAAAAGTTTGTAAATGTCAGAAACCAAATTGCAAATTGCCCAAAAGGAAACCCCACTAAAATGTTGTTTTTCAAAAATGGAATTTGGGCGTGCGCGGAAACGCTCATAACTTTTGACTCTGGATGATCCACGGAACGCACCGCATATCAAATCGAACGTCGGACCGAGACAAATAAAAGTCAAAGGGCGTAGTACTTTGAGGGAGGGTTTAAAAGGCCTAAAAAGGGTTATTTGGCCTCTAACTAGCTTCTAAATTTTTTGGTCAATTTTTGAACTTTTTCGTAATTTTTTTGCTTAATTGGGGTTTAAATCAATAGGGTTGCAGAACATTGTTTTAAGATTTTTGTAGGCAATTTTTGTCATTTTATGGTATTGATCATTTATCCCAATATTGGTCTCACTTTAGAGATCTAGTTGGCCTTAAGATATTTATATGTCACGATAAAATTTGTAGTCAGTCTGATGTTATATTACTGACAATGTTGTCTACAAAGAATTTAGTCACAATGTGTAACAACCATTCTCCTTAATGTGTGAAAATATTTCTCTTTTATGATGTATTCCTCAATTATGTTTTTTTATTCAACATATTTATTTATTTTTTTCCAAATGAGTGGAAGTGACAAACTGTGCATCGCACGAGAGTCACCACTGTTGGATATTATGCCCTAGGCCCTTGAGAAAGACCTATGCGTTATATCATAGCTTCGTTGTTATAGAGATAACAAACCCGATTATTATATCTTTTGCATGTTTATTATAATGATCATTGTCCCTAGCATATGAAGGGCTAGCATGAGTTTAATGGATAATCATATGATGATTATAGCGCATAAGATGCGGATTAAACTTGTGGGTAGGGTACATGTTGGAGAACAAGTACTGGATTGACCCGTTATGAGATTTATGTCATGGTCAAATGTCATAATTGAATCTCATAATAGTTATATCATTTATCTTTAGACCTGAGATTATCATGGTCTTCCACATGATGAACATTATGTTTGACGTACTCAAACGCTACCCCTAATCGGGAAATTATAAAGGCTACGATTGGCATAATTGAATTCTTGTAGGGAAGAATGATAAGTCAAGATGGGATTTGTCCCTCTCTCAAGAGAGATATCTGTTTGGCCACTCGATGAGTGAGATTGATAATAGTGTATGGCCGTACCCAAATGAATTGAAGTGTTCAATGTTATTTGCTCATATCAACCTACTCGAGATCGAGAAAGCATTGGACAACATAAGTTGACGTGGACCATGACTTATATCCAATATGATATCGCGTGATAAAGGGATTGTGATATGTTCTATAAGGTTACTTTGGACTTTCAAAGTTATACTAATTGGGTAGTCATAATGGCTTGCTAGAGTCCGCTTATGACTTACGGGTTCGGACTGGTTCGGACTCGTTGCCAACATAGTATAATCCTATTGGGTCACACACAATAGAGCGGATCGTTAAAAGGCTGAAAATTGGGGAATTCTAGACAGCTGACCGTACGGCTCTTGGACTGGCGTACGGCTCTGGTGGAGCCGTACGGACGCCATCCCCGTAACAGTCCAGTTTATTCAGTTTTCTGGACAGAAAAGGAATCCCGATCCCAAATGGAATTAGGTCAAACCCTTATATATGATATACAGCCGGGTTTGACAGCCTCTAATGGTGATTTTGGAAATCACAAACCTTTGTTTTAGAAACAATAAATTATAGAGAGGTATGATTATTTATTGTGAGATTCATGATCGTCAAAATATAATAATCAACGAAGCAAGATAATTCCTACGAAGAAATCGTTTCTTCATCAAGCCTTGGGTCTAGCAATCCAGATCAAGAATGTGTTCTTGATATCCGTTCGACGTGTGGATACCGATGGAGGGTGTTTCCTTTAGCACCTTAAAGTCTGTGTTCATGGATGCGATCTTCAAGGGTTTGTTTCTTTCATCTTGTATTTAATTTAATCAACATGCACGGATCCGGGCTCTTGGGTGTTTGATTTTATCTGTTTATTCCGCTGCACATGATGCATCAAAACCCAACAACAACTAGTATACAATAACACTAACCACTATACTACTACAACTTTTGTTAGTGAGTTCGCCACCATCTAGTAGCTACGTCTCGTGTCCGCCTCTACATGCGACGACATAGGTTGGTCGCATGTCCATATGGTACGAGAGCATGTAATTTTTATCTGTAATACTCTCTCCGTCTCAAAATGTTCTCCACGTTTGACTATTTAAACTTTTTAAGAATATGAACACTTGCTTCACTGCCCATGTTGCGTATATGCACATTTAAGCATAAATTGTAGAAATAAAAATATTTTTTTAGGACAAGAAAAATGGCAAACGAGAAGATTATATCACAACAGAGGGAGTAATAAAAGGGGCAAACATGCGCATGATACGCCCGCATAAGGGCTATGCGCCTTTTGCGGTCGCATACGACCGGGGAACTGGTTTTTGGGCCATATTTACTTTAGGGTTCCAAAACCCTGTTGTCTAGGTTTAGGGAGTAGAACTACCCTGATTTCTTCGAGAAGAGCCCTAAGTTACTGTCGTACTGAGATTGTTGTGTAGCATGTCAATATGTTCTAGTGTTCTAGAAATTTAGTACATGTACAATTTGATATCTGTAATTGTACTTTGATTCTTTCCTAGCAATAAATTAGTTCTCCTTCTATCGGTAGATGTAACTAACACATAGTGAACCACAATATTTATATGTTTTCGTTTGCGTTTGCGTTCATTGTTCATATATGTCTTTCTGCATCGGTTATAACACGAATGCTGGCATTTATTACCATACACGCCACTTAATCACTAAAAATGACACTTATAGCAAGTGTTAAATAGTAGGTTGAATATCTATAAGTGTCGTTTGAATGTTTACAAGTGGCAGCATGAATGAATGATATTTTGATAACATTATCACTAACATTTACGAATTGGATACACACTTTTTAAAAAGCTTGTTTCTCTAAACGTTAGATATTAGATAAAATGTTGATAGAAAAAGGTAGAGAAAGTAGTATAATACAAACTAAAAACCCTTTTCTTTAACTGAAATTAAAACCCATTTATAGAATGAAACATTAAGAGAAATATATCATTCACCAAAATTTGTTAGTCTAACACAATTGAAATTCAACTAAAATTTGATCAATTTCTGAAACTGTTCATGAAACTAAAAAAAATCAACAAAAAAGAAAACTGTTTAAATTATGAGATTTCTTGCTTTTTAATTTCTAAATTTGGTATTTTTGTTGCCTTTTATTGTTAATTTGTTGAATAAATGCCTTACTTCTCGTTCTATTACATGTTATCTCCCTTTTGTTGGGAGCCTTTGCCCTCTCCCCTTTGTTGGGAGCCTTCGCCTTCTCTCCTCTGTGAGAGCCTTAGAATGATTTCATATTCGTTGTTGGTACTACGCTTGAGATGATTGGTTGCGTATTTACGGCCGACTCAAATGCGTTATTTTCTCGTGTTTTCAAAGTCAAATTCTTACCGTTCAGGGATTTATTAAAGGTCAGTGTTGAGCCGTGTCCAAATTTTATTTGGAGAAGTATTTGCGCATCACATGTTATAGTTTTTGAGGACATTCACTGGATAATTGGTTCAAGGTTGGCCATTATTATTTGACATATGTTAGGCTATTTATATGTAAATTTTAATTGCAATTATTGCATTTTGAACTAGCTTCCGTCATTTGTTGAACGCCGTCTTCTTTAATTTTATTAATGCAATTATGTGTTGTTTGCCTTAAAAAATGTTATTGACAACAATTTTCAGATATTGATTATTGATTAGAATGACCAAATTTATATAGTATTTTAATTGAATTAATTATTAAAATACAATGCCACTATGATTTAAGAACAGAGAGGGTATATATTTATGAAAACATTTGTTATCAGTGACAAGAATGTAAAGGATCTAGATTCATTAGGTGACGGTTTCTATCTATCTATGGGGCTGCGTTTGGGTTTATTGTCAAACAAAGCATGGTCAAAAGGACACAGCAGCAAAGGAAACTTTGTCTTAATCGCTGGTTCATATCATTCACTATACTCTTATTCTCAGGACAATGGTGAAGTTAGAACTTTCTGAAAAGGAAACTAAGATTATTTTTGAGATGAAAAATATAATTTAAGTATTTAAATTTGTATATATAGAAGTCAAAGTAATAATTTGGCGCGTTTTTAAATTGGTGCGGTGGCATGTTTGTAATTAACGGGAAGTTGTTTAGCGTTGATCGCAAGTGCCAGTATCAATGTTAAAAAGTGTCAGTGTAATGGCTGGCATTTTTAAACACTAACACTGGCACTTATGAAAAGTGTCAATTCCAGTGTTTATAAACGTCAGTTTGAAGTACTGACACTTTGTAATATTAACACTTGCAATTTATGATGCTCTCAGTTATTTATGAAAATGCCACCGCTTGTTTTTTAAAAAAGCGCAAGCGGCTTTTGAAAAACACGTTTTTCCTTTGATATATTAAAATTAAGGAGGTTAAAAGTGTATAAATCATTTACAATGCATCCACGCTCAAGCTGAGTTCATGTGCCAAATTTTTAAGACAAAAATTTATGTGAAACTGCATCAACACAAGACTTCCACAACTTTTAATTAGATACGTACATTTACTAGTCAAATATGGAAATAACCATTTAAGCATCATATACACAGTTTAAACATATCCAAGAAACACACAACCATATATTCAATCTTTTCCTTTTTAAGAAAATCAATACTCTCCATTCCGAAAATATAATCCCATTTTACTTTTACTTACTTTGACCAAATATTAATATCAATCTAACATATCAATAGAATTTTAAAATTGTTAGGACCGCGACCACCCCATCACTCCACAATAGTATGATATTGTCTGCTTTGGGCCCATCCCGCACGGAATTGTTTTTGGATCAATTCCCAAAAAGCCTTATACTAATGGAGTGTGTGGACACCTTTATATACTAAGCAATTATTTTTTCAATTGCCGATGTGGAACTTGGGTTGACACCCCAACAATAATATTAAATTAATCAGTGATATGCCAGATTTAAGGGGAAACCAAGATTCTAATTAGGAACCTAATAACCTATTTTTAATCAAAAAGAAAAAAATTACTGTACTAAAATAAAAACTAGAAATTCAGGATGATCAACTTTATACTCTTTCGTGGCTTCTTTCTTGTAGTTGGCTATGTGGAAATGTATAAAGCAAGAACGTTTCAAATGGCTTCCTTCTGCTGGATGCTGGGAAATACTTAAATAATTATTACCTCTATACCTCTATCCCGGAATAAATGTTGTTGTTTTTCGGACGTTTGTATTTTGTATAAATGAACTTTGAGCAATAATTTTAAGTTAATGTAATCATTCAAAAAATTTAAAATTGTTACTTATAATATTTATATTGGTGTATCAATAACAAGATTTACAACTTTATTAGGATAATTAAATCAACTTTAATTTCTTGCTCAAAGTTCTTTCATACTAACGTCCGAAAAACGGCGACATTGAAGTATGTATCATTTGATTTATCACTAAAAAAGAATGATGTTTACTTGTATCATTTCCAATCTCTTAACGCTTATTTTGATGTCTTCTCTATATTACAATACAAATCATATAGATGAAAAAATGGTTAGAATTAACTCAAGAAAATATCTTATGGCCAGGAATGTTCTAAATGGTACACTAACCCCCCCCCCCCCCTCTACTTCCTTTTGCCTCAAATCATTCCCTAAAATTTCAGATACTACACTTTAGCCTCTAATAATTTTTTACTTTCAAATTAGTACTCAAACTTTCATATGTTACAGTTTACACCTACTCTTCTCTTAGTTTTAAATAAGCCCTTAACCTTTTCTTACTTGAAAATCAATCCCCACCTTTTGTATGTGACAATTTACCTCTCTTCTTCTCTTATTTTTAAATAACTTCCAAAACTTTCTAAACTAAAGACAAAATAACGTAGATGGTTGAGATTAACCGAAATAGATATCCTATGGCCAGGTTTCTCCAAATTGTACACTTACCCTCTTCCCCCTCAACTTCATTTTTCCTCAAATCACACCTTAAAATGTTAGATGTTGCTGTAGCCCCTAAAATTCTTTTACTTTCAAATTAGTATCCCAAATTTCATATGTTACAACTTACCCCCTACTTTTCTCTTAGTCTTAAATAAGCCTTTAACCTTTTCTTACTTTCAAATCAGTCCCCCGACTTCGTATGTAACACTTTACCCCTTGCTTTTCTCTTATTTTTAAATAATCCAAAACTTTCTTCACCCAATGATCACTCAAAGTAAAAATGGTTAGTGCCTTGCACGGACCGGTACTAGTTTAACAAAAAATTGAGGGTATTCTCAACATTCTATCTATTGGGCACGGACGAAAGCGTTTCACACAATTTAGGTTATGCAACACCACATTAATTGGGACAATCACACAATATAATAAGAAAATAAATAATACAAGATTTGATGTGGACTTTGTCCACAAACCGATCAATGATTTTCATTATGTTACTATGGGATTACGAGCAAGTTTTAATCAAGAAACTCGCAAAGACTCACCATTCACCAAATGTACGATATTATAAAAATGGAGGTACTCTCATCTTTCACAACATTCTTGAATACACATGCAAACAATATACAGCTCACTTATTATTGCATACTTTGTAAATACGCTCACTCCCCTAAGGGAGCCCCTCTTTGTACCATTAAGGAACACTCTAAACAGCAACCCATGTAGCCTTTATATAGGCATAGCTAGTACAATCCTTATCAAATCAGGACAATCCTAATACACATTGATTAGGATTGTTCACATTTTACTAATTCAATTAAGATTCTCTCAAGCCACAAGTCAAGAATAATCCTAGTCAAATAAAGAATTGAGTTATGATCCCAACACCATCTTCAACGTAGAATCAACTCAATGGACAGTATTGAAACCAATAAATTTGACTAAAATGGCACAAAAGAAATTATCTGAACAAACAAGCTTAAAGGAACATATAATCCTCTCCATAAGCAACAATTTCACTACAGAATATGTAATCGTTGATGCCATTTGCTTGTTCATGTTGCGTTAGGTACTTCACAGTTCACACCTTCTCGTACAAGGTCATTGATTGCATGTAAATTTGTAGGGAGTTGTCCTAACCTCTCTAGTGCATCTTTCTTTAAATGAGGCAAGGGAACTCATTGCCCCCTGTAAGTACCCCAATCTGGATTAGTCCCATTCTAATATTCGTATATATGAAGTTTAGGGGCCTTTTAGTTATTAATCAGATTTTTCTAGAAGGGGGACCTTCTTATCATTTACAAGAATCGTAAAGACCTCTTTTAATTCCCCCATAGTCTATAAAGGACTATAAAGAAAATTTTGAAAATGGGGTAAGGTCGGACGGCCAAGACATCTGGAAGGTTTATCGGTCGACAAAACCCAGATAAGAGAATGATGTTTGGACACATGCCCATTCTAGAAGATTCGTAAGCCGCCTCAACAGTAGTGTCAGCCAACAATGTAATCTATGCACTATCGGTCGACAGTGTCCTTTAGCTCAGATTTTCCCTATAAATACTAAGTGGAGATCTCATGCCAAGGGTTCACACTTTTTACTCTTTCTTGCTCCCTAATCTTCATCCTCCATATCCAAAAATTACCACATTTTTACCCAATCAAACCCACATTTGTATACACCAACTTGGTGAGAATCTCTTGTTTTCTTAGGGATTAGTGAGTGGCTATCTAAAATTGTTAGAATAATATTCTGGATATACTCAGAATATTTGAATTCTCGGTATATATCTTAAGATTTCATTGTATCCCTTAACTTTAGCTTAGTGATTGAGATCAGTGATTGTGTAAATAGACTGACTTATCACTTACCTTAGTTAGTTCCTTAATTATAGTGATAGACTTTGTAATAGTTAGGCTATATATTTGAAATGTATGAGACAATATCATTCACGGAAAATACTTCCTTTATGGTATACTGAGTACCCGGGCATTCTTCCTAACCTTCTTCCGCAACACCCAGACTCGTTATACCCTATTCTTTCTTTCTGTCATATCATGGCCACACCCAAATCCTCTTTCCATTCCGCTCTTGCCGTTTCCAACATCAAGAATCACATCTCTTTGGTTCTTGAATTGGAAATTGTGCAGTATGCGATGTGGGCGGAAATCTTTAAAGTTCACGCTCGATCTCTCTGAGTCCTTCACCACATCATCACGCCGGCCAAAGGGAAAGAAAAAGTGCCGACTACTTATGAAGAAGTTGACATGTGGTCCACCCTTGATGCCACAGTCCTAGGGTGGATTTACTCCACTATCTCAACTGATTTACTCAACACCATTCTCGAACCAGACTGCACGGCCATGGAGGAATGGGTTCACCTTTGCGACATATTTGAGGATGATAAGAACTCCAGAGCCATCACTCTGGAACAAGACTTCTCCCATACTGTGAAGGAGGACTACCCCTCTGCTTCAGCTTGCTATCAACAGCTTAAGCAATTAACCGATCAATTGAAGAACGTGGGTGCACCGGTCTCCAATGAACGGTTGGTCCTTCAGATGGTAGTCGGCCTTCCAGATGCTTACAACGGGATTGCAACGATGATTCGCCAAGCCAACCCTATTCCTCTTTTTCATCAGGCCCACTTGATGCTTACCTTGGAAGAGCTGGTTTGAATTAAAAGGGCTTTATGGGCTTGGCTATGGTAGCTCGCGACAGTAGTGGTGGCTCTCTCGTCTCCGACAAGCTCGTCACTCACACTGTTCCTGGGAATGGTTAGCGTGGAAACAGCAAGAACAACGACAAGAAAAATGGGGCAGGTGTGACTGATCGTGGACGTACAAGGAACAAGGGCAGAGGTGGACAGACATCCGACGGGCAGTCATCAGGTGACCGTGGCTCCTCTCTGTTTGGTCTGTTGGGTTTTGCACAATCATGCGTAGCGGAATAAACCCAAAAGCCTAGATCCGTTCAAGATGATTAAATTAATATTGAGTTGAATTTAGATTGCTAACCGTGATGGAGTTTTAAAATTTTCGGATCTTGAAACTTCGTTCTTCAAGATTTGATCTTCTCCAAGCTTTTCTTCAAGTCTTGATCCGTAGGAACACGAACTAGAAGATGATTAAGCAATCACCCTCTATGGATATCGACACGTGAATGAATATCAAGAACTCCTTCTTGATCCAGACTGCTAGATCCAAAGTAGGCTATATGAATTTAGGGTTCTTGATCTTTGATTCTCAATCTTAGATCAAGAATATTGTTTCTCCAAACAACTAGGTTTCATATGTTTAATGGCTGGTGAAAAGATGTATTTATAGTCCCTAGTCCTTAACCCTTAAGGACCTAGGAAACCTAAATCCCGTCACCTTAATTAAACTGCAGATTTTCGGCCCAGGCACCTTTGTCACGGTCGTGCTCACAAAATGGCACGGTCGTGCCATTTGGTGTGACAGTGCCTTGCCCCAGACGATTATTGGCATGATCGTGCTCATTAACTGGCACGGTCGTTCTCGTTAACTGGCACGGTCGTGCTTACAAACTGGCACGGTCGTGCCAGACCAAAATTCTGCCTTTTGCATTTTAAAAAAAAAAATCTATTGTGTGTGACCCCATAGAATTATATCAAGTTGGCAATAAGACCAAACACATTTATTCTCATAAATCATGAGCGGACCCTAGCAAGCAATCATGATTACCCAATTGGTACAACTTTGTCAAAGTTCGCTTATCCTTTATAGAACATATCACAATCCTTTTGTCCACAATGTCATTGAGTGTAAGCCATGGTCAATGGTCAACTTACAATGCCCAATACTTTTCTCGAATCCAAATAGTTGATAATACAAATGACATTGATCATAACAATTCATTTGAGCACGACCATACATTTCATCAATACTATTTATCGAGGGGCCCAAGCTTGAAATCTCTTACGAAGAGGGACAAATTCCTTCTTGACTTATTACACTTCCTTACATAGCTTTGATCATGCCAATTATATCCTTTATAATTACTTGGTTAAGAGTAACATTTGAATATGTCAAACATGATCTCCACTATGTAGAAGATCGTAATAATCTTAAGTCTAAGGATTCAATGATATAACAATTTAGAGTTTTAATTATGACATCATGACTATGACATAAACCTCATAGTTGGGTCATGTCCAGCATGTGTTCCCCAACACATACTCATAAGTTTAACTTGTATCCTATACCCATGATTATCGAATTAAACTTATACTAGTTCTTCATAAGTACTAGGTGTGAGATACTCGCGGGAAAAAACTGGACTTTGTTCCCTCGAGAATCAAACACGGGATCTTATCAACATTCAACGGAGTCGCCACGTTAGTTTAATTTTAAACCCAAACATAACAAAAAATGCTTAGAGACAAAGGATCCGGAGGTTAGATTACGCTTTGGGAAGAACTCAACCGGTAGTTCACCCAAAGCGCCTCAGAAGAAACCGAGTCTCCCTAAAATTTGTTAAAATTGTGCAAGTGTGTGTGTGGTCTTGAAAATGGGAGACACTGAGTTTAACAAAAAACAGTTAAATATTTGACAGAAAGGGTTATTTTGTAAACATTCTGGATAAAAGGGGGACTAGACTAGAAATGTGCCCCTGGAAAAAGTAGCCGTACGGCTATGGAGGGTCTTCCTGGGAATTTTAACAGATTCCTAGGAATCAGTCCAGTTCCAGGCAGAAACAGAGCATTCTGCTGGAAACTGGACTGTTTGATCATTTCCAGTTATTTTCTTGCAACAAAATATTAATTAAATCATCACTATGCCATTGATCACTAGATTATACATCAAAACAAGGATTTTGGGTGTGATCAAGGCAATCATTGGGGAATAATTGAGAAAAGGTGATGGTCATGAATTTTGAGCCAAGATCACCATTTGGATGGTAAAGATGGAAACTTTAAAATCCAAATGGATGATTCTTCCAAGGAAGGGTATTGGGACATCCAAAAATCAACCTTTGATGGGTAAAGATTGAATCTTTATCATCAAAGGGACATTTTGAGGTTGACTCATGATTTGGATGATAAAGATTGCAACTTTATCACCCAAACTTGATCATTCCCTCATTTATTCAACATAAATGCAAAGACTTTAAAGTAAATGACACAAATTTAAAGACATAATGTAAAGGTGCATAAATGTAAAGACAATATATTAAAGATGCATAAATCATAACAAGCCTTAGGCTATCCTATGGTTTGTAACCCATCATCATGCATAGAACATGAAGGGCACCATGGATTTTAAGGCTTGGTTCCAAGTGTATATTATTTGACAAGAAGCAAAGATGTAATAAGGAGATGAAAAGAAGATGGGGAGAAGGAGGTCTCAGCAATTTTGGTTTGGACCTATCTTCTTTCTCTCTTTTCACTCAAATGTGGTGATCACTCTATTCTAGTATGATTTCTGCAGAGCTTTAGCTCTCTTAAACAAATTTCTCCCCCCTTGAAATGATCAGTAAGGGTCTCAATTTATAAGGACTGAGGGTGCCCATAGTAGCCGTACGGCTAGGGATCTCCCGCGTCCAAACCATCCGTACGGCTCAGCCTGGCGAGCTTCTGGATTTTTCCAAGTTTAATTCCAGAGCAGTCTTGGAATTTTAGGTTTATCTTAGTGAGGTCCCAGCCTATCAGTTTATCCCTGAATGGTGCTAATAATTCCTCTAAGTTAGTCAATTTCAGATTGGGGTACTTACACTAAGGACGGAGATTATTATAACAAAACATGTAACAACAAATAATCTAAAACATCTCTTTATATAAATGAAAAAGTAATAACAAACATTGTCAAATAACGTGATAATAAAATGCCTAGGGCATATACACCAACAATCTCCCACTTGAACTAGGCCAAATCACTAATGTATCTAATACCCATCGACCTAACATGACCATCATGTTTAGCTTGAGGAAGTCTCTTTGTTAGCGGATCAGCTATGTTATCATCCGTCGGTACTTTGCATATCTTTACGTCCTCCCTCTTTACGATTTCTCGAATGAGATGAAAACGCCTAAGTATGTGTTTGGATCTTTAATGTGCTCTTGGTTCCTTTGATTGAGAAATAGCACCATTATTATCACAATAAAGGTCTATTGGACTAGCAATGCTAGGAACCCCCTCCAATTCAGTTATGAATTTCTTGATCCAAACAGCTTCTTTAGCAGCATCCAATGCAGCTAAATACTCAGCTTCCATTATAGAATCAACTACTGTATTTTGCTTAGAACTCTTCCAGCTTACAACCGTTTAGCATAAACACAAACCAGATTGCGATCTATAGTCATCCTTTTCAGTTTGGAATATTACATCTGTGTAACCCCTTACAACAAGATCATCTTCCAAACCTCCAAAAATCAAGAACGAGTCTTTAGTCCTTCTCAAGTACTTAAGAATCGTCTTGACTACTATCCAGTGACTCTCATCGGGATCTGACTGGTATCTGCTCGTCATGCTCAAAGCATAAGAGACATCCGGTCTAGTACATATCATGGCATACATAATGGATCCAATTGCCGAAGCATATGGGATTCCATTCATGCGTTCTCGCTCATCAGTTGTCTTAGGACACTGAGTCTTGTTTAAACTTTTACCATGTAACACTGGTAGGTTACCTCTATTAGAGTTCTCCATATAGAATCTTTTAAGAACCTTGTCAATGTATGTACTTTGACTTAAACCAATCAGTCTTTTAGATCTATCACGATACATCTTAATTCCAAGGATGTATGCGGCTTCACCCATATCTTTCATTGAAAAACATTTTCCTAACCAAGTCTTTACAGACTGAAGTACAGGAACATCATTTCAAATGATCATTGTCATCGACATATAGCACTAGAAATAGTACTACGCTCCCACTAATTTTCTTGTATACACAAGGTTCATCTTTGTTCTTGATGAAGCCAAACTCTTTGACCGATTCATCAAATCAAAGATTTCAACTCCTTGAGGCTTGCTTCAATTCATAGATGGATTTCTATAACTTGCATACCTTATTAGAATTTTCTGGATTTATAAAACCTTCAGGTTGTGTCATATACACATCCTCAAGTAAGTTCCCGTTAAGGAACGTTGTTTTGACATCCATTTGCCATATCTCATAGTCATAATATGCGGCTATGGCAATTAAAATTCTTATAGACTTGATCATTTTTACGGGTGAAAAGGTTTCATCATAGTCAATACAATGAATCTTCCTATAACCTTTCGCTATAAGCCTAGCTTTATAAGTATGCACCTTTCCATCCATGTCAATTTTCCTTTTGAAAACCCATTTGCATCCTATGGTTTTTACACCTTCGGGTGCATCTATCAAGTTCCAAACTTGATTATCATACATGGATTAGATTTCAGATTCCATAGCTCCAAGCTATTTATCTGAGTCAGGAGAAGTCATCGCTTCTTAGTAGGAAGTAGGTTTATCATTCTCAATGATTTCTGCTTCATTACTATCCATTACGAGAAATCCATATCTCTCGGGTTCGGATCGTAACCTACTAGATCTGCGATGAGCTTTTGTATCTTGAACGGGTTCCATAACTCCTTATGAAACTTGTTCAGATTCCAGCTTCGGTTCAATATTGCTTTCGGGTTATCGAACCTCTTCGAGATTAATTTTACTCTCACTGATTCCTTTGGAGAGAAACTCTTTCTCTAGAAAGGTACCATGTCGAGCAACAAACACTTTGTTGTCCGTGCGGTTGTAAAAGTAATATCATTTAGTTTCCTTAGGATAACCAACGAAAAAACATTTATCAGACTTTGGTGCTAGTTTGTCAGAGACAAGTCTCTTGACATAAGCCTCACAACCCCAAATTCTCATGAAAGACAAACTAGGTTTTCTTCCATTCCACATCTCATATGGAGTCTTTGGAAACGATTTAGTTAGAATGTTATTTAGTGTGAACACAACGGTTTCTAATGCATAACCCCAAAAGGATAATGGAAGATCAACTTGACTCATCATAGATCGGACCATATCCAATAAAGTCTGATTTCTCCTCTCGGACACACCATTCCATTGTGGTGTTCCGGGTGGAGTTAATTGTGAAACAATTCCACAATCTTTAAGATGATCGTCAAATTCTTATCTTAAATATTCACCACCACGATCGGATCGAAGTGCTTTAATAGTTTTGCGAAGTTGATTTTGTACTTCATTTTGAAATATTATAAATATCTCAAAAGCTTCACTTTTGTTCTTCATTAAGTAGACATAGCCATATCTACTAAGATCATCAGTGAATGTTATGAAGTATTGAAATCCTCCCCTAGCACTGCTACTTAAAGGTCTGCATACATCGGTATGTATTAAGCCCAATAAGTCACAAGCCCTTTCACTACTCTTAGTAAAAGGTGTCTTAGTCATTTTTCCAAGTAAACATGACTCACAAATCTCATATGATTCAAAATCATTTGAGCCTAAAAGTCCATCCCCATTGTCACGCCCCGGAAATCTTACAAATCCATAAATATAAAATTTTTATAATATACATCTCCAAAATGTAATATACCAAACCGGGCGCGTGAATTCACTATAAACCAATACCATCAAACAACACCTCAACGAGATTATAACTCGGAGACTAGAAACAAATGCGGAAGCGAGAACAACTATTAACAAAAATACCCAAAGTACAACCGTATATACAACACACTGAACGACTACGAACCCACAATAAAATACATAAAGGCTCCGAAGAGCAACTATCCCAAATACGATCAACCTGCTCAGAAGATTCCCGCTACAACGGACCTCACAACGCTACCACTTGCTTTCTTGGGGGGGGTTAAGGAAAAACAATTTGAAACAAGAAACGGGGTGAGATAAAATCTCAGTAAGTTACTAAATGCATCTACATGGCATAATATCATGCAAATCAACGATAACTGAACAAGTAAATCACGTAACAACAAATGAGAAAGCTCCCTATCGCCAACTGTCCCATACCAGTTGGAAATAACGAC
Organism: Campanula takesimana; assembly: GCA_026119855.1. Lineage (NCBI taxonomy): Eukaryota > Viridiplantae > Streptophyta > Magnoliopsida > Asterales > Campanulaceae > Campanula > Campanula takesimana. The sequence continues at coordinate 118,936 of JAOWBW010000928.1, forward strand.
TAACTCATCATGCAGCACATAAGACTGAAATAAACACGTAACAAAGGATACTTAGCCAAGGTTTCACCAAACTGATAGAACAATCGCTGCGCAGCTTCAACCGATCAACTAATCAACAATAGCAGTATAACAACTGAAGAGAACCCCGGTCAGAACCGACCAATCAATCAATCAAGCCATCTTCATAGTAGCATAAAAGCTGAAGAGAAAACCCCCGGTACCGGAACAATAACCATAAGAGTGTCACAAAGGACAAGAGCCATGCCACAAAGTCATGCTCGGTAGCTAGATACATTCCCAAAGGAAGCTAACTTATCTCTTCCAAGGCCAATCTGGAAAAGGGGGTAAAGAAAGGGCAAAACAATGGTCAACATTATAATGGACTTGGCTTTGCCATTATAATCTTTCCCATCGCCCGATGCAACAAATATGCCAGCTGGGCTTCCAAATAAATTCTAAGTAATAAATACTAGCTTAATTAAACAACTTAGGGTTCCAAAGTAGGGAACCATACCAAATAATCACCATAAAGATGCAACGGTTACTCATGAAGAGTTTAACAACAACGATAACAAGAGTTTCTCATGAAGAGCACAACAACGATAAACGGAATTTCTCATAAAGAGCACAACAACGATAAACGGAATTGCTCATAAGGAGCTCAACAACAATGATTATTAGAATACGATAATTCCATAAAGAGGAACCATACCAGATACATTCCAAAGATGATACCCACAAGTTACTAATAAGGAACACAACCCAAACAGTCGCTCACAAATAGTACAACGACTATAACCCAAAATTATCCTAAACGTTTACTCATAAAGATATACTAGGACTATGAACTCAACCATCTCATCATACCTGGAATTCCAAAGTAGGAAATTAGAATGAATACACCTTAAGGTTAATCAAACCGTAAGTACCCAATTGCCAATTCACGCTTTACCTCCGTTCATAACGAACCAATTCTAAACACCCCAAACGAATCCAAAAGGTTACACTTATTAGAACATGATCACGACCGGACTAAACCCTACACTTTGGTGTTCAATAACAACCCTCTAGGTACTATAGGACATCGCCTAAAACCTAGACCAAGTCTTACTCGAAAATCAATTCGATTGGAACAATCACGAACACATCATAAGATGCCCAAACATTCCCAAACAGTACTTGATCAAATTACATAACACCATTGTTCACAAAGAAACCAATTTTAATTACTAAAGTGTTCCACGGTGCCCAACTAAGTCAACTAGAATAGTACTATGGAACCTAGACCAAGACTACACCTTGATCTTAAACCTCAACAATAAGACAACCATTCTGATCTGCAACCATGCGGCCAATAGAACCATTGCGTAGTACTCGAAAAGAGCTTTCCAACGATAATTTACACGTCTAAAACGGAGTCCGGACGAAGAAGTTATGGTCTCCGGAAGATTGAACGTAAACGGACAATTTTTATAAAGTGTTCGGCCGGACATTAAGAAAAATCCCTGTTTTAGCTCCGAATTTCACTCCTTTCGTTCCAAAACTTAGGAGTACCTATATATACTTCTATCCTAACATTTAAAGACAAGAAAACTCAATTCATGTGCCTCTAAAACCCAAATAACCCCAAAATTATGAAAGAACATAAAACTAAATTTCACATCACAAACTTAATCACAAGGGACCCAATTCTATCACTAGAGTGCACTACAATGTTCACTAAGGTTGACTAGAAGGACACCCAAGACTTAGACCAAAACGCATTCTTCAATCACACAAAATAACAAATGAAAGCCTTCAGAGGTTCTGTGCGGCCGCCCACTCGAGTCTGTGCGGTCGCACAAAAAGCCATCAAACAAGAACAAAACCTTTCAGATAGATGTGCGCTCGCCCACCATATTTTGGACGGTCGCCCAACCCTCTGGTCTGCCGGAAATCGGGAGGGATGAACTGGGTTCTTCCATTTTCAACCCAAACCAAAACTAAACCAAAATCCAACACTCCTAACTAGCATACTAAGGTACTAGAGCAACTTATGGGTCTAAAATAACTCATATAACAACCAAAATCAAGATTAAACCCCAACATTCAACAAAATCACCATTTTTAATCAAAACCCAAATAAATTCCAAATAAATTCTAAACTCAACCAAACTTCAAATATAACAACTCAAGCATTATATAAGCATGATATGAACATTTTAGCATAAAAATGGGGGAAAAGCAACTTACTCGGATTTTCTCAAAGTTGCCGGAACTCGAATATTTTTGGCTTCCTACGATCCTATCGACGATCCAAACAAGATTCATGTTTTAAGAAATGAGAAATAATGAGAGGAAGATGATGGAAATGTAGAGAGAAGGTAGAGAGAAACTTACCCATTTCTATGGAAGGAGAGAGAGAGAAAAGGGGTGTGCTGGAGAGAGGGAGAAGTGAGGGAGAAATGAGGGAGGAGAGAGGTGATGGAGGGAGTAAGTAGGATAAATTAGAACTTAGGTCCCCTCTACTACCCAACTAGGAACAATTAAATCCATTTCCCCACTATCAACTAAGACCCAATAAATTCCACACTAGCACAAATGATCAATTAAAATGCAGGAAATAAAATATTATGAAACATAAAATGCACACATAAATTATTAATTAAATAATAATTTAAATAAATAAATAAGCAAATAAATAAATAATAATTATTTATTACTAATAAAATAGAGCCTAGTTTTCGGGTCGTGAGACCCATGGAGTTTAGAGATACGCTTCTCATTAATATGACCAAGACGGCAATGCCACAAATAAGTGTGATTTATATCATTAGGTTTAGATTTCTTATTTATGTTATAGAAATTATCATTATTTCTATTCTCATAGGTTCCAACGGCTAATGCAACAACTCTTGCTCCATTCCCCACGCGTAGTTCTGCTTCGCCATCATTGAGTAGCCTCCTATTCCTTAGTGCCTGCACATTTAGACAAATGTGAGATCCACATCTGGTATCTAATACCCAGGAACTAGAAGTAAAAAAAGAATATATCTATAACATAGATATCTGAAGTAGAGGCAATCGCATTGCCTTTCTTCTTCTTCTTTTCTTCCATGTAAGCCTTGCAATTGCGTTTTCAATGACCAATCTCAATGCAATAGAAACAGATTGCATCCTTTTGGGAGTTTGGTTCCACCACAGCATTGGTAACATTTGCCTTGCTTATTTTGGGTTTGACAACTTTTGCCTTCCCCTTTCCTTTGGCCTTAGAGCCCTTTACTTCTTTTAAAACCACGAGCACATGAGAGGCTTCCTTAATGATTTTTTTTCTGCTGTCTTTAGCATCCTATGCAACTCAGACAAAGACTTAGTCATACCATGAATATTATAGTTCATGACGAACTGATTATAGCTTTTAGGTAATGAGTTCAAAATCAAATCAGTCGCCAACTCAACATGGATGGGATAGCCAAGTCTCTATAGATGCTCAAAATGGACCTTCATCTTCAAAACATAAGGACCCACCGACTGTCCTTCACTCATATTGGATGAGGTCAGAGCAGCCATGGTATCGAACCTTTCTTGCCTTGCTTGCTCTTGAAACATATCTTTCAATTGAGTGCCTATGTTATAGGCATCCAAGTGTTCAAGAGTCTTCTGAAGCTCATAACGCATGGAAGAAAGCATGAGACAACCGACTTCATGAGAATCACTTTTGTGTTTCTTGTGAGCATCCTTGTCTGCCCTAGGGGCATTGGCAGCAGGTTCCTCAGGATTAGGTTCATCAAGAATGTACAACTTTTCTTCATACTTTAGAACAATTCTAAGGCTTCAGATTCAATCCATGAAGTTAGCACCATTCTCTTGAAGTTTTTCCTTCTCAAGGATAGATCGCAATGATATGTTGTGAGTGTTTTGAGACATTATCTACATTTTATGCAAACATATATTAATATGTGTTAGTACCAATTTCTGTCGCACCCCGACCCCTCGGGCCGGGAACTCGCGAGCTGGACGTCGACTTACAACCATAAACTCTAAAATACTGAAGATAAAAATCCCATTTTATACCCAAAAGATTTTTTAACACAAGGTTTGGAAAATCCAAGTTTAACAACATCATAAAACAACTAGTGTAAGCTCCACAAGCTCACACCCAAAATACAAAATATTACAATTTTTAATGACGTCATTGTTGGTACAACTATCCCCAAGAAGGTTACACATTTATATAATGCAAACCGATCAATAATAACCTGCCCAAATATCTCAAACCTCTCGACGTCCTCCTCGATCCGCAAATCCTAATACTTTCCTCCTGGGGGGGGGTTAAGGAAAACAACATTGAAACAAGAAACGGGGTGAGATAAAATCTCAGTAAGTTACTAATGCAACTACATGGCATGCTATGATGCAACAGGCAATAATAATAACTTCTAACAATAGAAAATCTCATAGCACATAGCACACAACAGATAACAAATAGCAGCGGAAATAAACAATTCACATGGATACTGAGCCAAGGTTTCCCAACAGATAGATCCAAATAAAGGTCGCTGCGCAGCTTCAACAATCAACCCAATCAACATCTTCATAGTCGCATAAAAGCTTAAGAGAAAACCCTCGGTACCGGAACCAATAACCAATAATAGCAAGGGAATATGACACGAAGTCATAACCCAAACCAAACAGCTAGAATGCTCACAAAGGAGCTAGCTCATCTCACATCCAAGGCCAAACTGGAGGAGGGTAATAATGGGGCAAAACAATGGTCAAGAACTATAATGGACTCAGCTCATTGCCATTATAATCTTTCGCATCGCCCGAAACACACAAATACCAGCTGGACTTTCAAGTAAAGGCTAAGTAATAAAATACTAGCACGATGAACAACTAATGATTCCAAAGTAGGGAACCATTCCAAATAAATCACCACAAAGGTAAACCAATCCAAACAACACATCAAAGGTGTCTAACATTCCCAAACAATGATTAATCAAATCCCATAACATATATATTCACAAAGGAACCATTTTCATTATTAGAGTATTCCAAAATGGCCATTGAAGTCTAAGAGGACAAAGCCCAAAACTAGGGTTAAAGTTATAACCTAAACCAAATTCAACTAAAGAATAAATGCCAGGAAAAGGGGGAGGGCGAGTGCGCGGTAAGGGCATGCGGGCGCTTAATTGACCAGAAGGTTTGGCCAAAGTAAAAAGGCAGGCGGGCGCCTAGCTAGACCCGGGCGGGCGCTCGGTCTGGTTCTAGGTCGGGAATCAGCAGCTGGGTTCTTCATTTTTCTTACCCATTTCACAAATTCTCAAAATCAACCACAACCAAATTTCCACCAAGCATAAACATGAACCAAAACAACTTATAAACTAGAAAAGGTCCTAAATAACATCATCTATCAATCCAAACCAAGATTAAATCCCAACAATCAATAATGAACTTTTTATTAAAATGTCACACAATGGATAATCAATCAAACACTCCAAAACTCAACCAAGAATCAATGTGTATCATCTAAATCATCATATGAACATAATATGAGCATTTTAACATAAAAATGGGGGAAAGTAAACTTACTTGAATTTTATGAAAGATGGCGGAATTCAAATATTCTTGGCTCTAGACGATCCTATCGACGATCTAAACACATTTCATAAAATGAGTACTAAGAAGAGATGAGAGGAAGATGACTAAAATGAAGGAAGAAGGGAGGGGAAATTTCTTACCTTTTCCATGGAAAGAGAGAGAAATGTGCAGTGTGTGAGGTGAGGAAGAGTGAGGGAGAAGGGGAAGTAGGGAGGGAGTAGGAGAATGATTTTAAAACTTACACTTAGGGCCCCTCCCCTACTACTCACCATTACAATTAAACTCCCTACTACAATCAAGTCCCAACACTTCTACACTAGCACAAATAACTCAAATAAAATGCTAGGCATAAATTATTATGAAACATAAAATGTACACATAAATATTTAAATAAATAAATAATTTAAATGAATAAATAAACCATAAATAAATAATTAAATAATTATCACTAAGAAAAATAGAGGCGGGTTTTCGGGTCGTTACAAATTTCATAAAGAGATTAATATTATTTCAAAAATACTCCCACTAAATTATATAACCTTCAAATACATTACTGTATAATATAATTTACATGGGCTAAGATCCATATTTTATTTAACTTTGAGTCGGCTAGGGAACGACTGCTCGAAATAAATTATTTAGGTAGATAACATTTATCAATCATATCATATATGACTCTTAGATCCTTTTATAAGACTCTTTAGACATCTAATGTAAAAAGCATGTTTTAATCTCTTCTTGTGCCTTAGGTCTAAAACTGTGTTAATAACCCAATTAAATAAAACTGTTTTAAACGTATATGAATCACTGTTTCCTCATCTTGCTTTTACAAAATATAATTAATGCACCTCGCTAGGGCGTAGCCTACATAAAAACTATTTATGTAATCAAAAGTGTTTTAATCATGGATTGGCACATGATTTAAGTTTTAACAAGAAGGTTCAACACATATAGCATGGTAACACATTTATACGCACATAATATAAACATATAAAGTATCGGTTAATAATTTAATTAATCCCATTAATTAAAGTATGATTTCATGTGAGTGATTTATGAGGATAAATTATTGAACTCGTAATTAAGAGCATGATAGTACGGTCGAAACTAAGCCAGAAGGCATCCACAATCCCGTACCAAATTTAGAAACTAGAAGAAACAACTATGTAAGGTCGAAGCTAAGCCAAAAGGCATCCACAATCCCTTACATAAAGTAACTCGATTCTAAATTCTTTTGTCTCATAAATTTATGACTTTGTCCTTGAGATTTATTTTCAGGAAACACGGTTTCTAAAACCAGCCATCTGACAAATAAATTCAATCCAAAGTAATTTTGAAATTGACATTTAATTTCAGGAAACATGGTTTCCAAAACCAGTCATCTGACAATTGAATTCAACTCAAAATATTTACCATTGTGTTTCAATTTTAAACCCTAAAATTGCTTTCTTGATTCAATTAGGATTTGATGTTCATGATGATCAAATCACCATGTTCATCAAAACGTTTAATAAAAAAAATTATTCTTGAATCTAGGATCATCAACAAATTAATCCAATTAACTTTTGATGATCACAAGGAACATAATAATCAAATCATTATTGCAATCTTAGATCCCACATAACGTATTTAAATGGTGCGATTTTATGATCTTCATATATTTCATATACATACATAAAATATAAATCACATAAAAATCATGAATCTAAATTCAAATAGCATACTAACACATATAATCCAATTATATTATCAACATGTTATTATCAAAATAATCATGATGAACGGGGCTCTGATACCACTGTTGGGTTTTGCACAATCATGCGCAGCGGAAAAAAAGCCTAGATCCGTTCAAGATGATTAAATTAATATTGAGTTGAATTTAGATTGCTAACCGTGATGGAGCTTTAAAATTTTCGGATCTTAAAACTTCGTTCTTCAAGATTTGATCTTCTCCAAGCTTTTCTTTAAGTCTTGATCCGTAGGAACACGAACTAGAATATGATTAAGCAATCACCCTATATGGATATCCATGCGCGAACGAATATCAAAAACTCCTTGATCCGGACGGCTAGATCCAAAGTAGGCTATATGAATTTAGGGTTCTTGATCTTTGATTCTCAATCTTAGATCAAGAATATTGTTTCTCCAAACAACTAGGTTTCATATGCTTAATGGCTGGTGAAAAGATGTATGTATAGTCCCTAGTCCTTAACCCTTAAGGACCTAGGAAACCTAAATCCCGTCACCTTAATTAAACTGCAGATTTTCGGCCCAGGCACCTTTGTCACGGTCGTGCTCACAAAATGGCACGGTCGTGCCATTTGGTGTGACAGTGCCTTGCCCCAGACAATTATTGGCATGATCGTGCTCGTTAACTGGCACGGTCGTGCTCGTTAACTGGCATGGTCGTGCCATTTGGCACGGTCGTGCTCACAAACTGGCACGGTCGTGCCAGACCAAAATTCTGCCTTTTGCATTTTTAACAATTTGTTCTATTGTGTGTGACCCCATAGAATTATATCAAGTTGTCAATAAGACCAAACACATTTATTCTCATAAATCATGAGCGGACCCTAGCAGGCAATCATGATTACCCAATTGGTACAACTTTGTCAAAGTTCGCTTATCCTTTATAGAACATATCACAATCCTTTTATCCACAATGTCATTGAGTGTAAGCCATGGTCAATGGTCAACTTACAGTGCCCAATACTTTTCTCGATTCCAAATAGTTGATAATACAAATGACATTGATCATAACAATTCATTTGAGCACGGCCATACATTTCATCAATACTATTCATCGAGGGGCCCAAGCTTGAAATCTCTTACGAAGAGGGACAAATTTCATCTTGACTTATTACACTTCCTTACATAGCTTTGATCATGCCAATCATATCCTTTATAATTACTTGGTTAAGAGTAACATTTGAATATGTCTGTTGGTCCCAGAGGGCAACAAGGGTACAGAACCGCTAGAGGGGGGTGAATAGCGGTCCAAAACTTTTTCAAAAATACCCTTAAAATCAACCGAGTACTTATCAGTTTGGACAACTGCGGTTCAAAGCACAAGAACCGAACTGATAAAATGCACAGCGGAGTTTGCGGTTTGGCCAAATAGGTTATTTAAAGAGTTGGGAGGTTTGACTCAGGTTGAGAAAACACTATGATGCAACTGAATAGTTACACTTAAAGTTCAAAGGAAAACACAATTCATCTTTCAAGTCATTTCGTATATGGAGATAAATTAAAAGACCACAAACAAGAAAGATAAATACTAAGACAGAAAATAAAGATTAAATACACAAATTGAAGAGGTTCGTTCTTAAATGAACTACGTCCTCTACCTAGATGGTTAATCTAGGATTTTCTAATAGCTACTAGACTTGTATTAATTTAGAGGAGGTTTTACAAGATGAATCTAAACTCTAAACAATAAGTCTAACCTAAGCTATAATAACAACCGGTGTTTTCGAAGTATATAATCTATGTGATCATATAAATCGGGTGTGTGTGTGAAAAGAAATCAAATGCTCTAAGTATCTAAATGATGGTTGAGCAAATGGAAGTCTTTTGGTGTAAAGGCTGAATATGAAAGGTTGTTAGGCTTGAAGCTTCGATGAAGAAAACTGGGTTTGCTAAGGAGATGGTTTGAAGATATCAATATCTGGGTTTGAATCTTCAAAGAAAACTTGAACACTTGGGAATGAATCTCTTGAAGCTCAGCAACATTCATTGTTGAATAATGGAGGCTATTTATAGGCAGAGCACCCTTGTGACCGTTGGGTAAAGATTTGAATCAAATCTGAAGGGTACAGTGCTGTCGAAATCCCATTGGTTGAGCTGTCATTTTCGTCCTTGGTTTTGTCTTGTAGTCCTAAGTAGTTGTTGCACCACTACCTGACATTTGTCCTTTGTTGCAGAAAGGACTAACGGTAAACTATTCAAACTGATAGACAAACCGACATTCCTTGCAGAAACTCCAAGTTAACTTAGAGTTATTTTGACAAGACATAACAACATCCCTTTACGGTCAAAAAGGGAATGTTTGTCTAAGGAATAAATGACATATATTTAATTCTTCAATAACTGCTCTGCAGTTTCACCAAGCATAGGAGCAGTTTGAAGGATGATCTTGATGGGCGGTTTCATCAAACATGCAGACTGCAGTTTGATGAAAACTGAAGGACTCCATGCTGGTGGTCTCAAGATGACGGCTTGAAGCACTAAACCGCTAAGGTATAAAACCGAACTATACTCAGCCTAGACAATCAAAAATCTAGAAATGGACTTATCTAAAAGTTGAAGTAGAACTTCATTACTTGCGGTCCTAAAGTCCATAAAAAGACACGTGGCATGGATCAATCAAATTAAGGTGGGTGTACTAACAATGAATCCTAACAATCTCCCCCTATTTGATTGATGCCATTACCACACTATGATAATAGCAAAACATTGTACTTGGTAAGAACATGTCCGAAATAAATTTCATGAAATTGTATGTCCCAAGTCAATGCACACACTATGCTAGATCATAGATTTCTAATCTATCAAAAACAAAGGAAATAAAGAAAAGATAGAAAATAAATGCATTCAGATGCATATAGAATGATATGATTTTGAGAATCAGAAATGCATGTTTAAACTGAATGTTTAAAACACAATGCACTTAAAAGTATTTTCATGATGAATATAGTGCATGAGGTTTTAAGAAATGCAAGCATTGTTTCACAAACAAGCAGTTTGAATAAACAAAGTTTTGGAAACAGAATGCTATGCAGTCATTCTCATTATAATTCAATCATAAAGGTTTGAAACTTACAACGTTGTGAGAGCCCGCGCCCGTACCCGCGTGAGGGATCCGTGCGAAACACGGCTAGAATCCGCTCGGTTTCTCAAAATGGTTACCCTACTTTGGTTTTGGAAATCAGAGAGTCGCCACCTCATTTTATTAAGGAAAATAGAGATAAAACCCTTTTATTTGAAAAGAAGTGGGTTCGGGGGCTATGTTACGAGAGGAGAAAGTGTTAGGCACTCCGCTCGCCCTTTCGGTCTCTAGCATGCTTCCGCCTACGCTTGATTTTAATTTGCCTTTTGAAAATGTGTTTTATGTCCTAGCTTATAAAAAAAATGTGTATGTTTATGTACAGGGGAGTCTCCTAGTCTAGGCACGTTTGTTTTAATTCGCAACCGGGAATCGGTTTGGGTGGATTTCCCGATTGGTTTTCAAAAATGGTTTTGAACATGTCAAGAAAGAAAACGTCCACGGGGAGGGGGATTACATACAGTCTGGGATATACATATATGTACAAAAGTGGGAAACAAATCCCATAAATAGATAAATATCCTCGCCACGGGGGATTAGGTTTTTGGGCATCGTCGTCCGTCCCGGATCGCGTACCTGTCCTAAAATAATCCAAATCCAAAACTAAAAAATGGGGATTTCTCCCTGAATGTTAGATATCATTGTGAATTTTTTATGGATTTTTTAGGTTAAATTTAGACCCCAAATATTGACAAGAAAGTGCATCACAAAATCTGCCCAGAAGATGTTCACAGGAAACATGGCACATTGATCACCAATTTTAACTATCTTAGCTTATGAATATGACAAAACACCAAGAATGAAAGTTGAAGGCCAGATTTAAAAAATGAAGATTACAAAATTTTGAGTTCATAAGATGAGTTTATATTTTTCAAAAGGCCTCTGACATTTCGATGTCAGAGACTGGAAATGCTGAAACTGAAGCTTGAAGGCTGAAACAAGTGAAAAAACAGAGATTTTCCAGTGCTCCAAAAAATGTTTAAAAAATATTTTAATCTTCCCGAGTTTTTGTAGAACAAAATTCATGTTTTGACCTTTGTTCAAAAACCAGGTTTTGACAGAGTTTTAAATAAAAGAATACAACATGGTACAGAGAAAGATACACTGGACAGCACATCTGGGACTCAAAGATTAGCATGAAAACCTAATCTAAACAGGGAATATGAACATTAAACTTCACGAGCATGGTCTTTAATATGTAAGGAGAAACTTTCATGTTTGGACCCAAGTCTAGAAACCAAATTAAGATGGAGCTTTAAAGGCACGAAAATCATTTGTCTGGACAGAGCATGAAAATCTGGAAGTTTAAGCCATGAAGATGGGTTTCAAAACATAATCAAAACTCAAAATAAGTTATGAAACTCAAGGACCTTATTATTTAACATGTTTAGAACATAATCCAAGAGCCATTTGACATTAAATACTAGGTTTTGCATGAATATGCATGAAGATGAGAAGGAAGGGCAGATTCTGGGATTTTAAAGAAAGGATAAAGATTTGCATGAATAACTCAAAGAAAATGAACACATTGACTATCATGAAGGTATATAAACTTGGTAACCTGATTATTAACAATAAAGATCCACTATTTACATGTACACATTGAAAGTTTTACATAGATAAAAGCATGAAGGATGAGGGAGACCTAGTCATTAGTTGACTAGGTCCCAAACTAATCACATAACCATTTACATTGCTAATGAGTTCAAGCTTACCTAGAGATTTACCTAGCTTGTGAGATGGGGTTGTGCTTCCTTTGTCTCCCAAGGGAAGACTTTCTTTTTGTTTGTTTTGATTGAAGTTGAAGTTGTTGTTGTTGTTGTTGTTGTTGTTGTTGTTGTTGTTGTTGTTGTTGTTGTTGTTGTTGTTGCTTGTTGTTTGCTTGTTTGGGGTGAGTTGTTTGAGGTGTTTGAGTGGTGTAGAAGTGGTGGAGATGTGGTGGTTCTGTGGTGGGAGAGTGGTGGTTTGTGGTGGAGTTATAGTTGAGTTTGGTTGAGAGAAACTTGGAGAGAATGTGTAGGGAATATGTGTGTTGAAATGAATCCTTTCTTGGATCAACAAAGGGAGTATATGGAGGAGGGAGGTAAGGTTTTTTTGACCAAAATTCCCCTAGAGTAGGGGTAGTATGGGGGGTGAGTCCTCTTACCCGAAATCATGCAAAAGGGGTGGAAAAAATGGCCAAAAGTGATGGTGTTGCTTTGACTTTGTGCAATTTCCACTTTTTGAATGCACTTGTCAATCCTTGGTTGATTTTGGCCCATGTGCCCCCCCTAATGCAGCCATATGTCCAGGAAATGTGGGAGTAAACATGCATGATTTTCCGGCTCCGTCTTCCCGCTCCGCAACAGCTCCGTCGTGCGCGTTCCGGTGTCCCGGTTGTCCGCGGGCCCAACTCAAAAGTTGCTCTTCTCAATTTTCTGGTCAAGATGGCATATCTAGATTATGTTAATAAGTAAGGAAATAACATAATATAATTTTAAGCCCAAAGGATGACCGGTAATAGGCGTTCTAGGGGTGCGGAGCCCGCCGTAAGGTCCCGACGCTCGATTTTCGAAGAATACGCCTGTTTACTCGGTTTTGAGCCCTGATCATAAATTCAGGCTCCGTTTTTCCATCAGATGCACCGATAAGGCGGTCGGTAATCCCGAACGGCCAAATCTGGGATTTTAGGTCAATTATTGCGCTTAGACCAATTTAAGGGTTTGGTTTTAGGGGTGCGAGATCGGGGTGTCTACAAAAGTACATGAATTATTAGAGAAAACACAAAAGACTTAGAAATTACAATCTAGTCTATCTCATCACCGGCAGCAGGAGCTATAACTTCTTCAGCATTTTCAGCAATATTGGCTTGCGCGGCTTGATCATCAACTGTAGCTTGATCTTGGGCGGCTTGATCAACATTAGCATTGTTGGATTGGGCAGCATTTCTAGAACCGGAGGCATGGGCGGTTTCAACGACCAAATCTGCTGCACGAAGCCGAACCACAGTCGGTTCATTGATTCTAGATTCAATAGCAGCAGTTTGTCTGACCAGACTGCCGGTTCTAAGCAATAAGTGCTCAGAGCTGTCAAATGAATGTTGAGCCAAGATGTCAAGCTTTCCTTCAATAGAGTCCATCCTGGTATCAACTGCCTGCTGCTTTAAGGAATAAATCTCATGGTTGGTTCTGACCATGTCTTGAAGGGCAAGTTGATTTTCCAAAACTCCCTTCAGTATATTTTTTATCTCAAAAATATCATTCACTCTCTCCCCCTTAATGGCATCAAGATCAGACTGAATAGTGAGGAGATGAGTGTCAAACTGAGAAGTGGCGGCTTGCTGATGAAACTGAATGTTCCTAACCGCATCTATCAAATCGGCGGTTGAGGCACGAAGTGGTAAAACTGGATAGGAAGAAACTGAAGGAGGAGGTTCATCAGAAGTAGTGTAGTCAAGCATAGGCTCATCATCATCAGAGATGGAGATGGCATCATCAGAGATTAGGATGGCCTTTTCGGTTGGATGGAAAGAAGATGAAGGCATTTTGGCTTTGCCTTTGACCTTAGTACGAGCCTCCTCAACAGATTCACCCATTGAAACTCTAAGGGCAATCTCAAATTCAATGGGATCAAACTGATCAGAAGAATGAATAGGAATAATGGCAGTTTGAGAAAGAGGTGAGTGAACAGGATATCTCATATAGTCATCATAGAGAAAGATGGAAGGAGAAGGCACAATGAATATTCTATAGAGATTGGGAATGCAAAGACAATTAAAGAACAGAAAGAATTTGGAGGCAAGAGTGGGATCATTCATAACCTGATAGGCTATTTCAGCCAAGAGCTGTTCTGCAGTGGCTAGAATGATTTGGTCCAAAACAGCTTCCATATCATCTTTGGGAAAAATTGCATAAGGGTTAGGGCGGCCTGACTTGAGTAACCTTTCTTCGGCTTTAGAAGCGGCACGAGCACGAGCCCCAGCCCTTCTATCCCTTGAAGTCTCTGATTTGAACCGCTTCAAGTAGGAAGCCAGTTCTGCAGCACTCTTCCTTTTCCTTGTTTTCGGTTTGATAATTAAAACCGTTGTCTGAGCCGAAGGAGAAGCAGTAGATAGAACCGACGGTTTAACTTCAGTTGAAGCTAGCGGGTTGAACCGAAGAAGATGGTTGAGCCGAAAATGTAGAAACCAAAGGTTGGGCAATTGAGAGAACTGGTGATGGTAGAACCGCTGCAGCATACGGTAAGTCTGGAGATGAATGACTGGATCCTGGTTGAACTGGAGATGACTGAACCGGAGACGGAGTGTGCTCTGGTGAGTCAAACTTCAATTTCCTCTTAAGTGTTGAAGGTGAGTCCTCAATCATCATAGGATCGATGCCTGCCTTCCTCATTTCAGCCCTTTTCCTTAGATCCTTAGCAAATGGGCCTTCATGAGGTGAATGATCTCTTTTGTAATCAGCCTCACTGAAGTCTACTGCTCCTGGTGGCCTTGACTGCCAATGGTCCACAAAATCACTTTTCTTCACTAACCTTCCTCTTTTTTTCGGCGGTTGAACCTCAAGGATTTCAATGTCTTGCTCAGGTTCTCCAAGTGCCTCAGACACATCAGTCTGCTCAGGCATAGCCGCAGCCTCAAATACTTCGGTTTGCTCAGGATGTACCGCAACCTCAGACACTTCGGTCTGCTCAGGCTCGGTTTGAAAAGAAGGTTTAAGGTTTGGAAGGGCATTATAAATGGCAGCCAACTGTTCATCAGTGAACTGAACAGAGGGCGGTTTAGAGGTTGGAGGTTTAGGAGGAGAGGAGATAGGAATGAAAAGATGAGGTGAAGGAATGAGTTCTGGAATAGATTTGGCTTTGGCAGCTTTGAGAGAGGAGGCATCCATTGCAAAGTTGAGGGATTTCTCCACATTTTGATGTAATGGGGAGAGAGGTTTAATTTGAGGTTTTGGGATGGAGGGTTTAGAAGTGATAGGTTTAGAGAGAGAATGTGATAGTCTGATAGGGGGAAAAGAGGTTGAAGAAGAGGGTTTAGAGGTTGGTTTGGAAGAGGGTTTAGAGGGCGGTTTGGATAGGTCAGCCTTTGTAATAATTGAAGGGATTTGAGCGGTTCCCTTTCTATTCCTTGGAGCAGCGGTTTCCTTAGGACGAGCCGCAGGTTTAGACCGAACTGCAGGCTCCCCCTCAACCGCAGGCTCCCCCTCAGCCTGTACCACGGTCTGGGCAAGATGGCTTAAACCTAATCTGTTCAAAGTAGCGGTCTGACCTTCATTTCTTAACATAGTAGCATGGGCCTGATCAGCAATGGCACCAGCATACGGTTTCCCAGACTTGTTGAGCTGAGCCTCAGGAAATGGACCACGTTCAGCTTCAGGTAATGAATCCTCATTCCAAACTGCCTGTGCATACCGCCATCCAAACGCGATTCTGAATGCATCGAGCTTTGACAACCCAAACACTGACTTCTCAATTGGATCCAACCAATAGTCTTTGTTATCTGAACTGAATTTGAAGATATCCACATCTTGATGCAAGAACTTGGTCAGAAGCCTACAGTGGGTCCTGATCTTAGACTTCCCAGCGGCTTTAGCGGCATGGAGGCGGTTTAGGGCATTGATGATCTCCTTCATCACAACTTTAGGCCAGTGAAGTTTCTTCCCTTTAAGAATTGCCACACAGTAAGCATACTATTCACTTGTAAAGTTATTATGGTTCCCATTTTTGCACATTACTCCAGAATCAACTAATTCACATAAATGAGCCATTACTTCTCCAAAGTCCATTTTGGAGGAATTCTTGGTGGAGAAAGAATTAACTACAATCAACTCCATAGTTGTATTGCTCCGAACCTCCGGTTTAATCCCCAAAACACCAGAATTCTCAAGTCCTGCTAGGACTGCAATTTTGGAAGCGGTTAAGATCACTTCTTTGCCACAGACGATGGACTTGATAGCATCCTCATACTTCACCTGACCTGTTTCTAGGTCTCTGATTTGTTATCCCCTTACGTCCAACAAAGCTTCATCAGTAGTAATCCCATTTTCAAAAAATTCAGCACAGATGATAGTCACGAACTGAGGTTCGTCCATGAGAAATAGAGGGAGCAGCTTCGCATCATTCAGCAGTTTAAGGAGCTTCCTTCCAACTGCATCTTGTTTAACTTCCTCTGCTAGTATCCTAGAGCCGGGTACAAAGTTTGAAGGATCCTGAAAAATATTCTAAGTTAGAAATAATTTGAAGAATGGCAGTTTGAAACCTTAAACAAACCGCGGTTTGAGTAAGATTTACAAACTAGAACGAGGAATCCTAACAATGAAAACATGCGGTTCAAGGAGAGTAAGGGTAAAAATGTAAAAACAAAAAAAAGAGTGAACAGTAAAAATAAAACGGATCAAAGAGGGAAAATTTTGAAAAAGAGTTTGAATGCACGAAGAACACGAAGAACAGAGTATGAATATGCAAAACAAAATCTTAACCAAAATGTGAAAGAATTATACCAAAATAACCACAAAGGGCAGATCCTAACAAAGTTCTAAATAAACTAAGACAAATAACAACACATGAACCCAGAATCTGCACAACTGCGCAAGAACACCAAATATCCCCAAAATCGATTTTGCCCAAGAATTGAACACAAATCACAAAATAAAGTAATCAAACAGTATATATAGGATAATGCGAGTTCAGGCCAACCAAAAATTCGAAGAAAAAGCATAAAATGATCAAAGGAAGATGAACAAGCTTTTAAGCTACAACAATGGCGGACAAATGAAATAAACTGAGTTAGGGTTCAGAAATTCATACCATATCAGGCTTCGAAGGTTTGGAAGATGTAGAAGTAGAAGCAAGATCGATTGATTTCTTTGGTGCCATATAAAAAACAACCGTTTAAGTAAGAAAATTTGAGTGAGAACAGAGAGTGGAGAGTGCGAGCAGAGGAGAGAGAAGGGGTTTTTGCTAAAAAGAGTAAGAAGTTAAAAAGTTAAATTGAAAAAATGGTTTGTCTTTTATACTCAATTAACCACCTCGGGTAGTGGAGCGGGCATGACGGCTGAAGGAAACTTAACCGTCAGTGTACCTGTCGATTCGCATTTAATGCGGCAGAGATAATTGCATAAAGATCCTTAAAGAATGAAGTGACATAAAGTAGGGACTAAATTGCAATATCATACCTGAGCGGTTTGAGTAAACCGACTTACCTTTTCTCATTCTTGGTTTTTATAAAACCGATATCTCTCAGATGTGCTTCGGTTTCACTCGATTAAACCGATAGTTTGCTTTCTCCTTATGGTTTGGATCAAACTGACATTATTCTTCTTGACTCTTCAGTTTGACCGGAATCTTCAACCGAACTTATATAGCGGTTTCAAATTTTGATAGAACCGAACACTATTTCCTTTTTCATAATAGAGCCAAAATACTTAACAAATATTATTAGACTAAGAAATAAATAGGCATGAAATATATTAAGTTAGTTCCATCATACCCATTTCTCCTCGTAAATGAAAGAACCTTGAATTTCCAAGCGGTTTGGTGAGGATATCAGCAATTTGATCATCGGTTCCCACTTTTGCTAGAAAAATATTCTTCTTTTCAACATGATCTTTGAGGAAATGATATCTTATGTCAATGTGCTTGGTTTTTGAGTGTTGAACTGGATTGTTGGAGATAGAAATTGCTGCAGTACTATCACAGTAGATAGGGCAATTCTTTTCAAATACTTCATAGTCTTCCAACTGCTGTTTCATCTAGAGAATTTGAGAGCAACAGCTTCCAGCTGCTATGTATTCAGCTTCAGCGGTTGGGACTAAAACTGATGCTTGTTTCTTGCTGGACCATGATACAAGCCGAGATCCAAGGAACTGACATGTACCACTAGTGATTTTTCTATCAATCTTACATGCTGCAAAGTCAGCATCTGAATAACCTAACAAATCAAATGAAGATTATTTGGAGTACCAAAGTCCAAGGTTAACAGAGCCACATAAATATCTAATAATACGTTTAACAGCTATAAGATGAGATTCTCTAGGGTCATCTTGAAATCTAGCACAAACACACACACTGAACATTATATCTGGCCTACTTGCAGTTAAGTAAAGAAGAGAGCCAATCATACCTCGGTAGAGTGTCTGATTCACTTTCTTACCTTGTTCATCTCGATCCAAACTGCAGGCCTTTTGCATTGGGGTATCAACTGGCTTAGCGGTTTCAAGCCCAAATTTCTTGATCAAGTCTTTGGTGTATTTGGCTTGGTTGATAAAGATTCCATCATGACATTGCTTGATTTGGAGTCCAAGAAAGAATGTAAACTCTCCCATCATACTCATCTCAAATTTACCTTTCATAAGCTTCTCAAACTTGACACACATAGTTTCATTAGTAGAACCAAAAATAATATCATCAACATATATTTGAATTAATAATGAATGACCTTTGTGTTTAGCAATAAATAAGGTTGTATCAATTTTACCTCTAGAGAAGCCTTGTTCAATAAGAAATTTAGATAGAGTGTCATACCATGCTCTTGGAGCTTGTTTGAGTCCATACAAGGCCTTCTTAAGCTTGAAGACATGATTAGGATATTTGTTGTCTTCAAATCCTGGCGGTTGAGCTACATAAACTTCTTCTTGTAGTTCACCATTCAGAAATGCACTCTTCACATCCATTTGATATAACTTGAATTTTTTGAAGGAGGCATAGGACAGGAACAATCTAATGGCTTCAAGTCTGGCTACAGGGGCAAAGGTTTCATCATAATCAATCCCTTCTTCTTTCCTATAACCTTGAGCAACCAACCTTGCTTTGTTTCTTTTTATAGTACCATTTTCATCCATCTTATTTCTGTATACCCATTTTGTTCCAATTACAGTGTGATCCCTGGGCCTTGGAACTAGAGTCCAAACTCTGCATCTTTCAAACTGATTGAGCTCTTCTTGCATTCCAGCTACCCAACTTGGATCACTTAGAGCTTCATCTACCTTCTTCGGTTCCATCTGAGATAACAGTGCGGTTGAGAACAAACTGTGGTTATCTCTATGAGTTAAGCTTCCTCTTGTTTGAACACCAGAACTGATAGGACCTATAACATTGGTTGTTGAATGGTCTCTATGCTCATTGATTTTTGGAGGGAGGTCTTTATGAACCACTATTTCTTGAAGATTTTCTAGAGGAGGCTCTTCTTGATAATCATTGAAATCTTTATTGAAGGTGATGTTTGGAACTGGATCAACGGTTTGAATGGGATCAAAAGAGTGCGGTTCTACAGCAACACCTTCAGTTTGATTTGGAGCGGCTGGAGAACCTGATGGAGCGGTTTGAGTAGGTTGGTCATTTGCGGTTGCATGATTAGGGTAAGATGTACCTGTCTCAAAACCACTAAAATCATTAGTAACATTTGGAGCCATATGTGGCTCAAGAAGATCATGTTCATCAAATGTAACATGGACTGACTCTACAATTTTTAATAAAGTTTTATTGAAACAACGAAAAGCTTTAGAGTGTTTTGAATAACCAACAAAAATACCTTCATCGGCCTTAGCATCAAATTTACCTCGATGCTCTCTGCCATTGTATAAGATGTAGCATTTGCATCCAAATATTCTAAAGAAGGCAATGTTGGATGATCTGCCTCTCCATAATTCATAAAGAGTCTTGTTGTGAACTTTGATGATTAGGGAACGGTTCTGGGTGAAACATGCGGTATTGACAGCTTCGGCCCAGAAGTATTTGGGAAGCTTTGCTTCAGCAATCATGGTCTTCCTGGCTTCAATCAAAGTCCTATTCTTTCTTTCTACAACTCCATTCTGTTGTGGAACCCCAGCGGCAGAGAAGTTATGATCAATTCCATGATCATCACAATATTGGGCAACACCATTGTTTGTAAATTCGGTTCCATTATCTGAACGCACATCAACAATGTCATCCAATTTTTGAGTTTGGAGCTGTCTAAATAGAGCGGTTACGATGCCATAAGTATCATCTTTTGAGGCCATCATTTCCACCCATGTATATCTTGAAAAGTCATCAACAACCACCAAGGTATAGCGGTTTCCTCCTATACTGGTGGTTGGGACAGGTCCAAATAAATCCATATGAAGTAGTTGTAAGCAGCGGTTCGTTGAAGAAGCGGTTTTGCTTGGAAATGACTATTTGGGCTGCTTACGAAGCTGGCATGCTTTACATTTCTTATCATGATGGTCAACCACTTTGGGTAGTCCTTTGACAAGACCATCCCTTTGCAGTTTTGCTAGATACTTGAAGTTCAAGTGGCTGAGCCGCTTATGCCATAACCAGCTGCTTTCACTAGCATTTTTGGCTACAAAACAGAGGTCAGCAATAGAAACAACATTACTCAAATCTATCATATATACATCACCTGTTCTGTTGCCAGTCAGTATAGTAACTCCGGAAGTTGCATCTTTGATGAAACAATTAGTTGAAGTAAAGTTGCAGTTCATTCCTTTGTCACAAAACTGAGATATGGAGAGAAGGTTGTGCTTGAGTCCTTCTACTAGTGACACATTTTCAATGGTCACCTTTGCACGTTTGATTGCCCCATATCCTATTGTTTCTCCTTTCTTGTTATTTCCAAACACTACTGGGGGGCCTCTCATACTGATGAAATTACAAAGAAGTTCATTATCTCCGGTCATGTGTCGTGAACAACCACTATCCAAGTACCAAAGATCCTTATTCTTCTTTGCGGTTCCAGCCATAAAGCATACGATCTGAAAAATAAACATTAAAGATTTTGGTCCCCTTATTCTTTTGGGTCCTAGGGTTAGAAGCTTTTTGGGACCCACACCTGTTTGACCTTAGGATTTTTACGTCCCTTGGCATTGGGTGTGAACCTTAAAAGACAATGACCAGCACCATGACCATAATCAGCACAAATAGCACAATGAATAAATCCAGGTTTTGTTTGCGGTTTTACAAACCCTTTACTGATCTTTGGTTTCTCATGTTTACTGGGTCATCGGTTTTGGCTTTAACAAAGATTACCTTCTTGAGCTCAACCTTCCTCTTAGGTGCGGCTTTAGGGAAAATGATAGGAATTTCCTTAAACTGACTAGGAGCGGTTTCATCACTCAATACTTCCTTGGTTGCCTCAGCCGCTATGGATTTCTCTTTCCACTTTGAATCTCTCCCACTCTGGTTTTTAGGATACTCAAAGAAATAATTTTGCCTTTTAATTTCTTGTTTTGAGCCCTTTTTACCGGCATGATTAACCTTAGGAATTTCTTTGGTTTGTTCAGTAGGTTTCACACCACCTTCGGCACAGAGACAAGGACACTTACACCCATCATTGGTTTTAAACCCCGATCCACTTTTATCCGAAGTAGGAATTTGTGAATTTTGGATTTGTTCCACAGTGACACCAGAATTAGTCCATACATCGGTCACTTTTTGAAGGTCATCCCTTTGTACGGTAAGCTCATGGATTTGGGTGAGAATTACCTCGGTTCTGTCCTTCAGATAGCGGTTTTCATCCACAATAGTAGATATCCCAGCAATTTGGAGCTTGAGGTTTTCAATTTCCTCCTTGTGGGATTTACAAACACGTTGGGATTCTTCAAGTTCCGCAACCATTAGTTTATATGCCTTTTTAAGCACAGTGTGTTGTTGACATAAAATATTAGCACGTTCTAGTACCTGGTCATCATGACTTTGGTCTGTTTGAACCTCAGGAGTGTAGTTTGGTGTTGTATGAGCTTTTCTTAATCTAGCCTCAGGGGTCTTAGGTGAAACCGACTTCATTTGTTGATTTGGCAGTGGAAGACTTTCGTCAATTTCAATTCTTTCTTCAAATCCCATGAGACAGAGATTAGCAGTTTCTTCATCATCACTTTCATCTGAGTCTGAACCCATCCATGTCAGCGGTTGATCTCCTTGGTCAGCTACCATTCCTCTTCTTTTCACGAACTTCTTGTTGAATGGTTTCTTTGCTGGCGCGGCTTCATAACGCGGTTTGGGATAACTTGAAGCAAAATGGCCTGGCTGTCTGCAGTTATAACAGACCAAGTTATCCCTTGTCTTGGGATCTACAGTTTTATTGAATCTGGTTGGCGGGACAAACTTTGCTGGGCCTTTGGATGGAAATTGAGATCTATTGTTTTACCTGAACTTGGTGTATTTCTTCACATACAAAGCGAATTCTTCATCATCCATTTCATCAAAATCAACTTGAGTAGAACTTGAGGATTGTGATCCTACACTCTGAGCATAAGAACTTTGAGGAGGAGTGTATGGTTGATGAGACTGCTGATAAGATTGATAAGGTTGAGGATATGGTTGATGTGATTGAGGATAGGATTGGTGAGACTGCTGGTAATACTCAGGAGGTGCGGTTTGAGGATTGAATCTAGGAGAATTTTGGTCAGGAGTAGCGGTTTTCAAGTGGAGGTGAGGAGCGGTTTGATGATGGTCTGGATTGTAGATGGGAGATGAGGTATTATTGAATGCAGCTAGAGAGAGTGTCTTAAATCTGCTTTCGGTTTCATGGACCTCTTCAAGCTTGAATTCAAAAACCTTCAGCATGGCATACAAGTGTCGAAGATCAAGAGCTTCCAAGTCCTTGTTGTCTTCAATGTTAGTAGTTTTGATCATCCATTTGCTTCCAAGTGCTTGCATGAATCTCATGTTCAAATCTATATTAGAATAGACATGTCCAAGAGAAAAACACACATTAACAATATCAATAAACCTCTCATAGCATTGTCTAAGAGATTCCTTAGGATCTTTAACAAAATAGTCAAAGAGTCTTCTCTGTTGATAGAGGCGGTTCTTCTTGGTATCTGAATCTCCTTCCAGAAAGTCAATTATAGCATCCCAGGTAGCCTTTGCGGTTGTGCAATGAAGCACCTTAGAATGAGTCCTCAAGTCAATAGCTGACACTAGCATGGACATAGCTCTTCCATCAAAATCCACATTGATGCGGTCTGCATCAGTCCATTCACTTTCTAACTTCTTAACTTCAGCTTCTTCTCCTGCGGTTCCTACACGTGGATTAGCTTTCATAGGAACATATGGTCCATCAGTAACCGCGGTCCACAGTCTACGATCACATGAAATCATGTGTTTCATCATCCTATCTTTCCAAAAGATAAAACTATCTTCATCCAGAATCAGTAAGTGATTCGAATTGGATGTTTGCATCATATGGGTGTTTGTGTTTGCCATTGGATCAGCACCCAAGCGGTTAAGCTTGTAAAAACAAGTTTGGTGGATATGCTCTGATACCACTTGTTGGTCCCAGAGGGCAACAAGGGTATAGAACCGCTAGGGGTGGGGGTGAATAGCGGTCTAAAACTTTTTCAAAAATACCCTTAAAATCAACCGAGTACTTATCAGTTTGGCCAACTGCGGTTCAAAGCACAAGAACCGAACTGATAAAATGCACAGCGGAGTTTGCGGTTTGGCCAAATAGGTTAGTTAAAGAGTTGGCAGGTTTGACTCAGGTTGAGAAAACACTATGATGCAACTGAATAGTTAAACTTAAAGTTCAAAGGAAAACACAATTCATCTTTCAAGTCATTTCGTATATGGAGATAAATTAAAAGACCACAAACAAGAAAGATAAATACCAAGACAGAAAATAAAGACCAAACACACAAATTGAAGAGGTTCGTTCTTAAATGAACTACGTCCTCTACCTAGATGGTTAGTCTAGGATTTTCTAATAGCTACTAGACTTGTATTAATTTAGAGGAGGTTTTACAAGATGAATCTAAACTCTAAACAATAAGTCTAACCTAAGCTATAATAACAACCGGTGTTTTCGAAGTATATAATCTATGTGATCATATAAATCGGGTGTGTGTGTGAAAAGAAATCAAATGCTCTAAGTATCTAAATGATGGTTGAGCAAATGGAAGTCTTTTGGTGTAAAGGCTAAATATGAAAGGTTGTTAGGCTTGAAGCTTCGATGAAGAAAACTGGGTTTGCTAAGGAGATGGTTTGAAGATATGAATATCTGGGTTTGAATCTTCAAAGCAAACTTGAACACTTGGGAATGAATCTCTTGAAGCTCAGCAACATTCATTGTTGAATAATGGAGGCTATTTATAGGCAGAGCACCCTTGTGACCGTTGGGTAAAGATTTGAATCAAATCTGAAGGGTACAGTGCGGTCGAAATCCCATTGGTTGAGCTGTCATTTTCGTCCTTGGTTTTGTCTTGTAGTCCTAAGTAGTTGTTGTACCACTACCTGACATTTGTCATTTGTTGCAGAAAGGACTAACGGTAAACTATTCAAACTGATAGACAAACCGACATTCCTTATAGAAACTCCAAGTTAACTTAGAGTTATTTTGACAAGACATAACAACATCCCTTTTACGGTTAAAAAGGGAATGTTTGTCTAAGGAATAAATGACATATCTTTAATTCTTCAATAACTGCTCTGCGGTTTCACCAAGCATAGGAGCGGTTTGAAGGATGATCTTGATGGGCGGTTTCATCAAACATGCAGACTGCAGTTTGATGAAAACTGAAGGACTCCATGCTGGCGGTTTCAAGATGACGGCTTGAAGCACTAAACCGCTAAGGTATAAAACCGAACTATACTCAGCCTAGACAATCAAAAATCTAGAAATGGACTTATCTAAAAGTTGAAGTAGAACTTCATTACATGCGGTCCTAAAGTCCATAAAAAGACACGTGGCATGGATCAATCAAATTAAGGTGGGTGTACTAACAATGAATCCTAACAATGTCAAACATGATCTCCACTATGTGGAAGATCGTAATAATCTCAAGTCTAAGGATTCAATGAAATAACAATTTAGAGGTTTAATTATGACATCATGACTATGACATAAACCTCATAGTTGGGTCATGTCCAGCATGTGTTCCCCAACACATACTCATAAGTTTAACTTGTATCCTATACCCATGATCTTCAGTCCAGGCACCTTTATCACGGTCGTGCTCAAAAAATGGCACGGTCGTTCCATTTGGTGTGACAGTGCCTTTCCCCAGACGATTATTTGCACGGTCGTGCTCATTAGCTGGCACGGTCGTGCCATTTGGCACGGTTGTGCTCACAAACTGGCACGGTCGTGCCTGACCAAAATTCTATCTTTTTGCCTTTTTAACAATTCGTTCTATTGTGTGTGACCCTATAAGATTATATCAAGTTGAAAATGAGTCCAAACACATTTGTTCTCATAAATCATGAGCGGATGCTAGCAGGCCATCATGATTACCCAATTGATACAACTTTCTCAAAGTCCGCTTATCCTTTATAGAACATATCACAATCCTTTTGTCCACAATGTCATTGAGCGTAAGCCATGGTCAATGGTCAACTTACAATGCCCAATACTTTTCTTGATTCCAAATAGTTGATAATACAAATGACATTGATCATATCAATTCATTTGAGCTCGGCCATGCATTTCATCAACACTATTCATCGAGGGGCCCAAGCTTGACATCTCTCATGAAGAGAGACAAATTCCATCTTGACTTATTACACTTCCCTACATAGCTTTGATCATTCCAATCATATCCTTTATAATTACTTGGTTAAGAGTAACATTTGAATATGTCAAACATGATCTCCACTATGTGGAAGATCGTAATAATCTCAAGTCTAAGGATTTAATGATATAACTATTTAGAGGTTTAATTATGACATCATGACCATGACATAAACCTCTTAGTTGGGTCATGTCCAGTATATATTCACCAACACATACTCATAAGTTTAACTTGTATCCTATACACATGATCTTCACATGATCATCGAATTAAACTTATACTAGTTCTTCATAAGTAATAGGGACGAAGATTATTATAACAAAACATGTAACAATAAATAATCTAAAACATCTCTTTATATAAATGAAAAAGTGATAACAAACATTGTCAAACAACGTGCTAATAACATGCCTAGGGCATATTTACCAATAATCCTCAGCAGGTTTGGCAATAATGGAACCCTAATTGGAATTGGCTATGGGCTATTCCCCCTTGTCCCTACCCGTCCACTCCTTCCAATTGGTCCAGGCCCAATTTAAGTCAGTCCAGAAAACAACCAAGTGTGCTTGGCTCATGACCGCCCCAGGCCTATGCTGCTATTGGTCCATCCTCTTTTTCGCCTACGGATATTGCCATCGTTGTTCACACCCTAGGGATGCAGTCACCACCAGATACAAATTTGTATATGGATATGGGGCCTACCATCCACATGACTTCGGAGTCCTATAATCTTCAGTCTTATTCTAATTTGAGCAATAATCGAGGTATATCTGTTGGCAATGGTCATTCGATTCCTGTTTTTGGTTATGGGCACACAAATATGTCTTCGTCTCGCCCCCCTCTTATTTTGAGAAATGTTCTTCATGCTCCCCAACTTATCAAAAATTTAGACTTTGTTAGAAAATTTACTTTAGACAATTCTGTTTCTGTTGAGTTTGATCGGTTTGGTTTTTCTGTGAAGGACTTCCAGACCGGGGAAACAAGTCATTAGATATGATAGTCGGGGCGAACTCTATCCAATCTCCACCACAAATAAAACCTCTTCTGAGTCTACTTTTGTTGCTGTTTCTTCATCTCTATGGCATCAACGACTGGGTCATCCTGGCGTTTCTATCATAGAGTCTCTTAGGCGTAATAAAAAGATCCATTGTCGATCTCCAAGTGTTTCTTCTCTTTGTCATAGTTGTTGTTTAGGAAAAATTGTTAGATTACCGTTTGTTGCTTCTCAATCGTACACTTTATTTCCATTTGACATTATTCATTGTGATTTATGGACCTCACCCGTTTGAGTACATCATGTCACCGTTATTACATTTTATTGTTAGATGATTATTCGAATTTCTTGTGGACATTCCTGTAGATACCCCGGGAAAACCCCACTTCGCTAGAGCGGTGAACTATCCTAGGATGTCTAATGTATTTTTAGAGTCGCCACCTATGTTTTAGAGGAACATAAGAAAAACCTAAAGAAAGCCAATTTTTGTACGAAAACCAGAGATTCGGGAGAGAAAGGGTTCGGGGGTTAGGTGACGGAGTGGGAAGTACTTAAACACCCACTCCGCCCCGCTTACGCAGGTCTTGCTACTTTTGGTGTTCTAATGCTAAATGTCCTTCAATTTAATAATAAGAGAAATGTGCTAACAATTATAATGAAAAAAAAAAAGGAAATTTATAGAGGAAAAAAAAAGGAGAATTGTTTATTTATTGATTTGTGCTAAAGATTACATGTCGAATTATTGCTAGATAATTACATTAAGAAATGAGAATGTAAATTAAAGTGGAATTAAAATGTTGGGATGTAACCTTGATCAAACTTCAATAGTGAAGTGGCCTTTTGGTTGTATCCCTTTTTATGGAGACTGCATACACATTAGAGATGAAGAAAGTAATTTAAAAGGTTTTTTGTTTAAGAAGTGATAAAGAGAGAATATAAGATAAAACAAGAATTTAGAAGAAGAAGATGGACATTGTACCTTATGCTTGCAAGAGGAAGGACCAAACTTTGTGTATAATGACTACCTTTGAAAATGGACTTTTGTGTGTTTAGAGTGTTTTTGACTCAAGAATTCTTCCTCCTTTTCCATGGTGGAATGAAGAGGTATTTATAGGTGTAAGAAGAGTGTTTTTGGTCATAAAGATGGTTATTCCCCGGATCAAGCAAAGGCATAATGGCCTTGGGGGTTACAAATCAGAAAATGAGGGAAATTTGGCAAAATCTGGGATTCTGGAGGTGGGAGGCGCGCTCCTCCCACCCCCCCTATGGGAGACGCACGCCTCCCACAAAGGAGGGCAAAGGCGTGCACGTCCCACCTTCAGGAAATCCATATTTTGGCCCAAAAAGTTAACTCCGTTATGCAGTTAAGTCCCAAAATTAACGAAATCAGTTAGAAACTTAACGAACACCATGAAAGTCAACAAAAACAAATGAAACAAAGACTCAAGGTTGACTTTATCACTTAGTCAAATCCAAGACTAACAGAATAAGTCAAGAACTTAACAAAAAGTAACGAAAGTTAATGAAAAGTAACAAAACTTAACAGAAAAGAGGAAGACAAAGAACGTGCATGCAATCGGGACATGAGAGGTCCAAAGCGGGGTGTCTACAGAGCCCCTCAGCGACGTGGATTGCGAAGCAAAACGCGTCGACGAAAGAAAGACAACCGCCGAGGACATCGACAAAAGAAAACAAAGACTCGATAAAACATGAATTTGAAATTTGCAAAGGATAGGGGTGCGCTCCCTGTATGAGCAGCTTTATTGATATAGAAAGGATATGGAGGGATCCGTTTTGCTGAAGCGGGATCCGTTTGCTGATGGCGGGATCCGTTTGCTGAAGCGGGATCCGTTTGCTGATGCGGGGTCCATTTGCTGATGCGGGGTCCGTTTGCTGAAGCGGGATCCGTTTACTGATGGCGGGATCCGTTTGGTGATGCGGGATCCGTTTGGTGATGGCGGGATCCGTTTGCTGATGCGGGATCCGTTTGCTGATACGGGATCCGTTTGCTGAAGCGGGATCCGTTTGCTGATGCGGGATCCGTTTGCTGAAGCGGGATCCGTTTGCTGATGGCGAGATCCGTTTGCTGATGGTGGGATCCGTTTGCTGAAGCGGGATCCGTTTGCTGAGGGATCCATTTGCGGATGGCGGGAACCGAGACTCCGTCTGCCTATATGTGATATTGTTGTGTTGCTTGATGGAAAGGTGGTAATTTTGCGGCTCACCATGGACCGAGTTGTTGTCATTGAACTGTAATTATTTGACTCTGTGGGATGCAGGCGTAGTTGACGGCGGATCACTTTCTGCTGGGGATGAAGTGCCTTGAGTTGAAGATGTTGTTGACCTTGTGGTGGTACCTGTTAAGTGTGTGCTTTGCAGGTATATGTGCTTGTGACATGTATGAGATGTGAAATGGCAGTTATGAGAGAAATTATGCTTGTGGTGTGATGTGATTTGAAGGCAGTTTTGCATGAGAGAGAATTTTTGTAAGAATGGAGAAAGTGATTTTGTGTGCGGTGTGATTTGAGGAAAGCCTCGGATGTATTCATACCTTCAATTACCATTGCCGTTGGATGGATTAGTGTTGTGGTGGTGGTGGATACCTTGATGCTTTTGATGAGGAATGTCCATGCTTTGGATGGAGAATGATGATGTTGGTGATGATGAATTGTTTTTGCCTTTGATGGAGTGTCGGTGAGATGGTATTCTGGGTGATGGGTTGGTCGTGCCAAAAGGCTGCCTACGTATCCCTTTAAGAGAATCAGACCAGCGTAGTTTAAGGATGATGGAGAATGCTGGGGGAGAATGCTAGGAGCAAAGCAAAAACGAAACACATAATTTTGTGCAAGAGAAGAAAAAAGAAATAAAATCTTTTTTTTTAATTAGAAAGAAAAGAATATGCACACACGTGAGAAAAAGATTTTTTTTTTTTTTTTTTTTAGTTCGTGGGTGAACCATTTTAACCATTGTGTGTTTGTAAATCCAACCCAAGATCAAGTCATGTTCAATCGAAGTCCGGATTGCCTTGCTTGAATTATGTCGCCGTTGCCGTTGTGTCCAACGAAAAGTGATTTCTAGCCCCAAGAGATGTGTCAGTTATGGGGCTCCAAAAGACATTCGATGCCGAGATAAGGGGTTGCTGATCGTAAATCCCCTAGAATGCCTTTGATGCCAAACTATGAGAGACTTGCATAGCCCCAAGATGAATCGACTCTTGACCTTTTCAAATAAATCGCCTTTTTCTGTTGACGTGAGCAAGCTCCAAGAGAAGATCATTGATACCAAGCTTCGAGAGATTACTAAGCCCCAAGTGTCTTGGGCTTGTTGTTTGCGAGCTTGTAGATGGCGGGATGCGAAGACCTTTCGGTGTGAAGCCCCAACTTATCTTGGCGTTGTATTGAGAGCAGATGCACCATTGGGTAGAATTCATGAAAGTGATCTTCCTCTTGTTTGGAGATGAATGGCCCCTTTTTTGTGGTTGGTACCCAAGTGGCGGAGGGTCCATGTTGAAAATGCAGTAGAATCTTCGGGAAATGTCTCATGGGAGATGGTGATGTTGTTTCGGATGATAGGGTTTTGACATGATAAAGTCTCAAACGGTACGTTTGCTTGAGTCTTCTTGAGTCGAACTACTAACGGATCTTCGGATGCAGCCTGTGATTTTGATATTGGAGAAGGGGGTTACTTGTAGAAACATTGAGATTGGCTGAGGCATTTCCCGCTATAACCCAGTCACATGAGTTTAGCATATTGAATCTTTTTCCTTTTCTCTAAGACTTCCTTCATAATCTCGCTGAATGTTCTAACAAAAATCATCAAATTCATTCATAACATTGGAGCCCTTATTCAAAGTCGTGGGAGATGGTGATGTTGTTGTGGAAGATAAGGCCTTAGCGTGATAAAATCTCAAACGGTATGTTTGCTTGAGTCTTCTTGAGTTGAACTAATAACGGATCTTCGGGTGCAGCCTGTGCTTTTGATCTTGGAGAAGGGGGTGCAGTACTTGCAGAAACATAGGGATTGGCCGTAACTCTGGTCGAGTTATCATATTGGCATTTCCTTGAATCCTTCCTTTTCTCTAAGACTTCCTTCATGATCTCGTTGTAAGTTCTAACAAAAATCATCAAATTCATTCATAACATCGGAGCCTTCATTTAAAACCAAGAGACCTTTGACTTGAGGTGTTGGGAGACCCTTGAAGCTTGATCTCTTTCATACAAGACTTCTCCACATTGCATTGCTTGAGCATTGTTGTCCCAAAAGACTGTCGGTTGTGAAGCCCTAATATTGCCCTTTGCTTGTATCACTATAATGCCGTAGCCCAAAAGATTGTAGATTGCGAAGCCCCTTGAGACCTTCGGTGCCGAATTGAGGAAGCTTCCAATGTTGCACATGACTCCGTCAGGGACACTGAAGTGAATTTCTTCTTGCCGAGGGAGCCTTTAAAACTTGATCGTATCCCCTAGAGTGACACCATTGATTAGGAGTGGAACGAGAAGGGCCTATCCTTGATCGGGGGAACAAGTATGAGCATACATGACAAGAAAGTGCTTCTCAACATTCCTTTTGAGAGACTTTAGGGATAGCCTCACACATCTTTCTTGATCGTAGCCCCTAGGGCTCATTAACTGTCAAATGAAGCAAAAGAAACTCTCGTTCTTGAGTCACATAGCCCCTAGGGCGTCATCATTTGTCGAGCAAAGCAAGAGACTCGTCCTCGTATGGGGGAACAAACATAAGAGGACATTGCAAGAGTTACGCCATTTTTCGGCATACATACGTGTAGAAGCTCGAAAATTGAGTCACATGTTGTGGCCATTTGTGATCCAAACCAATTGGCTTGATGGGGATTACTTGTGCAACCTCGGGTCTTCTTTTTTATGAACCCAAAAATGGCACACTGCTAGAGAACAATATCCCAAAACAACCTTTGATTGTGCTACATCTTGTCGAGCCTTTTGCCATTCCAAAGTTGACTCGGTGGGGAATTGGCTTGCTGAGGAGATTCAATGTTGAACTTGTGTCTTCATTAGAGGCCGGGGATCTCTATTTCTCTTTCCCTTCTCTCTCTCACTCTCTCATTTTTTTATGACGCACCTTGTTTTTTGCCTAGACCGCCCTTTCGGGTTTTCAATCTAGCGGGCATCTCTTTTGCGTCTTCATTTTTTTTTACTCAATTGATGAAGAAGTGTGCATTGACTCTAGATGAGGATGAGAGACATGTGATTTTGCGGTGAGGACCTTTTGCCACTAATGATGAGTGACATTGACTTGGCTAGGGAAGTAGCCCCTAGTATTGACTTTGTATATATTTGTTGAATGACTCACGAAGGCAAGTAAGTCATTAAGAGAGAAGAGAAGGAAAGCCCCAATTTGATTGCAAGAAATTGGGAGTATGCAGAAAGAATAGAAGCCCTAGACTCGACAAGGAACGGAAAGTGATTCCAAATCTAGGAAAGTTGTTCAATCTTGAGGTGATTAATTCATTGGCAAATGAATCGTACAAAAATGTTTTGACAAGTTCGAGATGAAGGCCGATCACCATAACGCGCTAGGGCTAAACATATCTCCTTTCTTGTATGAGACCGGACCCGAAGGTTGCCTACGTTCCTCCAGTGTAGAGGCTCAGGTCACCGTAGTTCATGTGGATGCTCCATTCGTCGAGATGGTTGTTGCTACGTCCTTCATCGGTGGAATGATGTTGATATTGTACTTCTTTGATTGAGGGGGATTTTTTTTTTTTTTTTGTGCTCTAACTTTTGCCTAGGTTGATTTGAGAATTTCAACCTAGCGAGCTCTTTTTTTTTTTTTTTTAATATCCCCTTTTGAAAACTTTGCTTCATGATTGTTGCTCCACCTTTCTTTGTCTTGATTTCGTCGTTGTTGATGTCTCCGTTGTTGATGCCGTCGTCGATGTTTAGCCTCTAGGCGTTCAAGTGATAGCCTTCGTTCTAAAACGTGTTTAGACATCTTTTCATCATTTTGCCAAGAATTAAATTGAACAACTTGGAAGAGTGTATGAGGACAAGAACGACTTTTTATTTGATGACTCAATGGACTCGAACATTTAACATAGGACGAGAGAAAACATTAATGCACACTTAAGAGGACCTTTGACTCTTTTTTTTTTATTCCTACTACTAGGTAGAGAAAGAGAAACGGAGATTGCTGTTGTCGGCCTTGTGGCATGATCCCTTGTTGAAACCCATTTCAAATCTGAGCCCCTTCCTTGATGAGTTCTTGCATGTTCTCACTCTCTAACTGTTGTTCTTCAACCACGGTAAATTCACCATTGTCAATCAAGTCTTGGATGATGTTGCGGAGGGAGAATCAATCCTCGGTAAGATGACCGCTTCATTGGTGATAGTCACACCACTTATGGTGGGCATGGTTGCGACGCAATGGTTGTGGTTGCTTGTACCCTTAGAAAGGAGAAATTTGTCCCTTTGCTTTGAGATCTTCATAGGCCTTGGTGACGGTCATACCTTGGAGGGGAGTGTAGACACGGTCGTTGGTAGAACCTTTGTGACTTTTGAGAGGCGAGCCACTTGAACATGCCTTACCGTTGACCTTTGCCTTGTTGTCGGTGAACTATCGTAAACGGGTCTTAAGTTCGAACACTTCTTCCTTATGAATTCTCCTCTCGAGATCAAGACGGGCTTGCCACAAATCATCCTTGCGGCGGGCATCCTCGACAAGTCTATCGATTTGTTCCCCCATGTCTCTTATTATGTTGAAGAGCCTTTCGTTGGACACGGAAGCATTCTCACCCTTGTTGTTGTTGCCGCTTGAAGCCATTGGACCTATGGAGAGAACACGATTGATCTAAGGTTGGCCCCACAAATACCTATTGAATCAAATGATTTAACCCACGAACAAGAGAAAAGACTCAAACCACATAAAGAAAAATGACTCTTTTTTTTTTATTTACAAAAGTCGGAAGGACATAGTCCTTTTTGGAGTTTCTAGAAAAAAATAGTGGAATCGTCACACTAGTATATAGACCTTTTCGCGGTCCCATATACTCATCGGATTCCACCACGCTTGTGATTCCTACACATATCGGGATTAAACTAAATTAATGTAGTAAAGCATACATGCGGGGACGGATTTTTTATTTTCGTCCATAATAACCACTTGGGGACGGATTTTTTATTTCGTCCATGATAACCACTTGGCATGTATGATTTGAAGACATTAGTTTAGGGAAATCTTGATACATGAAAACCGACTTTAGTCACGGAGTGTTAGACCCTAACTAGAATTGTGTTGGCTTGTGCTCGGCTAATGAGAGGCTTAAGGTCACCCCCGGCATGTAGTCATGAACTACGCCATGGGCTGAGGTTTACCGCTTCGAAAGAGTCAAGGTCGAGTGGATCTTGAAACTCTCTAGGACGGGCCTCGACGGGTTTGGGGTTGTAAACTTGTGCGACTCGATAGTGAGCAATTGATAAGAATTATGCGCGTAGTGTGAGGTCTAACAAGTGACAAAATATATTTTTTTTTAATTTTTTTTTCAAAAGAAAAAAGAAAATAATCACATAATTTACAATTTTCGAATCACCCGTGTGACCGATAAAAATAAACAGAAAGTAAAATCAGTCTATGTGCAGGCTCGGTACCCACACTGTCATTCTAATCTGTTTCTATGCACTGCTTCTGTTCTGGGAACTGAATGAGGTTCTGGGAATTTACCCAGAAGCGCGTGCCTCAGAGCATTGATATGGGAAGCGCGCGCAGTGCGCCATGAAGACTGGAGGTGCGCGCATCTGGGGTACCTGTCAGAATGTCAGAAACTGTGGACTCAGGGGATTGCCCTGGTCCCAAATAATGTAACTTTCCCCTGCAGGAGCTTTTAGCACAGAAATATGAAATTCGAAGAACAAAATGAGTGGCGGGCGATTCTGGTAGAAGGGACGGACGCGCGCGCTTTAGGCCAAGAAGGCCAGAAGCGCGCGCTTCCCACCCTTTTTACCAGAATGCCCAGAAAACAAAAATTAGAACACCGTTTAACCCTCTATATTCCCCAGCGGAGTCGCTACTGTAGATACCCCGGGAAAACCCCACTTGGCTAGAGCGGTGATTTATCCTAGTATGTCTAATTGATTTTTAGAGTCGCCACCTATGTTTTAGAGGAACATAAGAAAAACCTAAAGAAAGCCAATTTTTGTACGAAAACCAGATATTCGGGAGAGTAAGGGTTCGGGGGTTAGGTGACGGAGTGGGAAGTACTTAAACACCCACTCCGCCCCGCTTACGCGGGTCTTGCTACTTTTGGTGTTCTAATGCTAAATGTCCTTCAATTTAATAATAAGAGAAATGTGCTAACAATTATAATGAAAAAAAAGGGAAATTTATAGAGGAAAAAAAAAAGGAGAATTGTTTATTTATTGATTTATGCTAAAGATTACATGTCGAATTATTGTTAGATAATTACATTAAGAAATGAGAATGTAAATTAAAGTGGAATTAAAATGTTGGGATGTAACATTGACCAAACTTCAATAGTGAAGTGGCCTTTTGGTTGTATCCCTTTTTATGGAGATTGCATATACATTAGAGATGAAGAAAGTAATTTAAAAGGTTTTTTGTTTAAGAAGTGATAATGAGAGAATATAAGATAAAACAAGAATTTAGAAGAAGAAGATGGACATTGTACCTTATGCTTGCAAGAGGAAGGAACAAACTTTGTGTATAATGACTACCTTTGAAAATGGACTTTTGTGTGTTTAGAGTGTTTTTGACTCAAGAATTCTTCCTCCTTTTCCATGGTGGAATGAAGAGATATTTATAGGTGTAAGAAGAGTGTTTTTGGTCATAAAGATGGTTATTCCCCGGATCAAGCAAAGGCATAATGGCCTTGGGGGTTATTCCCCGGATCAAGCAAAGGCATAATGGCCTTGGGGGTTACAAATCAGAAAAGGAGGGAAATTTGGCAAAATCTGGGATTCTGGAGGTGGGAGGCGCGCTCCTCCCACCCCCCCCCTATGGGAGGAGCACGCCTCCCACAAAGGAGGGCAAAGGCGCGCACGTCCCACCTTCAGTAAATCCTTATTTTGGCCCAAAAAGTTAACTCCGTTATGCAGTTAAGTCCCAAAACTAACGAAATCAGTTAGAAACTTAACGAACACCACAAAAGTCAACAAAAACAAATGAAACAAAGACTCAAGGTTGACTTTGTCACTTAGTCAAATCCAAGACTAACGGAATAAGTCAAGAACTTAACGAAAAGTAACGAAAGTTAACAAAAAGTAACAAAACTTAACAGAAAAGAGGAAGACAAAGAACGTGCATGCAATCGGGACATGAGAGGTCCAAGGCGGGGTGTCTATAATTCCCGTTAGCAAAAAAATATGATGTCTATCCCACATTAATTTCATTTCGTGCTTATATCAAAAATCACTTTGAGAGAGATATTAAAAATCTCCAATGTGATAATGGTGGAGAATTGGACAATAATAAATTTGAAGATTTTTGCAAAGTTAATGGTCTCTCATTTCGACTGTCTTGTCCTCACACATCCTCTAAAAACGGGAAAGCTGAACGTAAATTTCGGACTATAAATAATAGTGTACGTACAATCATGACTCATGCCTCTATCCTCCCTTCTTTTTGGCATCATGCTCTTCAAATGGCAACTTACTTACTCAACATTATTCCTAGCAAAACCATTAACTATAATTATGTTGGTGTTGTATTCTCTAGGCACATTATTTGAACGATTAATGTTATCTATTGATTATGTTTTAATAAAGATATTGAATGTTTGATTATTATATCCTTTGCATGTTTATTATAATAATCCCCGTCCCTGATAATTATGATTAATTATTAAGTATAAGTTTGATAGATAATCATATGATGATTATGGTGTATGGGATACAATTAAACTTATGTGTATTTGTTGGAGAACGAATACTGGACTGACCCGTATGAGATTTATGTAATGGTCACGATGTCATAATTAAGCCTCATATAGTTATATTACTGGAATATGTAGACCTGAGGTTATTACAGTCTTCCACTTGATGAACATTACGTTTGACATATTCAAACGTTACCCCTAACCGGGTAGCTATAAAAAATATGATTGGCGTAATCGGAATCATGTAGGGAAGAGTAATAAGCCAAGATGGGATTTGTTCCTCGTCAAGAGAGATGTCAAGCTTTGGCCACTCGATGAATGGTATTGATGAAATGCATGGCCGTGCTCAAATAAGATTTGTATTATCAATACATTCGGTATCGAGAAAGCATTGAACTTTGTAAGTTGACCATTGACCATGGCTTACGTTCAATAGACATTGTGAAACAAAGATATTGTAATATGTTTTATAATGGATTAGCGAACTTTGATAAGTTATATCATTTGGGTAATCATGATGGCCTGCTAGGGCCCGCTCATGATTTATGAGACAAAGTATGTTTGGAATCATTGCCAACTTGATATAATCCTATGGGGTCACACACAAAAGAACGAATTGTTAAAAGGGCAAAATGGCAGATTTTTGGTTTGGCACGACCGTGCCATTTATAGGGCACGACCGTGCCATAAATCGACCAAGGGCAAGTGTCTGGCGGCATAAGTGGCACGACCGTGCCAAGTATAAAGCATGACCATGCTAATCACGGCCGTGCCAAATACAAAGCACGACCGTGCCAATAATGGTCGACTAGAAGGCAGGCTCGCATGGAATGGCACGACCGTGCCAGTTTTAGGGCACGACCGTGCCAGTGCTGTCTGGCCAGAAAACTTGCAGCTTAATTGAGTAATAGGATTTAGGTTTCCTAAGTCCTTAAAGGTTAAGGACTTGGACCTTTATAAATATATTTTCACCAGCCATTGTCATGAATTAATCTACTTGTTTGGAAAAACAATTTCATTGATCAAGATTGAGAATCAAGATCAATAATTCATAAATTCATATAGTCCCCTTTTGATCTAGCAGTCAAGATTAAGAAAGAGTTATTAATATTCGTTCGCGTGTGGATATCCATAGAGGGTGATTGCTTTATCATCTTTCTGTCCGTGTTCCTGTGTTCGTGATTCGGAGAAGCGCGAAGAAACAAGATTGAAGATCAAGAAAATTAAACAAACGCATCAAGGGTTAGTATTCTTGTATTCATCGTAGATGTATATGACTTAATCATATGAATGGATCTATGGGCTTTGGGTTTCATAAAATTTTAAATGCTTTATTCCGTTGCGCATGTTACTAGGAAACCCAACAAATTCTCCACTCAAAATTCTTTTTCAAAAAGACCCATCTTATTCTCATCACAAAGTTTTTGGGTGTTTGTGCTACCCTCTATATCCTTCCACTATGATACACAAGTTTCAAGCTCGGTCCACACCTTGTGTATTTTTGGGGTACCCACAAAATCACCGAGGGTACAAATGTTATGATATGTCATCCCGAAAAATAATAATCTCTCGACACATTATTTTTGATGAACGATAATCTCCTTTTACCTCCGTCCCTACAATTCCTAGTCATTCCTATGACTTCCTGGATGATGTCCTACATCCGGCTATTTTATCCCAGTAGATTGAATCCATTCCTTCTCCTACCCAGGGTTCGGCCATTTAAATCCCCTCTTCACCAGATTCCACTACGGGCCCAATGTCTCCTGGCCTGCCTAATGGTCCCATCCCTCTTCGTCCCAACAGTCTGGACTTTAGTCCATTCTTCACCCTCCCAGTCAGGTCCTGTTACTAGAAGCAATCATGGCATTATAAAGCCACGCAAACTGTTCAATCTCCACACCCAGGTCGATAAATCTCCCCTTCCAAAAAATCCAGTTTCCGCTCCTAGTGACCATAACTAGAAGATGGCCATGGCCACAGAATTTGATGCTCTTATTAGCAATAGGACGTGGGAGTTGGTGCCCCATCCCCAAGGCACTAATATAATTCGTTCAATGTGGATTTTTTCTCATAAGGATAGGTCAGATGGCTCCTTTGAAAGACACAAGGCACGGTTGGTTTGTGATGGCAAAACTCAATGTGTGGGTATTGATTGTGGCAAGACTTTTACTCCGGTGGTAAAACCGGCAACTATTCGCACCGTTCTAAGCTTGTCTCTTTCCAATCAATAGGGTATTCATCAACTTGATATAAAAAATGCTTTTTTACATGGTGATCTTCAAGAGACAGTATATATGCATCAGCCTTTCGGATTTTGAAGTAAGGAGTTCCCGGACCATGTTTTCCTTCTTAAGAAATCACTTTATGGTCTCAAGCAGGCTCCTCATGCATGGTATCAATGATTTGCGGACTACATCTCATCTCTTGGATTTTCTCACAGCACCTCGGACCACTCCTTATTCATTTATCAATGTGGTACGGACATGGCATACTTATTACTTTATGTCAATGATATTATTCTCACAGCTTCCTCAGATACTCTTCGAAAGTCTATTATTGCTTCACTCTCGCCCGAGTTAGAAATGAAAAACCTCGGCCCGTTGAGCGATTTTTTGGGAATTGGCGTCTCTTGCCACCAAGGTAATTTATTTCTCTGTCAAAAGAAATATGCTTCGAAAATTATCAAGCGTGCCGGCATGGCCTCTTGCAAACCCGCCTCTACTCCTGTTGATACTAAACCAAAAATTAGTGCCAACATGAGTAAATCATTTGTGGATGCTACTCTCTACCAAAGCCTCGTATGTTCCCTTCAATACCTGTAACGCCCGTCCTAATTCCTGTTAAATTCTTGAATTGCATAATTATATGCTATTTTAATTGAGTTAATTATTTAACTAATTGAGCAAGTTTAGGACTTAATGGTCCAAATTGAACCTTTAGGGCCATTTGTGAAAAATTAAAGTTTAGGGGTCTTTTTGTCAAAGTTATAACTTAAGGGGCCTATGGGTCATTTCTTGAAAGTTGCAAGTATATCTTGTAGAAGCTTTGTCAGAGAAAGAAAAATCCCAACTTTCTTCTCGTTCTTTCTCTCTGTCTCAGAAAATAAAGTTAGGGTTTACCCTATTCTCAATCCCTCTTGCTTAATTATGCCTCTGTTCGAAAATCTGACTCCGCATAAATGATCAGGGCGGTGAGTAGAGCATTTCCTGCCGAACAGAAATTAGTTAGAGTGAATTTGATTTCGGAGTAGGTAAGTCACTAGCTCCCCCTTGCTTGTAATAACATGCATATATGTTATTCTTGGTACTTGTACTTGTTAATTTAGCGATTTGTTGAATTTTGTGATACTTGTAAATTTGGGACAAAGGGAGTATTAGTATGAATTACAAAGAACGAAATAGACTTGAAGAGGTGTTCTGGGTATATGAAAATATACTCCTAAGGTGTTAGAAAATTTATACTCCTATTCGTGGGACGGTGAAATATTAACTTGAATAAATGTTTATACAAGTATATTAGAAAAATTATACTTATACTTTTGGGACGGTGAAATGAATGAAAGTATCCCTAAATGAGTATATTAGTATATTAGAAAATTATACTTATACTTTTGGGACGGTGAAATATTTAAATGGAATAAAAGAAAATTATCCTATTGTTTGTGGGACGGTAAAAGAAATGAAATGA
The DNA here is from genome assembly GCA_026119855.1 of Campanula takesimana. Taxonomy (NCBI): domain Eukaryota; kingdom Viridiplantae; phylum Streptophyta; class Magnoliopsida; order Asterales; family Campanulaceae; genus Campanula; species Campanula takesimana. The sequence goes on from JAOWBW010000928.1 coordinate 159,354, forward strand.
ACTTGAAATAGTGTCCTGGGTATGATACTTCACTCCTAGGTACTCTTGGTATTGTTATTATGTTAGTAAAAGTATACTCCTACACTTGGGACGGACAATTGTAAGCCTGGGAAAGAAATGAGTGTTTGCTGAAATTTGCACCAGGCGCCCGCCCGGTCCTATGGGCGACCGCCCAGATGAGCCTTGCGCGCCCGCCCATCTTGCCAGGGTTTTGGGTTCCAAAAATGCTAGAGCAGGCGCCCGCCCGGGTAAGAGTGAGCGTCCGCCCGGTCCCCTGTTTTAACAAAAAGTGTTTTAAATCCCAAATGAATGAAACCTTACCCCTCCAAAGGCATAGAGCCTTAGTATAAGATGTCCTAGTAAGTGTATATGTACCTTTTGGGGCATTAGAACTTGGTCTTGAACATGGGTACTCATAGAATTAAAATGAGAACTTGAGCCTAAGAGTAAGAACTCTTTTAATTATCTTGAAAGTGCTATGAACAAGCACTAATGTGTTATATGTGTCTTGAAACCAATGTTTGTGTACCTTAGGGGCACTAGAACAATGTCTTGAGCTTGAACATCCAAAGTATAGGATTAAGAACTTGTAAGTATGAGATGTATAACTCATCTACTTATCTTGAACTTGAAATATAAGACAATTAAATCTTGTACATGACTTGAATATCCAAAGATTGGAATAATAACTTGAGTATAAGATAATTAATTCTTGTACATGTCTTGAACATCCAAAGAATTGGATTGAGAACTTGAATGTAAGATGATAAAATCTTGTACATGACTTGAAACCAATACATGTGTATGGTAATGAACTTGAAAGTGCTATGAACAAGCACTAACGTGTTAGAACTATCCTTGGTGTGTATCTGCAAATCTTGCATATAGCTACTTGATAGGATGTGGCTTCTTAACTACTTGATATATGGTATGAATAACCAAAGAATTGGAATGTGGAACTAGATAGAGAATGATCAACTCTAAGACATACTTTAATCTAATACGTGTGTATTGAAAGTGCTATGAACAAGCACTAATGTGCTAGTACTTGGTTTTAGTCGTGCATATACTCAATAAAGTATATAAAGTATAAAGAAGATATCTTGTTCTTGAGATGAGTTCCTAAAGAAAGAGGGACTAGTGTAATATAAAGATAATTCATAAAACAATGATTATAGAACACAATATATGTTGGAAAATGTATTCGATTATTAACGATACATATACGCGAGGTATGATTATGACTAGGTACAATACGACCTATTCGACTACGTGCTCAGAGTCTAAGATGTTGGGCTCTACTTGAAAGTAAGGGTATCGTGATAGACACATTAATGTGTTAAAGATTATATGAATATGTACATGCAAATATGGCATATGACAAAGTGACATAGAATGAGGTACCCTACTACTTGTTTGGGGTCTGTTACTAATAGACTCTAACTTGGATTGATTGTGTTACGTGGACACATTACGTGCCATTGTTATACTGATTTGTATTCACAAATATTGCATACGTGTACTGGTATTTGGTGAGCACATGATTACATGGTTCATGAAGGACTGGTCCACTACTTTTGGACTTAGTTCTATTCTCGTTAGTTTTGGTAAGCACATAATTATATGGTTCATGAAGAACTGTGTAGACACCCCGCCTTGGACCACTCGCCCCGATTGCACATTTGTAAGTACCCCGATCCGGATTACTATCCTCAAATAATCAAATTTCGGAATTAAGGGGTAATTTGGGATTTAATTGGGTCATTTTAATGTTCAAAGGGTATTTTAGGCATTAATTAAAATATTCTGAAAGTTTAGGGGCTTTCTGGGAATTTCTGGAGCATATTGGAAAAGGGAAGGGCTTTCTGGGAATTAAAATGGACCAAGGACATCAGTTTTATTCCCCACAAAGGGCAAAAGGGCCTTTTGGGAATTTTCAGAAAATCACTCAAGGAGGAGGAACGGTCGCGCCTACTACATGCGTTTTCTCAAAACGCAGCCGACATCCACCACGTGGCCTCTCCTGATTCGTCACACGCCTCCGCCTTGTCCCCCGCGTGCTCCCACGCGCCCCGACAAGCCAGCCACCCGCCTTGCGCTGATTGGTCCATCCCCCGACATGTCCCCCCACATGCTCGCCTCCCATTGGTCCTTCACCTTTGGTTGTCTCCCCTCTGGTCACAGCCATTTCTTGGCGATTTTTGATTGGGCTTTCACCCAATTTGTGTGACCAACAGCCCCTCCTACAAAAATTAATTCTCAGCTTGTTTAATACCCGAAAATGCTCCATTTTGTGCATAAAAATGATCCAATTTCAACCCATTTTGTGAGCAAAGATGACCCATTTTGTAATCAAAAAAAATATATTTATTTTGCTTAGCCCCTAAGCAAGTCATAAGGCCATAATTAAAGGACTAAAATGAAAATGTCCCCATTTTCTTGGTCCCCAAGTCCAAAGTTGAAGGGCTAACATGGAACATTAATTTCCAAACAACCCCCCAATCCCTCCTATAAATAGAGAGGTCATCCTCTCTCATTAGGACATGAATTTGAGAGCAAAGTTATTATGCCAAATTGTCCTCCATCCAAAATTGAGTGATTAGTGTAGATGGTGAGCAAACCATGTTAGTGAAAATTAGAGCCCAAGGTCTCTAAGTGAAAAAGGAAAGGAAGCAAACTTGGGTCAATCAATTGATGATTTACCCCAAGCTTGCTTAAGGATTAATCTTTATTTTGTTGCAATCTTCTTCTTCATCTTTTTCTATTTTTCTTTTGTTGGGATATCATCTTTGGTTGCTTTTCTTGGTTATAAAAATGTAATCTTTATATATGATTGGGATCCAAATATTCCAATGATCCCAATGGCTTCATCTTACATCTTTATTAAAATGATGAGCTAAGTGGAGAGGAGTATTTGTTAAATTTATGCACTTTAATTTATGTCTTTTACTCAATGTCTTCTATTTCTTGGAACCAAGCCTTGATCCATGGTGCCCTTCATGTTTTATGCATGATTGTGGTTTCTAAACCAAAGGATAACCAAAGACTTGTTATAATTTATGTCATTTATACTTACAAGTCTTTATTTATGAAATCCCATATAACTTGGATCCAAATACCCACATGATCCTAAAAAGCTTCATCTTGCACTTTTATGGTGCATTAAAATGATGAACTAAATGGAGATGGGATTTGTTATATTTAAAGTCTTAATCTTTGGTGTTGGCCTTCCATTTAAAGCCTTTATTTCAAATCATTCTTGTTTATCTTACTTGGATGATAAAGCCCCAATATTTATCTATCCAAGTAATGATTTGTCCAAGAAAGTCTTTTATTGTTAATCTTGTAATGACCATATTACTTGGATGATGAAGTTGACCATCTTCATTCATCCAAATAAATGGGTTATTTTATTTCTCCAATGATTGCTCCATCCATGGCCTTGGCTTCTATCTTGGTATGGACTTGAGGCATAGGATGATCAAGTTGTCCCTTTTGACTTTATTAATCTCTTCCATGATTAATTAAAGTCCATCCCCAAGAATGCACTTATTTTACTTGGGTGAACATTCTATTTTTGTCTCTTTAAAAATATTAAAAAAGGAACAAAGGGCATTAATATGCCTACATCTCATCCCCAAAATCATTTTCTAAAGTAAGATTGGTTTCTCCCATTTTAAAATACACATACACACACTTGCACGTTTTGGTCAACAAACTTAGGGAGACTCGGTTTACCAAGGCACTTTGGGTGAACTTTGTCCAAGTTCTTCCCAAAGTGTAACGTGACCTCCGAACTCATTTTCTCTAACCATTTTTCGTTAAGTTTGGGTTAAAAATTAAACTAACGTGGCGACTCCGTTGTTTGTGTGAAAACCACCAGTGTTTGGCATTTTGTCCTCGTGCGAATTTTGCTTGTTTCGCCCCGAGGGCGGGATCCTTACAGTGGCGACTCCGCTGGGGAATTAAATGTTCTTAAACTTCTTTTTAGAAGCTTTGGGGACATTTATGTGTGGGTCAAACTCCCGTCCCCGTTTGTTGACTTTGTGCCTAATTTGTGTGTTTTGTGTTTCTGTTTTGACTCGAAGGAATGGAACTGTTTTGGAAATACAATAAACTGGGGCTGGATGACCTGAAGATGGAAAAATTGCAAAAAATAATGGGACGGATGATCTAGCCGTACGACTACTTTGGCCAGACCCACAGAATGTTCAAATCAACAAATTGATGCAAGGCAGAAACATTCTAAGTGGTCTCCTTGCTTCTTCATGTCCAGGTTCCAATTTCCAGACTCTATCTTGTGCACTTTTGCCTTCTTTTTTTTTAGCAAAAAAATGAATTTCCAAAACTTGGTTATGCACAATTTTTTTTTTTCTTTTGGACATTAAAATTGGGTTTTCAAAGCCTCATTGTGCATGACCCTTTTCAAAAAAAGATTGTTTTAAATTCTTCTTGTTTGTGCACAACTTTTTTGGTACAAATGACTTTCAAAACATTGTTCTTCTTGCAAAAAAAAAAAATTGGTTTCAAAGAACCTTTGGTTTTGCACAAACCTTCCATGTACAAATTGTAACTCTTACTTGTTAAGTAGCCTTGCTTACTTGCTTGTTCTTGATTGTCTATATTTGTCCATATTTGTCCATATTTGTTCATATTTGTACATGATTGTTCATACTTGTCCATACTCGCTCATAATGCTAAAACGGACCAAAAAAAAATCCCTATTTTGACTCAAAAAGGAACATAGAAAAGGCGTCACACTACGCGCACTTGACCTTGCACGTTCCAAATGCCCTTCAAACCCGGGATGGATGCCACGATGCAGCTCGTTGGGCGCTCTTGTTCCCTTCGATGTGCGCACGGGTCCATCCCACCTTCCCTTCCGAGCCGAGTCAACCACACATGTCCGTGACACACAAATACCGTGACTATGGTTGGTTTTTGGTCTAGTCCACGTTACCACGTCCTTAATACGTGTCCAAGGTTAATTGTGGCCAAGTTAATGCCCGAGTTGTGACTCCTTGATGTAATGCAAGCGTGGCCTAACCCGCCTTCAACTCGTGTGTTAATGACGACCACAATTAGCGAAGGTCATATGCTAAGGATAGGGTAACACCGTGTCGTTAAGCCCTAATGTGCAAGTCATTTTTAATCATCCTTAAGCCCATGGTCAAGGATTGAGACGCCTCATATCAAAATGAGGTCATGTCGGAATATCGGTTCAGCCTTCGGTGTAGCCTTCGGAAAAAAGTCTCGATCCCGACTGGGGCTTAATCATGATTAGGATGACCCGCGTATTGGGAACCTTGCGACGCACTAGACCCTAGGTTCGTTTCTTGTGGTCGGTGGAAGCCGCGTGCCCTATAGGACCCTCGCCCGGGATAGTCCGTCCATGGGAGCGTGCAATACAGGTGAAAAACGAGGGGTCTATAGGCGTAGCGACGGCCTCCACTGATCCAGGATTTAGAATAGTTGCGAAAAAGAAGAGGAATCTTTTCCAACCATTTAGGATCAAATCAAGAAAGCTTTTTTAAGTAAACTTGAATGAATGAATAATTGCACATTGCATGAGCTTGCTCCGTTTTTGCTCCTTGCCTTTGATACATTACATTCGCTAACAAGTGTCGCCTCGTTAAGTCTTTGGATGGATCCCCGTTATCCTCCAATACCTCCGTCAAATTTTGTTAAGTCTTTGGATGGATCCTCGTTATCCTCCAAGGTCCCCGTTATGATTCCTATGAAACCCTAGGCCGTTGTCCCCTAGGTCTCCCGTTATGATTCCCGTGAAACCCTAGGCCGTTGTCCCCTAGGTCTCCCGTTGGGATACCCGTTAAAACCCTAGGCCGTTGTCCCCTAGGTCCCCGTTGAGATTTCTGTTAAAAACCTAGGCCGTTGTCCCTAGGGAACACCCGTCAAAACCCTAGGCCGTTGTCCCCTAGGTCCCCGTTGATATTTCTGTTAAAAACCTAGGCCGTTGTCCCCTAGGTCCCCCGTTGGGAACACCCGTCAAAACCCTAGGCCGTTGTCCCCTAGGTCCCCGTTGAGATTTTTGTTAAAACCCTAGGCCGTTGTCCCCTAGGTCCCCCATTGGAAATTCCCATCGAAGCCCTAGGCCGTTGTCCCCTAGGTCCCCGTGAAAATCCCCGTTAAATTCCTAGGAATAGTCCCCTAGAAAGCCAGTCAAGTCCTTGGATGGATCCTCGTTATCCTCCGAGAAGTCAGTCATGTTCGTTTTTTTTTCTTCTTAAAGTTTTAAACCCATTCGAACTACGGTGACCTGAGCCTCTCATCGCGTGGGACCCCCTCCTTCGTAGTAAGGGGAACGTAGGCAACTTCGGCCCGGTCAATCTTTATTTTAAAAAAAAAAGAGAAGAAAAGAAAAAAAAATGTGTGAGTCTTTTACTCAAATGAAAATACTTTCTCAAAAAAAAAAAATTGGAGATCAAGCTTTCTTAAAATAAAAGATAATGTTTTGCTTAAAAAGGTCAATCCGCTAATAAAGCATTTTTCTCAAATCCCGGTTATAATTTCACCTCGAGGTTTAATATGCTAAAGTCCTTCGCGGTTCTGTCCATCGGAAACATTGACCAAGGAACATCAAAATTGGCGTCCGAGACAGCCATCCATATAAGCAAGAAAATCAAAAGGTTGGAACACTGTCTACAAGGAGAGGCCCGTGCTTCGAAAGCCCAAAAGCGGCTACATCAAATGGAGATCCGTACAGCGCCACGCACGAAGGCTACGCACTTTGAAAGGAAATCACCGAACGGAGATGGCCAATGCAAACTCCTAACTCATGAGTAGATGGATCCGGCAATTGCAACGCCAAGCCAAATGGAGACCTCGCGACATCTCCCCCGACGACATGGAACCCGAGTTACCCGCGGAAGATATGGAATATGCCGCCGACAGCCCCTCCAAGGAAACGGACCATCGCATTTCATAAGGGCCCATCCAAAAAAAAAAAATAAAAAATAAATAAATAAAAATTGAGTCTTCCAGCCTCGTAGGGTCTAGACTTTCACCAAAAGTCCGTCCCGGACTGTGTCTTTTTGTTTTTACAAAGGTCCGTACTCGGACATGTTTGTACAAAGTCATCTATATAAAAGAGTCATTTTCATTTTCTTCTCCCTAGACTTGAGACATTATTTGCAATATACATTTACTCTTGAAATTGTCTTGCTTGTTATTACCAATTGATTGCTACGTCCCTAAAATGATGAATTGACTTCTAAGCATACTAGTCAATGACGACTCATTAAGGACGAATGGACCTAAACACAACTGAAAAATGCTAAATGCAAACAATTAATCTTGATGTGAATAAATGTTGTGATCAATTGACATGAAGAAACCATTAATGGCAAGTCTTCCCTCATACACTTACCCGATACACATTTCCGATACACATCCCGATATACCTTCCCGAGACAAACTCCTGATGCACGTCAAAGGCATCCCAAAACAGTGAAAACGCGAGGATGTTGTTGCTCAAACACCGAGACTCAACCGTGATCGCGCGTGCACGAACAAGCAAAGGACTTCCCGGATCTTCAAAGTCAAAGCCGAAAATGACAAGCATTCCACCAAGGGGATACAAAGGAGCCAATGCCCGAGATTGCAAGTTGGGGCTAATGTTTCCCATCTCAAAAAAAAAAAAAAAAAAAAAAGTGAAAAGAGGAAAAAGGAAATGAATATATGCAAAGGAAAAGTTCACCAAAGAGGGTTCACCCCCAAAAGGTCCGTTCCAAGGAGTTCACCACAAAGTGATGGATCTACATCCAAAGAACAACAACATCCTCCGAGACAACGTCAAAAGAAAGGCAACTTCAGCAAAAGACGGCCCAAGGCCGAACTACGGCGACCTGAGCTCCTCAAACTGAGGGGAACGTAGGCAACCTTCGGGTCCGGTCACAGCATGAGAAAGAACGGTAAAACCATGGTTTTCCCAAAGTAGCCAAGCCTCTCTCCCCACGGTCCCATCAATGACCTATTTCCCAAGACACACCTTCTTTGGGCCAATTCCCCATAAACACCTTCTCTTCCCGATCCTGCCATTGATCGAATCTTAATCTTAATTGATCACAACATTTATACATGTTAAGGCTAATTGCATGCTATAATTTTGACTTAATGACAAACATGGTCTACTCAAGCAATCATTTGATGATATTAACTAAGGCAAATTTCAAATGTCTCGACAAGTCTTCTTCTCTACATCTTAGGAAAAAGCTAAACACTTGTATTCTGTCAAGCAAGGGGATTCCTTCAATTTCATGATAAATTGCTCAAAGAGCTCACCAACATAAAGGGACTCTCTCCTAAATAAACTGCCCTTGCATGTTTCCTCCAAAAGATACCATAAGTCCCCGTTCTATCGAGTCGGCTGGATCACTCATAAAAAAAAGGGAAAAAGAAAGGCACCAAAAAAAGTGGTCCGCTAGGTTGAAAACCCGTAAAGGCAGCCTAGGCAAAAAAACAGGGTGTGCCATAAGAGACGCAAAAGAGATGCCCGCTAGGTTGAAAACCCGAAAGGACGACCTAGGCAAAAGAAAGGGTGTGTCATGAAAAAGGGATGGGTTCCTAACACCACTTCAAAGGTTACATTGAGTCTACGCCAACGCCAAAGGTCGAAAGATGACATTGGGGCTACCCCCGCGAGGACATGGGGCTATCCCCACATCAACGATGGCACGGACATGGGGATACCTCCGTAAGGAAATGGGGCTACGCCGCCACCAATTGAGACAAGGACATGGGGCTACCCCGACATCAAAGGCATGGGGCTACCCCGACATCGACGACAAGAGGGTTCTCTACCCCCGATCACTCCGAATAAATGGACAAAGCTTCGAACAACTTTATGCATAGTAAACCTCGTGGTTAAGTTAAAATAGGAATGTGACTAAAAATGCTTCGTTAAAAGATTTGCCATTAGGAATACGCGTTTTCCAAATTTGACCAAAACAATGTTTTGCCTGTCCCCTTTCAAAGTGCATTGGGCATTTGAGGGTGTGTTTATAAAAGAATGTTTTTTCCGTCCCCTTCCAAATTGCATTGGGCATTTGAGGGTGTGTTTATGAAAAGAATGTTTTGCTTGTCCCCTTCCAAATTGCGTTGGCCATTTAAGGGTGTGTTTATAAAAAGAATGTTTTTTCCGTCCCCTTCCAAATTGCATTGGGCATTTGAGGGTGTGTTTTGTAGAATATTTGCGAAGAGGATAGGCTGTCTTTTGATGTAAGTCCATTAGAACCTAGTCTTGACCAATCCTTTTGGGTTGACCAAGTAAGTGTCAAACCTATTGTTGCCCGACGTAAGACCAGTTTGCCTTGTCAAACTCCCCAAAGGTGGAGTTAACTCGAATGTTTTGACCCCTTTTGAGACAAGTCTAGGTCCCCTAAGTGACCCCTTGTAAAATAAAGTTTAGGTCCCCCGAGTGACCCCCCCCCTGTGAGATAAAGTCTAGTGACCCCATGTGAGAAAAGATTTAGGTCCCCCGAGTGACCCTTTTTAGATAAAATTAGGCAGTCCTAGCGACGTAAGCCCAACTTTGTGAAATTAACATTGGCCATCCCCGACGTAAGCCCAGTAAAAGTTGGAATGATGGATTTAGGTCCCCCGAGCGACCTCTTGTGAAAAAAAAAAAAGAGATTCGGTCCCCCAAGCGACCTTTTGAGATGAATGTCCGGCGGTCCCTTAGAGACGTAAGCCCATTGACCTTTGATCCACGGTTGCCTAGTATGAGCATAAGACCTTGACTTAGAATAGTCATCGTAGGCCGTCCCCGACATAAGCCCAGTGAAGCTATGACTTAGAATAGTCGTATAAGCTAGAGCCTTTATCCCGGCAGTCCTTAGAGGGGCGTAAGACCAGTTTTCCCGTCAAACTCCCCAAAGATGGAGTTGACCAAACCTTGACTCAGAATAGTCATTATAGGCTAGAGCCTTTATCCCGGCAGTCCTTAGAGGGGCGTAAGACCAGTTTTCCCGTCAATCTTCCCAAAGATGGAGTTGGCTAAGCCATGACTCAGAATAGTCATTATAGGCTAGAGCCTTTGTCCCGGCAGTCCTTAGAGGGACGTAAGACCAGTTTTTCCGTCAATCTCCCCAAAGATGGAGTTAACCAAGCCATGACTCAGAATAGTCATTATAGGTTAAAGCCTTTGCCCCGGCCGTCCCTAAAGAGACGTAAGACCAGTTTTCCCGTCAATCTCCCCAAATATGGAGTTGGCTAAGCCATGACTCAGAATAGTCATTATAGGCTAGAGCCTTTGTCCCGGCAGTCCTTAGAGGGATGTAAGACCAGTTTTCCCGTCAATCTCCCCAAAGATGGAGTTAACCAAGCCATGACTCAGAATAGTCATTATAGGTTAAAGCCTTTGCCCCGGCCGTCCCTAAAGAGACGTAAGACCAGTTTTCCATCAAACTCCCCAAGGTTAGAGTTGACCCAAGCAAAACCTTGACTCAGAATAGTCATTATAGGTTAAATCCTTTGCCCCGGCCGTCCCTAAAGAGACGTAAGACCAATTTTCCCGTTAAACTCCCCAAAATTGGAGTTGACCCAAGTAAAACCTTGACTCAGAATAGTCGTTATGGGCTAGAGCCTTTGTCCCGGTCGTCCCTAGTGGAACATAAGACCAGTTTTCCATCAAACTCCCCAAAGATGGAGTTGACCAAACCTTGACTCAGAATAGTCATTATGGGCTAGAGCCTTTGTCCCGGCCGTCCCTATGTGAGACATAAGACCAGCTTTCCTGTCAAACTCCCCAAAGGTGGAGTCGACCAAACCTTGACTTAGAATAGTCATTATAGACCGTCCCCTACTTAAGCCCAGTAAAAACCCTTCCTCTAAGTGAACATATTTAGGATGTCCCAGCCGTCCTTCGTAAGTCCAACTATTTAGTCAACCCTCTCCAATAGAGCCAAGTTGACCACATCCCGCCTCTGACCCTTAGAGTCACGCTTCCTTGTGTAAGTCGACCCTCTCCAATAGAGTCAAGTTGACCATATCCCGCCTCTGCCTCGCCTAGAGTCACGCTTCCTTGTCCATAACCCGGTAGGTCAACCCTCTCTAATAGAGCCAAGTTGACCCTATCCCCATGTGAGTCAACCCTTTCCAATAGAGTCAAGTTGACCATATCCCGCCTCTGCCTCGCCTAGTCACACTTCCTTGTCCCGTGTAAGTCAACCCTCTCCAATAGAGTCAAGTTGACCATGTTCCCAGCAAGTCAACCCTCTCCCATAGAGCCAAGTTGACCATTCCCCGCCTCTGACCCCGCGAGTCATGCTTCCTTATAAGTCAACCCTCTCCCATAGAGCCAAGTTGACCTTGTCCCACCTCTGACCCCGCGAGTCATGCTTCCTTATAAGTCAACCCTCTCCCATAGAGCCAAGTTGACCTTGTCCCGCCTCTGAACTCGTTGAGAGTCATGCTCGTCCCCTAGGAAAGGATGGTTGATATCCCCCTAGTCCTTAGGTTTGAGTAGCCTTAAAATCTCTCACCCCTCCCCAGAACTACGACCGGCTTGATTCCCCGCAAACGGGATACGTAGGAAAGCCACTTGACCAACTTGGTCACCATCTCTCCCAGCTTGGTAGCTCGCCGGATCGGGATTCCTTCTTTTATCGACAACCCCGCTTTCTTCAAAAGCGCCGTTGCCGAGGGGCTCTGTAAGTACCCCGATCCGGATTACTATCCTCAAATAATCAAATTTCGGAATTAAGGGGTAATTTGGGATTTAATTGGGTCATTTTAATGTTCAAAGGGTATTTTAGGCATTAATTAAAATATTCTGAAAGTTTAGGGGCTTTCTGGGAATTTCTGGAGCATATTGGAAAAGGAAATGGCTTTCTGGGAATTAAAATGGACCAAGGACCTCAGTTTTATTCCCCACAAAGGCCAAAAGGGCCTTATGGGAATTTTCAAAAAATCACTCAAGGAGGAGGAACGGTCGCGCCTACTACATGCGTTTTCTCAAAACGCAACCGACATCCGCCACGTGGCCTCTCCTGATTCATCACACGCCTCCGCCTTGTCCCCCGCGTGCTCCCACGCGCCCCGACAAGCCAGCCACCCGCCTTGCGCTGATTGGTCCATCCCCCGACATGTCCCCCCACATGCTCGCCTCCCATTGGTCTTTCACCTTTGGTTGTCTCCCCTCTGGTCACAGCCATTTCTTGGCGATTTTTGATTGGGCTTTCACCCAATTTGTGTGACCAACAGCCCCTCCTAGAAAGATTAATTCCCAGCTTATTTAATACCCGAAAATGCTCCATTTTGTGCATAAAAATGATCCAATTTCAACCCATTTTGTGAGCAAAGATGACCCATTTTGTGATCAAAAAAATATATTTATTTTGCTTAGCCCCTAAGCAAGTCATAAGGCCATAATTAAATGACTAAAATGAAAATGTCCCCATTTTCTTGGTCCCCAAGTCCAAAGTTGAAGGTCTAACATGGAACATTAATTTCCAAACAACCCTCCAATCCCTCCTATAAATAGAGAGGTCATCCTCTCTCATTAGGACATGAATTTGAGAGCAAAGTTATTATGCCAAATTGGCCTCTCATCCAAAATTGAGTGATTAGTGTAGATGGTGAGCAAACCATGTTAGTGAAAATTAGAGCCCAAGGTCTCTAAGTGAAAAAGGAAAGGAAGCAAACTTGGGTCAATCAATTGATGATTTACCCCAAGCTTGCTTAAGGATTAATCTTTATTTTGTTGCAATCTTCTTCTTCATCTTTTTCTATTTTTCTTTTGTTGGGATATCATCTTTGGTTGCTTTTCTTGGTTATAAAAATGTAATCTTTATATATGATTGGGATCCAAATATTCCAATGATCCCAATGGCTTCATCTTACATCTTTATTAAAATGATGAGCTAATTGGAGAGGAGTATTGGTTAAATTTATGCACTTTAATTTATGTCTTTTACTCAATGTCTTCTATTTCTTGGAACCAAGCCTTGATCCATGGTGCCCTTCATGTTTTATGCATGATTGTGGGTTCTAAACCAAAGGATAACCAAAGACTTGTTATAATTTATGTCATTTATACTTACAAGTCTTTATTTATGAAATCTCATATGACTTGGATCCAAATACCCACATGATCCTAAAAAGTTTCATCTTGCACTTTTATGGTGCATTAAAATGATGAACTAAATGGAGATGGGATTTGTTATATTTAAAGTCTTAATCTTTGGTGTTGGCCTTCCATTTAAAGCCTTTATTTCAAATCATTCTTGTTTATCTTACTTGGATGATAAAGCCCCAATATTTATCTATCCAAGTAATTATTTGTCCAAGAAAGTCTTTTATTGTTAATCTTGTAATGACCATATTACTTGGATGATGAAGTTGACCATCTTCATTCATCCAAATAAATGGGTTATTTTTTTTTCTCCAATGATTGCTCCATCCATGGCCTTAGCTTCTATCTTGGTATGGACTTGAGGCATAGGATGATCAAGTTGTCCCTTTTGACTTTATTAATCTCTTCCATGATTAATTAAAGTCCGTCCCCAAGAATGCACTTATTTTACTTGGGTGAACATTCTATTTTTGTCTCTTTAAAAATATTAAAAAAGGAACAAAGGGTATTGATATGCCTACATCTCATCCCCAAAATCATTTTCTAAAGTAAGATTGGTTTCTCCCATTTTAAAATACACATACACAGACTTGCACGTTTTGGTCAACAAACTTAGGGAGACTCGGTTTACCGAGGCACTTTGGGTGAACTTTGTCCAAGTTATTCCCAAAGTGTAACGTGACCTCCGAACTCATTTTCTCTAACCATTTTTCGTTAAGTTTGGGTTAAAAATTAAACTAACGTGGGGACTTTGTTGTTTGTGTGAAAACCACCAGTGTTTGGCATTTTGTCCTCGTGCGAACTTTGCTTGTTTCACCCCGAGGACGGGATCCTTACAGTGGCGACTCCGCTGGGGAATTAAATGTTCTTAAACTTCTTTTTAGAAGCTTTGGGGACATTTATGTGTGGGTCAAACTCCCGTCCCTGTTTGTTGACTTTGTGCCTAATTTGTGTGTTTTGTGTTTCTGTTTTGACTCGAATGAATGGAACTGTTTTGGAAATACAATAAACTGGGGCTGGATGACCTGAAGATGGAAAAATTGCAAAAAATAATGGGACGGATGATCTAGCCGTACGGCTACTTTGGCCGGACCCACAGAATGTTCAAATCAACAAATTGATGCAAGGCAGAAACATTCTAAGTGGTCTCCTTGCTTCTTCATGTCCAGGTTCCAATTTCCAGACTCTATCTTGTGCACTTTTGCCTTCTTTTTTTTTAGCAAAAAAATGAATTTCCAAAACTTGGTTATGCACAATTTTTTTTTTTCTTTTGGACATTAAAATTGGGTTTTCAAAGGCTCATTGTGCATAACCCTTTTCAAAAAAAGATTGTTTTAAATTCTTCTTGTTTGTGCACAACTTTTTTGGTACAAATAACTTTCAAAAGGTTGTTCTTCTTGAAAAAAAAAAAAAAATTGGTTTCAAAGAACCTTTGGTTGTGCACAAACCTTCCATGTACAAATTGTAACTCTTACTTGTTAAGTAGCCTTGCTTACTTGCTTGTTCTTGCTTGTCTATATTTGTCCATATTTGTCCATATTTGTTCATATTTGTACATGATTGTTCATACTTGTCCATACTCGCTCATAATGCTAAAACGGACCAAAAAAAAAATCCCTATTTTGACTCAAAAAGGAACATAGAAAAGGCGTCACACTACGCGCACTTGACCTTGCACGTTCCAAATGCCCTTCAAACCCTGGATGGATGCCACGATGCAGCTCGTTGGGCACTCTTGTTCCCTTCGATGCGCGCACGGGTCCATCCCACCTTCCCTTCCGAGCCGAGTCAACCACACATGTCCGTGACACACAAATACCGTGACTATGGTTGGTTTTTGGTCTAGTCCACGTTACCACGTCCTTAATACGTGTCCAAGGTTAATTGTGGCCAAGTTAATTCCCGATTTGTGACTCCTTGATGTAATGTAAGCGTAGCCTAACCCGCATTCAACTCGTGTGTTAATGACGACCACAATTAGCGAAGGTCATATGCTAAGGATAGGGTAACACCGTGTCGTTAAGCCCTAATGTGCAAGTCATTTTTAATCATCCTTAAGCCCATGGTCAATGATTGAGACGCCTCATATCAAAATGAGGTCATGTCGGAATATCGGTGTAGCCTTCGGTGTAGCCTTCGGAAAAAAGTCTCGATCCCGACTGGGGCTTAATCATGATTAGGATGACCCGCGTATTGGGAACCTTGCGACGCACTAGACCCTAGGTTCATTTCTTGTGGTCGGTGGAAGCCGCGTGCCCTATAGGACCCTCTCCCGGGATAGTCCGTCCATGGGAGCGTGCAATACAGGTGAAAAACGAGGGGTCTATAGGCGTAGCGACGGCCTCCACTGATCCAGGATTTAGAATAGTTGCGAAAAAAAAGAGGAATCTTTTCCAACCATTTAGGATCAAATCAAGAAAGCTTTTTTAAGTAAACTTGAATGAATGAATAATTGCACATTGCATGAGCTTGCTCCGTTTTTGCTCCTTGCCTTTGATACATTACATTCGCTAACAAGTGTCACCTCGTTAAGTCTTTGGATGGATCCCCGTTATCCTCCAATACCTCCGTCAAATTTTGTTAAGTCTTTGGATGGATCCTCGTTATCCTCCAAGGTCCCCCATTGGAAATTCCTGTTAAAACCCTATGCCGTTGTCCCCTAGGTCCCCCATTGGAAATTCCCATCGAAGCCCTAGGCCGTTGTCCCCCTAGGTCCCCGTGAAAATCCCCGTTAAATTCCTAGGAATAGTCCCCTAGAAAGCCAGTCAAGTCCTTGGATGGATCCTCGTTATCCTCCGAGAAGTCAGTCATGTTCGTTTTTTTTCTTCTTAAAGTTTTAAACCCATTCGAACTACGGTGACCTGAGCCTCTCATCGCGTGGGACCCCCTCCTTCGTAGTAAGGGGAACGTAGGCAACTTCGGCCCGGTCAATATTTATTTAAAAAAAAAAAGAGAAGAAAAGAAAAAAAAATGTGTGAGTCTTTTACTAAAATGAAAATACTTTCTCAAAAAAAAAATTGGAGATCAAGCTTTCTTAAAATAAAAGATAATGTTTTGCTTAAAAAGGTCAATCTGCTAATAAAGCATTTTTCTAAAATCCCGGTTATAATTTCACCTCGAGGTTTAATATGCTAAAGTCCTTCGCGGTTCTGTCCATCGGAACATTGACCAAGGAACATCAAAATTGGTGTCCGAGACAGCCGTCCATATGAGCAAGAAAATCAAAAGGTTGGAACACTGTCTACAAGGAGAGGCCCGTGCTTCGAAAGCCCAAAAGCGGCTACATCAAATGGAGATCCGTACCTTCGCCGAGCACCACGCACGAAGGCTACGCACTTTGAAAGGAAATCACCGAACGGAGATGGCCAATGCAAACTCCCAACTCATGAGTAGATGGATCCGGCAATTGCAACACCAAGCCAAATGGAGACCTCGCGACATCTCCCCCGATGACATGGAACCCGAGTTCCCCGCGGAAGATATGGAATATGCCGCCGACAGCCCCTCCAAGGAAACGGACCATCGCATTTCATAGGGGCCCATCCCTAAAAAAAAAAAAAAAAAAAAAAAAATTGAGTCTTCCAGCCTCGTAGGGTCTAGACTTTCACCAAAAGTCCATCCCGGGCTGTGTCTTTTTGTTTTTACAAAGGTCCGTACTCGGACCTGTTTGTACAAAGTCATCTATATAAAAGAGTCATTTTCATTCTCTTCTCCCTAGACTTGAGACATTATTTGCAATATACATTTACTCTTGAAATTGTCTTGCTTGTTATTACCAATTGATTGCTACGTCCCTAAAATGATGAATTGACTTCTAAGCATACTAGTCAATGACGACTCATTAAGGACGAATGGACCTAAACACAACTGAAAAATGCTAAATGCAAACAATTAATCTTGATGTGAATAAATGTTGTGATCAATTGACATGAAGAAACCATTAATGGCAAGTCTTCCCTCATACACTTACCAGATACACATTTCCGATACACAACCCGATATACCTTCCCGAGACAAACTCCTGATGCGCGTCAAAGGCGTCCCAAAATAGTGAAAAGGCGAGGATGTTGTTGCTCAAACACCGAGACTCAACCGTGATCGCGCGTGCACGAACAAGCAAAGGACTTCCCGGATCTTCAAAGTCAAAGCCAAAAATGACAAGCATTCCACCAAGGGGATACAAAGGAGCCAATGCCCGAGATTGCAAGTTGAGGCTAATGTTTCCCATCTCAAAAAAAAAAAAAAAAAAAAAAAAGTGAAAAGAGGAAAAAGGAAATGAATATATGCAAAGGAAAAGTTCACCAAAGAGGGTTCACCCCCAAAAGGTCCGTTCCAAGGAGTTCACCACAAAGTGATGGATCTACATCCAAAGAACAATAACATCCTCCGAGACAACGTCAAAAGAAAGTCAACTTCAGCAAAAGACGGCCCAAGGCCGAACTACGGCGACCTAAGCTCCTCAAACTGAGGGGAACGTAGGCAACCTTCGGGTCCGGTCACAGCATGAGAAAGAACGGTCAAACCATGGCTTTCCCAAAGTAGCCAAGCCTCTCTCCCCACGGTCCCATCAATGACCGATTTCCCAAGACACACCTTCTTTGGGCCAATTCCCCATAAACACATTCTCTTCCCGATCCTGCCATTGATCGAATCTTAATCTTAATTGATCACAACATTTATACATGTTAAGGCTAATTGCATGCTATAATTTTGACTTAATGACAAACATGGTCTACTCAAGCAATCATTTGATGATATTAACTAAGGAAAATTTCAAATGTCTCGACAAGTCTTCTTCTCTACATCTTAGGAAAAATCTAAACACTTGTATTCTGTCAAGCAAGGGGCTTCCTTCAATTTCATGATAAATTGCTCAAAGAGCTCACCAATATAAAGGGACTTTCTCCCAAATAAACTGCCCTTGCATATTTCCTCCAAAAGATACCATAAGTCCCCGTTCTATCGAGTCGGCTGGATCACTCATAAAAAAAGGGAAAAAGAAAGGCACCAAAAAAAGTGGCCCGCTAGGTTGAAAACCCGTAAAGGCAGCCTAGGCAAAAAAACAGGGTGTGCCATAAGAGACGCAAAAGAGATGCCCGCTAGGTTGAAAACCCGAAAGGGCGACCTAGGAAAAAGAAAGGGTGTGTCATGAAAAAGGGATGGGTTCCTAACCCCACTTCAAAGGTTACATTGGGTCTACGCCAACGCCAAAGGTCGAAAGATGACATTGGGGCTACCCCCGCGAGGACATGGGGCTATCCCCACATCAACGACGGCACGGACATGGGGATACCTCCGTAAGGACATGGGGGTACGCCGCCACCAATTGAGACAAGGACATGGGGCTACCCCGGCATCAAAGGCATGGGGCTACCCCGACATCGACGACAAGAGGGTTCTCTACCCCCGATCACTCCGAATAAATGGACAAAGCTTCGAACAACTTTATGCATAGTAAACCTCGTGGTTAAATTAAAATCGTAATTTGACTAAAAATGCTTCGTTAAAAGATTTGCCATTAGGAATACGCGTTTTCCAAATTTGACCAAAACAATGTTTTGCCTGTCCCCTTTCAAATTGCATTGGGCATTTGAGGGTGTGTTTATAAAAGAATGTTTTTTCCGTCCCCTTCCAAATTGCATTGGGCATTTGAGGGTGTGTTTGTGAAAAGAATGTTTTGCTTGTCCCCTTCCAAATTGCGTTGGCCATTTAAGGGTGTGTTTATAAAAAGAATGTTTTTTCCGTCCCCTTCCAAATTGCATTGGGCATTTGAGGGTGTGTTTTGTAGAATATTTGCGAAGAGGATAGGCTGTCTTTTGATGTAAGTCCATTAGAACCTAGTCTTGACCAATCCTGTTGGGTTGACCAAGTAAGTGTCAAACCTATTGTTGCCCGGCAGTCCTTAGTGGGACGTAAGACCAGTTTGCCTTGTCAAACTCCCCAAAGGTGGAGTTAACTCGAATGTTTTGACCCCTTTTGAGACAAGTCTAGGTCCCCTAAGTGACCCCTTGTAAAATAAAGTTTAGGTCCCCCGAGTGACCCCCCCCCTGTGAGATAAAGTCTAGTGACCCCATGTGAGAAAAGATTTAGGTCCCCCGAGTGACCCTTTTTAGATAAAATTAGGCAGTCCTAGCGACGTAAGCCCAACTTTGTGAAATTAACATTGACCATCCCCGACGTAAGCCCAGTAAAAGTTGGAATGATGGATTTAGGTCCCCCGAGCGACCTCTTGTGAAAAAAAAAAAAAAAAGAGATTCGGTCCCCCAAGCGACCTTTTGAGATGAATGTCCGGCGGTCCCTTAGAGACGTAAGCCCATTGACCTTTGATCCACGGTTGCCTAGTATGAGCATAAGACCTTGACTTAGAATAGTCATCGTAGGCCGTCCCCGACATAAGCCCAGTGAAGCTATGACTTAGAATAGTCGTATAGGCTAGAGCCTTTATCCCGGCAGTCCTTAGAGGGGCGTAAGACCAGTTTTCCCATCAAACTCCCCAAAGATGGAGTTGACCAAACCTTGACTCAGAATAGTCATTATAGGCTAGAGCCTTTATCCCGGCAGTCCTTAGAGGGGCGTAAGACCAGTTTTCCCGTCAATCTCCCCAAAGATGGAGTTGGCTAAGCCATGACTCAGAATAGTCATTATAGGCTAGAGCCTTTGTCCCGACAGTCCTTAGAGGGACGTAAGACTAGTTTTTCCGTCAATCTCAACAAAGATGGAGTTAACCAAGCCATGACTCAGAATAGTCATTATAGGTTAAATCCTTTGCCCCGGCCGTCCCTAAAGAGACGTAAGACCAGTTTTCCCGTCAATCTCCCCATAGATGGAGTTGGCTAAGCCATGACTCAGAATAGTCATTATAGGCTAGAGCCTTTGTCCCGGCAGTCCTTAGAGGGATGTAAGACCAGTTTTCCCGTCAATCTCCCCAAAGATGGAGTTGACCAAGCCCAGTAAAAACCCTTCCTCTAAGTGAACACATTTAGGATGTCCCGGTCGTCCTTCGTAAGTCCAACTATTTAGTCAACCCTCTCCAATAGAGCCAAGTTGACCACATCCCGCCTCTGACCCTTAGAGTCACGCTTCCTTGTGTAAGTCGACCCTCTCCAATAGAGCCAACTTGACCATGTCTCGCCTCTGCCTCGCCTAGAGTCACGCTTCCTTGTCCATAACCCGGTAGGTCAACCCTCTCTAATAGAGCCAAGTTGACCCTATCCCCATGTGAGTCAACCCTCTCCAATAGAGTCAAGTTGACCATATCCCGCCTCTGCCTCGCCTAGAGTCACGCTTCCTTGTCCCGTGTAAGTCAACCCTCTCCAATAGAGCCAAGTTGAACATGTCTCGTGTAAGTCAACCCTCTCCAATAGAGTCAAGTTGACCATGTCCCCAGCAAGTCAACCCTCTCCCATAGAGCCAAGTTGACCATTCCCCGCCTCTGACCCCGCGAGTCATGCTTCCTTATAAGTCAACCCTCTCCCATAGAGCCAAGTTGACCTTGTCCCGCCTCTGACCTCGCGAGTCATGCTTCCTTATAAGTCAACCCTCTCCCATAGAGCCAAGTTGACATTGTCCCGCCTCTGAACTCATTGAGAGTCATGCTCGTCCCCTAAGAAATGATGGTTGATATCCCCCTAGTCCTTAGGTTTTAGTAGCCCTAAAATCTCTCACCCCTCCCCAGAACTACGACCGGCTTGATTTCCCGCAAACGGGATACGTAGGAATCCTTTAAAAATAAGGGTCCAGCCACTTGACCACCTTGGTCACCATCTCTCCCAGCTTGGTAGCTCGCCGGATCGGGATTCCTTCTTTTATCGACAACCCCGCTTTCTTCAAAAGCGCCGTTGCCGAGGGGATCTGTAAGTACCCCGATCCGGATTACTATCCTCAAATAATCAAATTTTGGAATTAAGGGGTAATTTGGGATTTAATTGGGTCATTTTAATGTTTAAAGGGTATTTTAGGCATTAATTAAAATATTCTGAAAGTTTAGGGGCTCTCTGGGAATATCTGGAGCATATTGGAAAAGGGAAGGGCTTTCTGGGAATTAAAATGGACCAAGGACCTCAGTTTTATTCCCCACAAAGGCCAAAAGGGCCTTATGGGAATTTTCAGAAAATCACTCAAGGAGGAGGAACGGTCGCGCCTACTACATGCGTTTTCTCAAAACGCAGCCGACATCCGCCACGTGGCCTCTCCTGATTCGTCACACGCCTCCGTCTTGTCCCCCGCGTGCTCCCACGCGCCCCGACAAGCCAGCCACCCACCTTGCGCTGATTGGTCCATCCCCCGACATGTCCCCCCACATGCTCGCCTCCCATTGGTCCTTCACCTTTGGTTGTCTCCCCTCTGGTCACAGCCATTTCTTGGCGATTTTTGATTGGGCTTTCACCCAATTTGTGTGACCAACAGCCCCTCCTAGAAAGAGTAATTCCCAGCTTGTTTAATACCCGAAAATGCTCCATTTTGTGCATAAAAATGATCCAATTTCAACCCATTTTGTGAGCAAAGATGACCCATTTTGTGATCAAAAAAATATATTTATTTTGCTTAGCCCCTAAGCAAGTCATAAGGCCATAATTAAAGGACTAAAATGAAAATGTCCCCATTTGCTTGGTCCCCAAGTCCAAAGTTGAAGGGCTAACATGGAACATTAATTTCCAAACAACCCCCCCAATCCCTCCTATAAATAGAGAGGTCATCCTCTCTCATTAGGACATGAATTTGAGAGCAAAGTTATTATGCCAAATTGGCCTCTCATCCAAAATTGAGTGATTAGTGTAGATGGTGAGCAAACCATGTTAGTGAAAAATAGAGCCCAAGGTCTCTAAGTGAAAAAGGAAAGGAAGCAAACTTGGGTCAATCAATTGATGATTTTCCCCAAGCTTGCTTAAGGATTAATCTTTATTTTGTTGCAATCTTCTTCTTCATCTTTTTCTATTTTTCTTTTGTTGGGATATCATCATTGGTTGCTTTTCTTGGTTATAAAAATGTAATCTTTATATATGATTGGGATCCAAATATTCCAATGATCCCAATGGCTTCATCTTACATCTTTATTAAAATGATGAGCTAAGTGGAGAGGAGTATTTGTTAAATTTATGCACTTTAATTTATGTCTTTTACTCAATGTCTTCTATTTTTTGGAACCAAGCCTTGATCCATGGTGCCCTTCATGTTTTATGCATGATTGTGGGTTCTAAACCAAAGGATAACCAAAGACTTGTTATAATTTATGTCATTTATACTTACAAGTCTTTATTTATGAAATCTCATATGACTTGGATCCAAATACCCACATGATCCTAAAAAGCTTCATCTTGCACTTTTATGGTGCATAAAAATGATGAACTAAATGGAGATGGGATTTGTTATATTTAAAGTCTTAATCTTTGGTGTTGGCCTTCCATTTAAAGCCTTTATTTCAAATCATTCTTGTTTATCTTACTTGAATGATAAAGCCCCAATCTTTATCTATCCAAGTAATGATTTGTCCAAGAAAGTCTTTTATTGTTAATCTTGTAATGACCATATTACTTGGATGATGAAGTTGACCATCTTCATTCATCCAAATAAATGGGTTATTTTATTTCTCCAATGATTGCTCCATCCATGGCCTTGGCTTCTATCTTGGTATGGACTTGAGGCATAGGATGATCAAGTTGTCCCTTTTGACTTTATTAATCTCTTCCATGATTAATTAAAGTCCGTCCCCAAGAATGCACTTATTTTACTTGGGTGAACATTCTATTTTTGTCTCTTTAAAAATATTAAAAAAGGAACAAAGGGCATTAATATTCCTACATCTCATCCCCAAAATCATTTTCTAAAGTAAGATTGGTTTCTCCCATTTTAAAATACACATACACACACTTGCACGTTTTGGTCAACAAACTTAGGGAGACTCGGTTTACCGAGGCACTTTGGGTGAACTTTGTCCAAGTTCTTCCCAAAGTGTAACGTGACCTCCGAACTCATTTTCTCTAACCATTTTTCGTTAAGTTTGGGTTAAAAATTAAACTAACGTGTCGACTCCGTTGTTTGTGTGAAAACCACCAGTGTTTGGCATTTTGTCCTCGTGCGAACTTTGCTTGTTTCGCCCCGAGGGCGGGATCCTTACAACATTTGATCTTGTGTTTCTCCCTATTTTATATGTTTTCCGTTAGTTTCCGTTACTTCGGTTAAGTTCCTGACTGACTCCGTTATGTTCAGGGACTAAACTGAATAACAGTGCTAACTTTGTAGTCCTTTCTGTCAAAAATGCCTTATCTGAGTCGCGCGCCTCCGGCCTTTGAAGCCAGAAGATCGCGCCTTCCGCCACCAAGGTGGGAAGCGCGCGCCTCTGGGCGTGTCAGTTACAGATTTCTGGCCTTGAATCTCTCCCTTGCCCATCTTACAAGATTTTGCCCGAGAAATGGTTCTTGGCAGCTCAGTTTTGGCACCAAAAAACAACCCTTTACAACTATAAAAACCCTCCAATCTACCATGGGAGGGGATGGACTTTGATTACCATTTTCACACCTAAAAATCACCAATTCCTCATTACAAAGCTTGCATGAACTTTTAAACATCCAACAATCCTTCCAATAAGGATCATTCTCAAGGAGTGTCAAGAACTTGTCTTCCAAACATAGGTATTTTCTTGCCTTCTTCACTTTCTTCTAATTCATCTTATCTTTTCCTTTGATCAAAAGTGCAATCAAACCCAAACCAAATTTGGGACATAACTTCGAACGTTTACTTCATCTTCATTGAAGTTGGTCTAGGGTCATCTCCCTACATTTCAACCTCTTCTAAAGCCCCTCTAAATTTGATATTAATAGGAAGAACACAATTTTTATAATGTAAACTTTGAACAAGCAAGACCGACGTTAGTCGGGCGAGATGGGTTTTTAAGTACTTCCCATCTCGTAACCTAACCCCCGAACTCTCAAAAGGAATCTCTGTTTTCGCAAATCAAACACATTTCCAACTTAAAAGGTTTTCTCGCGTTCCTCTAAAACATGGGTGGCGACTCCTTCAAAAAATAATCCTTTTCCCGTGAGGGGCCCGAGTACCTACAGTGGCGACTCCGCTGGGGACGCCTGAGGGTTAAGCTTGCGTTTTTTTTCAAAGTTTATGTTTTTTGGGCACTCTGGTTTCTGGTGTTGAGAAGCGCGCGCCTTTGACCTTCTTGGTCAGAAGCGCGTGCCTCTCACACCAAAGACCAGAGGCGCCCGACTTTCATGCATTCTTCCTATTTTCTGTTTTTTGGGGCTAACATTTGTTGCAGGGGTTAAACACAAAATTCAGGACCAAGGCAGTCCCCTGAGTCCAAGTTTCTGACAGGTGTCTGACAGGTTCACCCAGATGCGTGCGCCTCTGTAGACACCCCGCCTTGGACCTCTCACCCCGATTGCATACATAGTATTTTTACTTTACTTGTTTATGTTAATTTCTGTTAGTTCGGTTAAGTTCTTAACTGATTCCGTCAGTTTTGGACTAAACTGCAATAGAGTTAACTTTCTAGTCCATTCTGTCAAAATCGCCATTTCGAAGTCGCGCGCCTCCGCCCTTTGGGGCCAGAAGCGCGCGCCTCCCGCCGACTATACGGGATGCGCGCGCGTCTGGGCGTGTCAGTTACAGATTCTGTCCAAGAATCTCTCCCTTGCTCATTTTATATGATTTTGCCCGGGAAACTGATCTTTGTGGCTCCGTTTTGGCACCAAAAATATCTCCTTTCAACTATAAAAACCCCTCCAATCCACCATTGGAAGGGGACCTCTTTTCCATCTCTTTTGGACCTCTTTTCCATCTCTTTGGGACCTCTTTTCAATCTCTTTTTGGACCTCAACATTTTCTCTCTAGCCAAGGACCTCATTTTTAGACTTGAATTTTCTCTATACACACACTATACACAATTCTCGAAACAAATTCTCCCAACAAGAGTTCTTCGTAACAAGACTCTACACAAATTGTTCTACAACAATTTCCCTACAACAACACCATTTTCAAGTCCAAGTTTGAAGTCCTCTTTCTTAAGGTACTTTATTCTTCTTCTCTCATTTTACATGTCTTAGTAATGTATGCAATCCCCATCAATTGGGACATGACCAAATGACCACTTTACTACATTAAAGTTGGTTAAGGTTATCTCCCTACATTTTAATCCCTACTTTAATTTACCATTCTTTTTTTAATATAATTGTTAGAATAGTTTGACATGTAATCTTTACCATTAAATAAATAAAACAATTCTCCTTTATTTTTCCTTTGTAAATTTCCCATTTCTTTTCATTATAATTGTTAGCACATTTCTCTTATCATTAAATTGAAGGACATTTAGCATCAGAACACCAAAAGTAGCAAGACCCGCGTAAGCGGGGCGGAGTGGGTGTTTAAGTACTTCCCACTCCATCACCTAACCCCCGAACCCATCTTTTCCCGAATCTCTGATTTTGTATATAAAATTGGCTCTTTTTAGGTTTTTCTTATGTTCCTCTAAAACATAGGTGGCGACTCTTAAAATCAAGTAGACATCCTAGGATAATTCACGCCCTCTAGCCAAGCCGTGGTCCCCCGGGGTATCTACAGTGGCGACTCCGCTGGGGACATAGAGGGTTAAACTTGCGTTTTTCATTTTTGGTGTTCTTTTATTTCATTTTCTGGGCATTCTGGTAAAAAGGGTAGGAAGCGCGCGCCTCTGGCCTTCTTGGCCTAAAGCGCGCGCGTCCGACCCCAATTACCAGAATCGCCCGCCTTCCGTCTTGTCCTTCAATTCCATGTTTCTGTGCTAACGTTTACTGCAGGGGAAAAAGTTCTATAATTTAGTCTCAAGGCAATCCCTTGAACACGCTGATTTGCAGGTACTGCCCAGAAGCGGGCGCTTCCACTTCTATCTGTCTAACGCGCGCGCCTCCCGAGTAGGCATCTGAATGCGCGCGCTTCTGGGCATTTCCCAGAAACATAAACAGTGAACAGAATGGACAGTTTTGACAGTGTGTGGGCACCGGGCCTGCACAGAACAGCTTTTATTTTTTGTTTCATTTTTATCGGTCACACGGGTGATTCGAAAGTTGTAAATTACGTGCTTATTTGTTTTTTTTTTTTATTTCCTTTTAAAAAAAAAAAATTGTCACTTGTTAGACCTCACACTGCGCGCACAATTCTTATCAACTGTTCACTATCGAGTCGCACAAGTCCAACCCCAAACCCGTCGAGGCCCGTCCTAGGAAGTTTCAAGCTCCACTCGACCTTGACTCTTCCGAAGCGGTAAACCTCAGCCCGTGGCGTAGTTCACGACTACATGCCGGGGGTGACCTTTAAACCTCTCTTTAGCCGAGCACAAACCACACAATTCTAGTTAGGGTCTAACACTCCATGACTCAAGTCGGTTTCCATGTGCCGAGATTTCCCTAAACTAATGTCTTCAAATCATACATGCCAACTTGTTGCAATGGACGAAAGAAAACTCCGTCCCCAAAGTGGTTATAATGGACGAAAATAAAAAATCCGTCCCCGCATGTATGATTTACTACATTAATTTAGTTTAATCCCGACACATGTAGGATTCACAAGCGTGGTGGAATCCGATGAGTATATGGGACCGCGAGAAGGTCTATATACTAGTGTGACGATTCCACTATTTTTCTAGAAACCCCAAAAAGGACCACGTCCTTCCGACTTTTGTAAATAAATAAAAAAAAAAGTCGTTTTTCTTATGTGGTTGAGTTTTTTTTCCTTTGTTTGTGGGTTAATTATTTTACTCAAAATATGTTTGTGGGGCCAACCTAAGATCGACCGTGTTCTCTCAATAGGTCCAATGGCTTCCAACAGCAACAACAACAAGGGTGAGAACATTTCCGAGTCCAACGAAAGGCTCTTCAACATAATAAGAGCCATGGGGGAACAAATGGATAGACTTGTCGAGGATGCCCGCCGCAAGGATGATTTGTGGCAAGACCATCTTGATCTCGAGAGGAAAATTCACAAGGAAGAAGTGTCCGAACTTAAGGCTCGTTTGCAAGAGCTCACCAACAGCAAGGCAAAGGTCCACGGTAAAGCACGCTCAAGTGGCTCATCCCTCAAAAGTCACAAAGGTGCCACCAACGACCGTGTCTATACCCCTCTCAATGGCATGACCATCACCGAAGCCTACGAAGCTCTCAAAACCAAGGGACAAGTTTCTCCTCTTCAAGGGTACAAGCAACCACAACCGTTACGTCGCAACCATGCACACCACAAGTGGTGTGACTATCACCAATGCAGCGGTCATCTCACCGAGGATTGCTTCTCCCTCCGCGACATCATCCAAGATTCAATTGACAATGGTGAGTTTACCGTGGTTGAAGAACAACAGTAAGAGAGTGAGAACATGCAAGAACTCATCAAGGAAGGGGCTCAGATTTGAAATAGGGTCTCAACAAGAGATCATGCCGCAAGGAAGGCTACAACGACAATGGGGGATGACGACAACAATCTCCGTTTCTCTTTCTCTACCTAGAAATAGGATTAAAAAAAAAAAAGAGTCAAAAGTCCTCTTAAGTGTGCATTAAAGTTTTCTCTCGTCCCATGTTAAATTTTGAGTCACTTATCAAATAAAAGTCGTTCTTGTCCTCATACACTCTTCCAAGTTGTTCAATCTAATTCTTGGCAAAATGATGAAAAGGTGTCTAAACAAGTTTTGGAATGAAGGCCATCGCTTGAACGCCTAGGGCCTAAACATCGACGACGGCATCAACAACGAAGACATCAACAGTGACGAAATCAAGACAAAGAAAGGTGGAGCAATGATCATGAAGCAAAGTTTTCAAAAAGGGTATTTAAAAAAAAAAAAAAAAAAAGCTCGCTAGGTTGAACTCTTCAAATCAACCTAGGCAAAAGTTAGAGCACAAAAAAAAAAAAAAATCCCCTTTCATTCAAAGAAGTTCACAACAACAACATCATTCCACCAAACGAAGGACAAAGCAACATCGACAATCATCACGATGAAGCAACAATTCCATCACGACGAATGAAGAATCCGCAAGAACTACGGTGACCTGAGCCTCTACACTGGAGGAACGTAGGCAACCTTCGGGTCCGGTCTCATACAAGAAAGAAGATATGTTTAGCCCTAGCGCGTTATGGTGATCGGCCTTCATCTCGAACTTGTCAAGACATCTTTATACGATTCATTTGCCAATGAATTAATCACCTCAAGATTGAACAACTTTCCTAGATTTGGAATCACTTTCCGTTCCTTGTCGAGTCTAGGACTTCTCTTCTTTTTGCGATACTCCAGTTTCTTGCAATCAAACTGGGGCTTTCTTTCTCTTCTCTCTTAATGACTTACTTGCATTCGTGAGTCATTCAAAAAAATATACATACATGAAGTCAATACTAGGGACACTTCCTTAGTCGAGTCAATGTCACTCATCTTTAGTGACAATAGGTCTTCACCGCAAAATCACATGTCTTATCTCCTCAGCCAGAGTCAATGCACACTTCCTCATTAATCGAGTCAAAAAAAAAAAGTGAAGACGCAAAAGAGATGCCCGCTAGATTGAAAACCCGAAAGGGCGGTCTAGGCAAAAAACAGGGTGCGTCATAAAAAAAATGAGAGAGTGAGAGAGAGAAGGGAAAGAGAAATGGAGATCTCCGGCCTCTAAGGAAGACAACTACACGAGCTCTACATTGAATCTCCTCAACAAATCAATTCCCCACCGAATCAACTTTGGGATTGCAAAAGGCTCGACAAGATATGGCACCATCAAAGGTTGTCTTGGGTTATCGGCATCATTCTCCAGCAGTGTGCATTTTTGGGTTCATGAAAAGAAGGCCCGTGGTAACCAAGGCCCATCTAAGAACGAGCCCATCATAAAAGGGCACGAGGTTGCACAAATAATCCCTATCTAGTCAATTGGCTTGGGCAGCAAATAGCAACAACATGTGTCTCAGTTTTCAAAGCTTCTGCAAGTATGTGCTTCTAAAGTACGCCGAAAGGCTCCGAGAAATGGAGTAGCTCTTGCCATGTCCTCTCATGTTTGTTCCCTCGCACGAGGATGATTCACTCTTGCTTTGCTCAACAAATGGTGATGCCCTAGGGTCTATGTGACTCAAGAACAAGGGCTTCTTTTGCTTTATTTGACAATCAATAAGCCCTAGGGGCTATACTCGAGAAAGATGTGTGAGACTATCCGCAAAGTCTCTCAAAAGGGATGTCAAAAAGCCCTCTTGTCATGTGTACCCGTACTCATTCCCCCAATCAAGGATGGACCTTTTTCGCAATCAATGATGACACTCTAGGGGCTACGGTCAAGTCTCAAAGGCTCCCTCGGCAAGAAGAAATTCGCTTCAATGTCCCCAGCAACATTTGAAGCTTTATACCGAAAGGTCTCAAGGGGCTTCGCAATCTACAATCTTTTGGGCTACGGCATTACAGTGATACAAGCAAAGACAATTCTCAAGCAATGCAATTTGGGAGTAGACTTATGGCTCCATGAAAGGGATCAAACTTCATTGGTCCCTCAACACTTCCAGTCAAAAGGCCTCTTGGTTTTAAATGAAGGATCCGATGATATGAATGGATTTGATGATTCTTGTTAGAACTCACAGCGAGATTCTGAAGGAAGTCTTAGAGAAAAGGAAAAAGATTCAATATGCTAGACTCACCCGGCTGAGTTATGGCGGGCAATGCCAATATGTTAACTCTAGAGACAGAGTTACGGCCAATCCCAATGTTTCTGCAATACAGCACCCCCTTCTCCAAGATCAAAAGCACAAGCTGCATCCGAAGATCCGCCGTCGGTTCGACTCAAGAAGACTCAAGCAAACGAACCGTTTGAGACTTTATCACACCAAGACCTTATCATCTGCAACAACATCACCATCTCCCACGAGACGTCTCCCGAAGACCGTACTACATTTTCAACATGGACCTTCCGACATTCGGGTATCAACCATAAAAAGGGCCATCAATCTCCAAGCAAGAGAAAGAAGGAGATCGCCTTCAAGAGTTCCTCCCAATAGCGCCATCCGCTCCCAACATAATGCTAAGCTGATTC
Organism: Campanula takesimana; assembly: GCA_026119855.1. Lineage (NCBI taxonomy): Eukaryota > Viridiplantae > Streptophyta > Magnoliopsida > Asterales > Campanulaceae > Campanula > Campanula takesimana. Next base: position 189,465 of record JAOWBW010000928.1, read on the forward strand.
CAAGAAAATTTGAGGCTTCACACCGAAAGGTCTCCATATCCCGCCATCTACAAACTTGATAAGCCCATGACATTTGGGGCTTATCAATCTCTCAAAGCTTGGTATCAATGATCTTATCTTGGGGCTTGCCCACGTTGACAACAAAAGACAGTTTATTTGAATGGGCTAATAGTTGATTCATCTTGGGGCTTCATAAGCCACTCGAAGTTCAGCATTCGAGGGGCTTTACAATCAGCAACCCCTTGGCATCTCGGCATCAATAGTTCCTTTTGAAGCCCCATAATCGACACATATATTGGGGCTAGACATCAATTTCGTTGAACACCACAGCAATGACGACAGAATTCAAGCAAGGCAATCCGGACTTCGATTGAACATGACTTGATCTTGGGTTGGCTTTGCAAACACACAATGGTTAAAATGGTTCACCCATGAACTAAAACAAAATATTTTTGTCATATGTGTGCATATTCTTTCCCTTCTAATCTAAATAAATCTAAAAAAAAAAAAAAGATTTTCTTTTTCTTTTTCTCCTTCTATGTGCAAAAGTATGTGCTTTACTTTGCCTTGCTCTTAGCATTCTTCCCCAGCGTTCTCCATCATCCTTGAACTACGCTGGTCTGATTCCTTTCAAGGGATATGTAGGCAGCCTTTTGGCACGACCAACCCATCACCCAGAATACCATTTCACCGACACTCCTTCAAAGGCAAGAACAATTCATCATCACCAACATCATCATTCTCCATCCAAAGCATGGACATTCTTCATCAAAAGCATCAGCATCCTCCAGCAATCCATCCCCAATCAAGCGACAATGGTAAGTGAAGGTATGAACATCATTCATCTCAATCAATCTCCGCTTTCAAAAACCACTTCACATACAGAATCACTTTACTTCTTTCTCATGCAAAACTGCTTTCAAATCACATTGCACCACGAGCACAATTTCTCTCTTCATTTCACACTTCATGCATCTTCTTGCACAAACACATATACCTGCCAAGCACACACATAACAGGTACCACCATGAAATCAACAGCATCCGCTACTCAAGGCACTTCATCCCCAGCAGAAAATGGTCCACAATCAACCATGCCCGCATCCCCACGATAAAGTCAACAGCAACTGCAGCTCTAGACATCAATTTGGTCCATGGTGATCCCGCAATTAGCAAACGGATCCCGCATTCAGCAAACAGATCCCGCCTCACCAAACGGATCCCGCACCAGCAAACGGATCCCGCAATCAGCAAACGGATCCCGCCTCAGCAAACGGATCCCGCCTCAGCAAACGGATCCCGCATTAGCAACCGGATCCCGCATTCAGCAAACGGACCCTGCCTCAGCAAACGGATCCCGCATTAGCAAACGGACCCCGCCTCAGCAAACGGATCCCGCCTCAGCAAACGGATCCCGCATTCAGCAAACGGATCCCGCATCAGCAAACGGATCCCGCACCGGCAAACGGATCCCGCTTCAGCAAACGGATCCCACTATATCCTTTCTATATCAATAAAGCCGCTCACACAGGGAGCGCACCCCCATCTTTCACAATTTCAAAATTCTCCTCTTTCTTTAAATTGTGGCCGTGGTGGGCCGCCTCAAGCCACCACACCTTTTTAAAATTTTGTGGCCGTGGTGGGCCGCCTCAAGCAACCACACCTTTTTAAAATTTTGTGGCCGTGGTGGGCCGCCTCAAGCCACCACACCTTTTTAAAATTTTGTGGCCGTGGTGGACCGCCTCAAGCCACCACACCTTTTTTAAAATTTTTGTGGCCGTGGTGGGCCGCCTCAAGCCACTACACCTTTTTAAATTTTTGTGGCCGTGGTGGGCCGCCTCAAGCCACCACACCTTTTTAAAATTTTGTAGCCGTGGTGGGCCGCCTCAAGCCAGCACACCTTTTTAATTTTTTGTGGCCGTGGTGGGCCGCCTCAAGCCACCACACCTTTTTAAAATTTTGTGGCCGTGGTGGGCCGCCTCAAGCCACCACACCTTTTTTAAATTTTGTGGCCGTGGTGGGCTGCCTCAAGCCACCACACCTTTTTTAAACTTTGTGGACGTGGTGGGCCGCCTCAAGCCACTACACCTTTTTAAAAAATTTGTGGCCGTGGTGGGCCGCCTCAAGCCACCACACATTTTTTAAAAATCTTGTGGCCGTGGTGGGCCGCCTCAAGCCACCACATCTTTTTAAAAATTTTTGTGGCCGTGGTGGGCCGCCTCAAGCCACCACACCTTTTCCATCCGTGAAAGACGCTCACAGAGGTAGCGCGCTCCTATCCTTTGTAATTTCAAATTCCTTCTTTATCGAGTCTTTGTTTTCTCTTGTCGATGTCCTCGATGGTTGTCTTTCTTTCGTCGACGCGTTTTGCTTCGTAATCCACGTCGCCGAGGGGCTCTGTAGACACCTTGGACCTCTCACCCCGATTGCATACATAGTATTTTTACTTTACTTGTTTTTGTTAATTTCTATTAGTTCGGTTAGGTTCTTAACTGATTCCGTCAGTTTTGGACTAAACTGCACAACATAGTTAAGTTTCTAGTCCATTCTGTCAAAATCGCCATTTCGAAGTCGCGCGCCTCCGCCCTTTGGGGCCAGAAGCGCGTGCCTCCCACCGACTATACGAGATGCGCGCGCGTCTGGGCGTGTCAGTTACAGATTATGTCCAAGAATCTCTCCCTTGCTCATTTTATATGATTTTGCCCGGGAAACTGATCTTTGTGGCTCCGTTTTGGCACCAAAAACATCTCCTTTCAACTATAAAAACCCCTCCAATCCACCATTGGAAGGGGACCTCTTTTCCATCTCTTTTGGACCTCTTTTCCATCTCTTTGGGACCTCTTTTCAATCTCTTTTTGGACCTCAACATTTTCTCTCTAGCCAAGGACCTCATTTTTAGACTTGAATTTTCTCTATACACAATTCTCTACACAAATTCTCCCAACAAGAGTTCTTCGTAACAAGACTCTACACAAATTGTTCTACAACAATTTCCCTACAACAACACCATTTTCAAGTCCAAGTTTGAAGTCCTCTTTCTTAAGGTACTTTATTCTTCTTCTCTCATTTTACATGTCTTAGTAATGTATGCAATCCCCATCAATTGGGACATGACCAAATGACCACTTTACTACATTAAAGTTGGTTAAGGTTATCTCCCTACATTTTAATCCCTACTTTAATTTACCATTCTTTTCTTAATATAATTGTTAGAATAGTTTGACATGTAATCTTTATCATTAAATAAATAAAACAATTCTCCTTTATTTTTCCTTTGTAAATTTCCCATTTCTTTTCATTATAATTGTTAGCACATTTCTCTTATCATTAAATTGAAGGACATTTAGCATCAGAACACCAAAAGTAGCAAGACCCGCGTAAGCGGGGCGGAGTGGGTGTTTAAGTACTTCCCACTCCGTCACCTAACCCCCGAACCCATCTTTTCCCGAATCTCTGGTTTTGTATATAAAATTGGCTCTTTTTAGGTTTTTCTTATGTTCCTCTAAAACATAGGTGGCGACTCTTAAAATCAAGTAGACATCCTAGGATAATTCACGCGCTCTAGCCAAGCCGTGGTCCCCCGGGGTATCTATAGCCTCCCACCTTCTTTGCGCAATGCGCGCGCTTGACATTCTACATCCCAGGGGCGCGCGCATCTGGGAGGTATTCCAGAACAGGTCCAGTTTCCAGAAAACAGGGCAGAATAGTGGGGGTGTGGGCACAGTGGCCGGCATCAGAACAGAATGGACCCCTTTAACTGTTTAATTTCGTGTTTTAATTTACCGGTCACACGGGTGATTCGGGAGTTGTAATTTACATGCTCATGTGTTTTTATCTTTTCTTTTCAAAAAAAAAAAAACAAATAAAAAAAAAATTTGTCACGTGATAGACCTCACACTACATGCACTATTAGTCCTATGAATTGCTCACTATCGAGTCGCACAAGTCCATAACCCCAAACCCGTCGAGGCCCGTCCTAGAAAGTTTCAAGCTCCACCCGACCTTGACTCTTTCGAAGCGGTCAACCTCAGCCCGTGGCGTAGTTCAAGACTACATGCCAGGGGTGACCTTTAAGCCTCTCTTTAGCCGAGCACAAACCACACAATTCTAGTTAGGGTCTAACACTCCGTGACTCAAGTCGGTTTCCATGTGCCGAGATTTCCCTAAACTAATGTCTTCAAATCATACATGCCACTCGTTGTTATGGACGAAATAAAAATCCGTCCCCAAGTGGTCATAATGGACGCTAATAAAAAATTCGTCCCCGCATGTATGCTTTACCACATTAATTTAGTTTAATCCCGACACATGTAGGATTCACAAGCGTGGTGGAATCCGATGAGTATATGGGACCACGAGAAGGTCTATATACTAGTGTGACGATTCCACTATTTTTCTAGAAACCCCAAAAAGGACCACGTCCTTCCGACTTTTGTAAATAAATAAATAAATAAAAAAGAGTCTTTTCTTTATGTGGTTTGAGTCTTTACTTTTGTTTGTGGGTGAAATAATTTTATCCAAAAGGTGTTTGTGGGGCCATCCTAAGATCAACCGTGGTCTCTCCATAGGTCCAATGGCTTCAAACGGCAACGACAACAGCATTCCTGTGTCCAACGAAGGGTTATTCCGCATGGTGGAAGCATTGAAAGGGCAAGTTGATACACTAGCCGAGAATGTCCACCGCAAGGATGATTTATGGCGAGCCCGTTACGAGCATGTGAAAACGGCCCACATGAAAGAAGTTTCTCAACTCAAGAACCAATTGAAAGGGCTCACGAATGAAAGAAAGGTCCAAAGCATTGATACCGGTTTGGTCAACACTCTCATGTCCTACATTGACCAAAGGCTTAGTGGGCTAAATTTGCACAAGGGCCCAAGCACCGATCTTCATCAAGCTTCTCTCCTCATGAACACAATAGAGGCTCTTCCCGAAAAGTTCAAGATGTCCGATATTGGCAAGTTCAACGGCAACTCTTGCCCCGACGCTCATGTCGACACCTACATTTGGGTCATGCTACCAAAGAAAGTGTCTCCTCAAATAATGGCACAATGCTTCCCGCTTACTCTCGAGGGGGTCGCAAAATATTGGTATATGGGTCTTCCAGTTTCCACCCGCCTCAATTAGGATGCCTCTATGCTCGACTTCAAGTCACAATATCAAGGCAACTCCATATTCCGCCCTACCAAGAAGGAATTGGAGAGCACCGTGCAAATGGGTGATGAATCATTTGGGGACTTCTATCACCGTTGGAATGACAAGCTAGCCGAGGTCATTGATAGGCCCTCAAAGAAGGAACAAATGGACATCTTCTTGAAATGTTTAAAAATGGACTACCGCACTCATCTTAGTGGGGCTTTTCATCCCGATTTTTCAAGCATTTATGATGCGGGAAAGAGAGTTGACAATTTGCTCCGAGAAGTGGCCGAATCCTCCTATGACACAAGCTTCAACGACAAAGGGTTCCCGAGAAATCCGAGCAACAACATGGACGAATGTAGTGACATGGAAGACTACAATGACAATGAAGACTACAACGACAATGAGGACGACGACAACAATCTCCGTTTCTCTTTCTCTACCTAGAGATAGGATAAAAAAAAAAAAAAAAAAAGAGAGTCAAAAGTCCTCTAATGTGTGCATTAATGTTTCCTCTCGTCCAATGTTAAATTTCGAGTCAATCATTAAATAAAAGTCGTTCTTGTCCTCATACACTCTTCCAAGTTGTTCAAACTAATTCTTGGCAAAATGATTAAAAGATGTCTAAACAAGTTTTGGAATGAAGGTCATCGCTTGAACGCCTAGGGTTAAACATCAACGACGGCATCAACAACGAAGACATCAACAACGACGAAATCAAGACAAAGAAAGGTGGAGCAACAATCATGAAGCAAAGTTTTCAAAAGGGGATATATATATATATATATATAAAAAAAGAGCTCGCTAGATTGAAATCCTCAAATCAACCTAGGCAAAAGTTAGTGCACAAAAAAAAATAAAAAAAATCCCCCTCAATCAAAGAAGTACAAGATCAACATCATTCCACCGATGAAGGACGAAGCAACAACCATCTCGACTAATGGATAATCCACAAGAACTACGGTGACCTGAGCCTCTACACTGGAGGAACGTAGGCAACCTTCGGGTCCGGTCTCATGCAAGAAAGAAAATATGTTTAGTCCTAGCGCGTTATGGTGATCGGCCTTCCTCTCGAACTTGTCATGACATCTTTGTACGATTCATTTGCCAATGAATTAATCACCTCAAGATTGAACAACTTTCTTAGATTTGGAATCGCTTTCACGTTCCTTGACGAGTCTAGGGGCTTCTATTTTTTCTCCATACTCCCAATTTCTTGCAATCAAATTGGGGCTTTCCTTCTCTTCTCTCTTAATGACTTACTTGCCTTCGTGAGTCATTCAACAAATATATACAAAGTCAATACTAGGGGCTACTTCCCTAGCCAAGACAATGTCACTCATCATTAGTGACAAAAAGTCCTCACCGCAAAATCACATGTCTCTCATCCTCATCTAGAGTCAATGCACACTTCCTCATTAATCGAGTCAAAATAAAGACGCAAAAGAGATGTCCGCTAGATTGAAAACCCGAAAGGGCGGTCTAGGCAAAAAACAGGGTGCGTCATAAAAAAATGAGAGAGTGAGAGAGAGAAGGGAAAGAGAAATGGATATCCGGCTTCTAAAGAAGACAACTGCACAAGTTCTACATTGGGTCTCCTCAGCAAGTCAATCCCCACCGAGCCAACTTTGGAATTGCAAAAGGCTTGACGAGATATGGCACCATCAAAGGTCATTTTGGGTTATTGAAAGATTGTTCTTGCAATGTGCATCTTTGGGCTCATGTGAAAGAATGCCCGTGGTAATCAAGATCCATGCGAGAACGAGCCCATCATTAAGAGGTACGAGGTTGCACAAAATAATCCCCAGCTAGTCAGTTGGTTTGGGCAGCAAGCAACAACATGTAATTCAAGCTTCTACATGCATGTCCCTCTAAAGTATGACTCCCGAGAATGGAGTAGCTCTTGCCATGTCCCCTTGTGTTTGTTCCCCCACACGAGGACGAGTCTCTTGTTTTTCTCAACAAGTGATGACACCCTAGGGGCTATGCGACTCGAGAAAGAAAACTTCTCTTGCTTCATTTGACAGTTAATGAGCCCTAGGGCTACGCTCAAGAAAGATGTGTGAGACTATCCTCAAAGTCTCTCAAAAGAAATGTCGAGAAACACCTTCTTGTCATGTATGCTCATACTTGTTCCCCCGATCAAGGATAGGCCCTTCCCGTTCCACTCCTAATCAATGGTGTCACTCTAGGGGCTACGATCAAGTTTTAAAGGCTCCCTCGGCTAGAAGAAATTCACTTCAGTGTCCCCAGCGGAGTCATCCTCAATTCGGCACTAAAGGTCTCAAGGGGCTTCGCAATCTACAATCTTTTGGGCTACGGCATTACAGTGACACAAGCAAAGGGCAATATTGGGGCTTCGCAACCGACAGTCTTTTGGGACAACAATACCCGAGCAATGCAATTTGGGAGTAGTCTTATGGCTCTGTGAAAGGCATCTAACTTCAATGGTCCCTCAACACTTCCAGTCAAAAGGCCTCTTGGTTTTAAATGAAGGCTCTGATGATATGAATGAATTTGATGATTCTTGTTAGAACTCACAGCGAGATTATGAAGGAAGTCTTAGAGAAAAGGAAAAAGATTCAATATGCTAGACTCACCCGGCTGAGTTATTGCGGGCAATGCCAATATGTTAACTCTATAAGCAGAGTTACGGTCAATCCCAATGTTTCTGCAATACAGCACCCCCTTTTCCAAGATCAAAAGCACAGGCTGCATCCGAAGATCCGCCGTCAGTTCAACTCAAGAAGACTCAAGCAAACATACCGTTCGAGACTTTATCACACAAAGACCTTATCATCTGCAACAACATCACCATCTCCCACGAGACGTCTCCCATTTTCAATATGGACCTTCCGCCATTTGGGTATCAACCACAAAAAGGGCCATCCATCTCCAAGCAAGAGAAAGAAGGAGATTGCCTTCAAGAGTTCTTCCCAATAGCGCCATCCGCTCCCAACACAATGCTAAGCCGATTCCAAGAAAATTTGAGGCTTCACACCCAAAGGCATCCACATCCCGCCATCTACAAACTTGATAAGCCCATGACATTTGGGGCTTAGCAATCTCTCAAAGATTGGTATCAATGATTTTCTCTTGGGGCTTGCCCACGTCGACAACAAAAGATAGTTTATTTGAATGGGCTAAGAGTTGATTCATCTTGGGGCTTCATAAGCCACTCAAAGTTCAGCATTCGAGGGGCTTTACAATCAACAACACCTTGGCATCTCGGCATCAATAGTCCTTTTGAAGCCCCAAAACGACAAATCTCTTGGGGCTAGAGATCAATTTTCGTTGGACACCGCGGCGACAACATTCAAGCGAGGCAATCCGGACTTCGATCGAACATGACATGATCTTGGGTTGGCTTTACAAACACACAATGGTCAAAATGGTTCATCCACGAGCTAAAAAAAAAAAAAAAAAAAAAAAAAAAAAACTTTTTCCCACATGTGTACATATTCTATTCCTACAAATAGACAAAAAGAATTTTCCTTTTCTTTCTCCTTATTTGCGCAAAAATATGTGCATCATTTTATCTTGCTCCTCCCTAGCATTCCCCAGCATCCTTGAACTACGCTGGTCTAATTCTCTTCAAGGGATACGTAGGCAGCCTTTTGGTACGACCAACCCATCATCCAGAATACCATATCGCCGACACTCCATCAAAGGCAAAAACAATTCATCATCACCAACATCAACATTCTCCATCCAAAGCATGGACATTCTTCATCAAAAGCATCAAGGCATCCACCACCACAACACTAATCCATCCAACGGCAATGGTAAATGAAGGTATGAATACATCCGAGGCTTTCCTCAAATCACACCGCACACAAAATCACTTTCTCCATTCTTACAAAAACTCTCTCTCATGCAAAACTGCTTTCAAATCACATTGCACCACGAGCACAATTTCTCTCTTCATTTCACACTTCATGCATCTTCTTGCACAAACACATATATCTGCCAAGCACACATATAACAGGTACCACCACGAAGTCAACAGCATCCGCTACTCAAGGCACTTCATCCCCAGTAGAAAATGGTCCACAGTCAACCATGCCCGCATCCCCACGATGAAGTCAACAGCAACTGCAGCTCTAGACAGCAATTTGGTCCACGGTGATCCCGCAATTAGCAAACGGATCCCGCCATCAGCAAACGGATCCCGCAATCAACAAACGGATCCCGCATCAGCAAACGGATCCCGCCTTCAACAAACGGATCCCGCATCAGCAAACGGACCCCGCATCAGCAAACGGATCCCGCATCAGCAAACGGATCCCGCATCAGCAAACGGATCCCGCATCAGCAAACGGATCCCGAATCAACAAACGGATAACGCATCAGCAAATGGATCCCGCATCAGCAAACGGATCCCGCATCAGCAAACGGATCCCGCATCAGAAAACGGATCCCGCATCAGCAAAACGGATCCCGCATCAGCAAAACGGATCCCGCATCAGCAAACGGATCCCGCCATATCCTTTCTATATCGATAAAGCCGCTCACACAGGGAGCGCACCCCTATCTTTCGCAAATTTCAAATCCCGCTTTTATCGAGTCTTTGCTTTCTTCTTTTTCCCTTTCTTGGTGATGTCCTAGACGGATGTCTTTCTTTCGTCTGCGTGTTTTGCTAAGCAATCCACGCCGTCGAGGGGCTCTATAGACACCCCGCCTTAGACCGCTCGCCCCGATTGTACATTTGATCTTGTGTTTCTCCCTATTTTATATGTTTTCCGTTAGTTTCCGTTACTTCGGTTAAGTTCTTGACTGACTCCGTTAAGTTCAGGGACTAAACTAAATAACAGTGCTAACTTTCTAGTCCTTTATGTCAAAAATGCCTTATCTGAGTCGCGCACCTCCGGCCTTTGAAGCCAGAAGATCGCGCCTTTCGCCACCAAGGTGGGAAGCGCGCGCCTCTGGGTGTGTCAATTACAGATTTCTGGCCTTGAATCTCTCCCTTGCCCATCTTACAAGATTTTGCCCGGGAAATGGTTCTTGGCAGCTCAGTTTTGGCACCAAAAAATAACCATTTACAACTATAAAACCCCCTCCAATCTACCATTGGAGGGGATGGACTTTGATCACCATTTTCACACCTAAAAATCACCAATTCCTCATTACAAAGCTTGCATGAACTTTTAAACATCCAACAATCCTTCCAATAAGAATCATTCTCAAGGAGTGTCAAGAACTTGTCTTCCAAACATAGGTATTTTCTTGCCTTCTTCACTTTCTTCTAATTCATCTTCTCTTATCTTTTCCTTGGATCAAAAGTGCAATCAAACCCAAACCAAATTTGGGACATAACTCCGAACGATCACTTCATCTTCATTGAAATTGGTCTAGGGGTCATCTCCCTACATTTCAACCTCTTCTAAAGCCCCTCTAAATTTGATATTAATAGGAAGAACACAATTTTTATAATGTAAACTTTGAACAAGCAAGACCGACGTTAGTCGGGTGAGATGGGTGTTTAAGTACTTCCCATCTCGTAACCTAACCCCCGAACTCTCAAAAGGAATCTTTGTTTTCGCAAATCAAACACATTTCCAACTTAAGAGGTTTTCTCGCGTTCCTCTAAAACGTGGGTGGCGACTCCTTCAAAAAATAATCCTTTTTCCGTGAGGGGCCCGGGCCGGGGTACCTACAGACTGGTCCACTACTTTTGGATTAGTTCTACTCTTTTAGTTCATGTAAATATCTACTTGTGCATTCTTGTGTGAGTCCAGCTGGTCCTTGCTTGTTCGGAGGTATATAGGTTAACGCTTATCGCGAGGCTGGGGCTAAGTTGATAATCGGGGATCTATGTATCTGCGCTTGACCCCTTACTACAAGCCTTAGTAAAGGCATAGGTTCCTTTATTAGAGCAATACGCCTGATAAAAGTGAATGCTAAACTCGTGAACACCTCGTGAATCTTGTTCTTGTGATTGACACCGGTTACCGGGTATTCTTGTGTACTGCACAGCAGCAACTTGATTGATCGTGATTTGTCAACTGCAATAAGCAACGACAACAATGGTTTACTTGGGATGAATAAGGTTGGAATATCCTTTGTAACGTGATAGTTTAGCCTTATGTGCTAGCTACTTGATGAGTTGGCTTAGCCTCTCATATACTTGTTACTTGATGACATCTTGAGCATGATTACTTGACAATCTTCTTGATTTGCATGATTACATGATAACATGCTATGTACTTGTATCTAGTAACTTACTGAGATTTATCTCACCCCGTTTCTTGTTTATTTGTTCCCCCCCCAAAAAAGCAAGTGGTAATACGTTGTGAGGCTCGACTTAGCAGGGGACTACTTGGCAGGTTGTTCTTGTTGGGGATTGTTATTCTTTCCAGTTTTGGTGAAGACGATTTTGTATCAGTTGTTTAGACTCAGTATCTTGGGTAGACTTGTATATTACTTGTTTATAACCACATTTGGTTTAAATTTCTTGGTATAGAACTTGTGGTGAGCTATTTTAGCTCGTTTCTCTTGAGTATATATGATACCAGTTGATTTATTCAGGTGTCATTCCCATTTTTCCGCTTCTTGTTAGTTACGCGCACCAGGTTTGAGGTTCCATTATAGAACCCCGGGACTTGGGGGCCTGTCAATACCTCACGTTCACAAGACCCGACCTCACATACACTGTTCAGCAAATCTGCCTTTTCATGCATGATCCTCGCGAGGAACACATGGGTGCCCTCAAAAGAATCATTTGGTATTTCAGGGTATAGTGGATCACGGATTGTTGCTATATCCATCCGATACTGACACACTCCTTTCATATACGGACGCCGATTGGGGAGGTTATCCCGATACGCTTAGGTCCAAGTCCGGATATTGTGTCTTTCTCTGACGAAACTTACTGTCTTGGTCAGCTAAGCGTCAACCAACCATATCCCGGTCAAGTGCCGAGGCGGAGTATCGCGGGGTGGCCAACGTGGTCTCTGAATCTTGTTGGCTTAAGAACTTATTATTGGAACTACATTATCCAGTTTCCAAAGCCACACTCGTTTACTGCGACAATATTAGTGTCATTTATCTTTCTGAAAATCCGGTACAACATCAAAGAACAAAACACATCAAGATGGATATACATTTCGTTCGGGAAAAAGTTAGACGTGGTCATTTTTTAGTACTACATATTCCGTCCCATCACCAACTAGCGGACATATTTACAAAAGTCCTTCCCATTATTCTGTTTGAAGATTTTCGCACCAGTCTCAACATTCGACAACCTCCGTTTCAACTGCGGGGGAGTGTTAGAATAATATTCCGGATATACTCGGAATATTTGAATTCTCAGTATATATCTTTAGATCTCATTGTATCCCTTAACTTTAGCTTAGTGATTGAGATCAGTGATTGTGTAAATAGACTGACTTATCACTTACCTTAGTTAGTTCCTTAATTATAGTGATAAGACTTTGTAATAGTTAGGCTATATATTTGAAATGTATGAGACAATATCATTCAAGGAAAATACTTACTTTAAAAATAGCATCATTCCTCCCTTTGAATCATTTGATTCAATACATCAAACCAATCAATCCAAGCAATATTTCAACTTAGGGTTATTTGCATTCTTAATGGTTAGTGAATAATCACTCAAAGTGATATCATTTCCTATTTTGAATCCATCACACCCAAACAACACCAACAAATTTGGTTCAATCTTTAAAGATTTATACCAAATTTGTATTCTAACGGGTATAATCCCTAATTCATCTCTCTTAAATTCAAGTCTATAATTTATTGTTAAATCATGTACTATTGTTGGGATTATTCTTCTATTGATGATTATTATTACTAGTCTTGTTATAATATATGTTTTTTTTATTAAATTGCTCTTTCATTTATGTCTTTTGATTTCATATCTAGTATATATCTTCTAGCTTATCTAATCTAGTGGGGATTTGATGCTAATTCTCCTATGATGGAAAGAGACAATTTGAGATTGATTTATATAAATCATTCTCTTAAACTTAGGGTGACCAAACTCCCAATTCTCTTTTATGTATTTTCTTTTACTTAATGACCAGTTAAACCCATTACCATTTTAAATAATCTTGTTTATTCCCCTTAACCATTACTTGGATGATAAAGTATTCATCATATTCATCTAAGTTCATATTTTATCACATTCTAGTAGTTTGACAACAATTTTCTAAGAATAGGAAGATATGAACTTGAGCTCTAAATTCATTAAAGTTCTCTCTTACCTTAGGATGGTCAAATTAACTAAATAGATCATCTCACTTTGCTAGTTTTTATTCCATGACTAGTTAAAGTCCGTTTTCAAATGCTTCTTTCTCTTTCGAGGTGATTATGAACTTTGTGCGATAACTCTCCAATGATGATACCTAATTAACCACAATATCATATTTGTGGTGATTAGATCACTTAAGGATGAACACAAATTCACATATAATCTATCTCCTTTAATTAAAGACCTTCAACTTTATCACAACAAAATGCATTAATTCATGACGACATTCTCTCTTTTATAAACATTTCTTTCCTTTTAAAAGCACATTTTTTTAAAACAAAAATTATTTATTTTGACCTAAACACGCCCACACGCACAATTTTTCAAAAGGGTAAAAGACTCGTAAATACGAGGAATCTCGAGTGAACACAAAATGTTCTTCCCGAGGTTTAACTTGACCTCCAAAGTCAAAAGCTCATTTTAATAGCCATTTTATTGTTTGGGCTTACATTAAACAATGTGGCGGCTCTTTCTTTATTTTTGGTCCATCCCACTTGTTTGACCGTACATTTTGAAACTCTAATTTTCGCAATCGGATATGGTAATTCACACCCCTTGATTTCATGCTTGTAGTGATATAAGAATCTTATACAATGTTGAAGCTTCAAATTTGTTAGAACCTTCATGAACTGCATTCAATAGTTTATTGATAGTATTTGCAGCTATTTCTGTTAGCAATGACTGGATTGCCCTAAAAACAAAAGTCTGGTATATTAAGTTTTGGGGAGTTGGATGGTTGGAAAGTTATGGTGATGTTAAAACCATCTAAACTTGTGGCAGCCATAGAGTCCTCATCGACATTGCTTATATATAGCCTTGCATTATCTTGCTGAATAAAGATGTTACTTGCGTTTCTAGGCAATAAAAGTTTGATAGCGGGTATGATTTTGTTTCTAGTGTCTTTAATCACTGTTTTTGTGATTGATTAAATGAATTTAGTCACTGAAGTTCCCGCAAGTCTATTTTTGTTATTCATATTTGTAGAATCTTTAAAAATAAAAGGAAATATCTTATTTTTTCGTAAAAAATAACCTCTCAATCACTCACAAGAAAAACCCTACCAATCACACATATAAGCATGATGTTTGGATTTTTTTTTTTTTTTTTTTTTTTTTTATGTGCATGACATATATGGATCGATTTCCTCCGGCAATAAATAGTACTTCTCACTTGCACATGATAGATTAAACCATTTTACATCTATGTACAGATCATTTTGCACGTCCTTAAATTTTAATAGATTTAGCACATTGTCATGCATCAATTTAGAAAGTGAGAATTGTAATCTTTGGTATTTTTTTTGGCTATTGTTAGTTGTGGCTTGATTGCATTTAATGTCTTCATATAACTTCAGCTTTAGCACATCGTGCTCTGGCTTACACCAAGTTTTTGAGATAGTCTCCTTAATGTGCAGCTTGATTTGAGTAGAATTGCTTTCACTGCATCTTAGTCGATCTCTTTCTTTAGATTTCCCATGCCTTCTTGCCATCGTAGTATTTACCTTAATATTGATTCATTGTTCACTAATAAATTCTATATATATATTTTTAAAAAGTTTGAAAATCTAACAAACTAATTGTTTCTTGCAAATTTATAAATTTTATTTGGTGAATGTATCCATAGGTAGGCTGTAAACGAGCCGAGTCGAGTCGAGCTTTGTGATGTCGAGCTCGAGCTCATTTAAAACTTATCGAGCTCGAGCTCGTTTAAAACTTATCGAGCTCGAGCCCACTTGCTTGTTCGAGCTCGAGTCGAATCGAGCTCGCGAGCTGCTCGCGAACAACTCGAGTCGATAACGAACCCGAGCTTAGACATTTTTTAAAGAAAAATATGGTCTTAGCGAGCTTATCGAGCCGAGTTCGAGCCGTTCGAAAACAAAAATTCAATTTTAACAAGCTTATCGAGCCGAACTCGATCTTTTAACGAGCTAAACGAGCTGAACACGGTCGACTCCATAACAAAAACGAGCTTGACTTTAAAAAGCTCGACTTTAAAACTCTTCTTTGATACGCTTAATTAAAAAAAAAACTGATTTTTTTTCATTCCATTTTGAATGCACCGCTCTACCAAAGAAGCCCTAAGTCCATTAGCTTGAACATAGTAAGTAACAAACTTGTTTCTTCTTCCTCATATTTGTACTGCTTGTAGGATCGTTTGAGCACTATTCGGTACGGATGAGCTTCTTATTCCTATTTCGACGTAGCTTAATATTCAGAATAGGATATGCTCCATTTCAAGTGCCGTACCATACTTGAACTTTGAAAAAAGCTTTCAACCCAACAATAGTTGTGATTTCAAGTGGAAATATGTAAGAAACAAAGTAAATTTAATGATTAGGAATTTCTAAGAGAAGGTATTAATGTAAATATATCCATACCAAACTGTTTGAATCATTTAATATGTCTTCTACATTTTTCGAAACAATGTCAAACATTCTCTCTCCCATAATGAAGAACATGCAGCTGACGTAGCGTCAATTACGTTAATAATAACGTTGTACCTGCCATTTATATTTTAGGTTAAAAATACAGTTACAATTGGATTTTTTTTTTATCTAATTCGATGTTGTCAAAGATAAATTGATATACTGATTTGTAATGTAACTCACTTGAACATTGTATCTGTAAAAGCACGACAATGCATACAGTAACATGATTCAGCCACATATACCATTTTCTTACTCCAATGTGCGCAAGTAACATGTGAGGGTAAGAAAAAAAATTATAGCAAAGAGAGAAAGATGATAGAATTAAGTTGTGATTGCAATTAATAGTTGTTATTTTTAAATATTCTATGTGTTTTATTGGGAAAATAATAAAAAAAAACGCGTATATTTTTTTTAAGCAGGTAATATTCATTTTATATTTTTTTGCATTTTTCCGTAATAATGATACTTCTTAATTTAAATTCAGCATTCTATAAAAAATGTTAGGGAATTATAGAAAATTCTTTTCATTTAAAGTAAAGTGAATTAAGGGTAATTGTGTCAAGATGCTAATTAATTGCAACTTTAATAAATGTAATAGATTAGCAAATAGTGTAACGACAATAGCCCTTCCATTTTCTTATTTAAAATTCTTGTTCGAATATGATTTTAGTGGCATAACCATAGTTTACACATTATTTCCTAAACAAATTATAAACATCGTGTGTTCTAATAACAAAGTATCTTCTCATGTTTCAAAATAAAATAAAATTGTACTGTCCAAAAAATTTAAGGTAAAATAAAAATTGTTTTCTTTGTTCAAAAATATATTAAAATTACTATATATTCTCATATTAAATATGTAATAAATGTACACTTGTATTTGAAAATGAGTAGTTAATTAGGGGTATTTTTGGTAAAAGAATATTAAATACAATTACATTTAATGTCTTTTGTATTGAAACCCAACTTTTTTGCTTATATTCAGGTAAAAAAAAAGCCCATTTTTTCCCCTTATATTTGTATCCGGAGGGAATATACTCCTACTCTCTCTGTTTGATAACAAAGATAAGGAAAAAGAAAGTGAGGTAAGGAAAAAGAAATTGAGGTAAGGGTAACAATGAGTACTGACATCATTTGAGTCTAATTAAATAAAAAAAAACATTTTTTTTTAAAACTTATCAATGAAATATTTAAAATTAAATTTGTGTACAACATTATAGAGTAGAAAATAATCCTTATATAAAATTACTTACATTATAATCTCTATGTCCCAAAACAACTTAGCACTAATTTCCTTTTGAGTGATCAATGGCAAGTCTCACTTTCTTAAATGTCAACTTTTATTATTTTTATTATTCACTCTACCTCATTTGTCATACTCACACACTTAACTTATGGATCTATTCTTAAACCATCATATTCACAATCACTTTTTACTCACAATAATTTTGTATATATATATATATATATATACTTTCTCCTTAGTTCACGAGCATTTCCAAAATGATGTATGGTGCAAACTGTTTTGTGATGAAAAGAGTAAATATTTTTTTCGTGTAAATTTTTAAAATTTGAAGGGCCTAATATTTGGATTTTGGCACAGGGTCTCCAAAATTATTGAGACAGGCCTGTTTGGGACGGAGGGAGTAATATTTTAAGTAGTGGATCCACTTGTCATACATACAATAACTACCATTACTATTTCATACCGCACTTTCTCCCTCGTACCCAACTATCTACACCCACAACACATCACATTTTCTTTTATTCTTGTGCCCGACCCAATTTTAATAAACTAAAGTGAGACGAAAGGAGTATTTATAAAAATGCAATCGCACGCAATTCCACTTATTTACAAAAATGCGGCACTCGTTTTTTAAATTTATTTTTCCTGATTTTTTCTAAGACCTTATACTGTTATTATAAATCTCCATGCCAATAATAATTGATGCCAACTAAGCATATGCATATGCATATGCATATGCATGAAGCCATCTAACTTTTTCCATTAAAAAGTTAACAGCCGTTAGTTAACATTTTAAGTTGATAGTATTTGCAATGTCCCCCCTAATAAGCTGTGTGTGTATTTGGTACTCGGCAGTATTTTCCATTCATTGTGCTTTTCTCCCTTTGTCCTTCCCGTTTCTACGTCTCGACCGCCCGAGGGTGGAGAGAGATTGAAAGCGTAAAAGGAAATTAAAAAAAAAAAAAAAACAAAAAACCCCCCAACATTTCTCTACTCTGGCATTCCGATAATTGGTGGATTTTCAAATCAATTGGCGAGGATCTGAGCTAGGGTTTTCATTTCTGAAGTAATTTTGAATCTTAGTGGTGTTCAAGAGTTTGAAATTGGAAGTGTATTGATTCAAATATGTTGATCAGAAATGCGAATTGGTGAGAATTCCCAGCTCCGATCTAGATATAAAGCTCGTAATTGAAGGATTGGGAACATGGATGTGGATTCATCAATGGTGTCGGAGACCGATCAAGACAGGACAGAGGAGAGCAACCCTAAGAACGGACCTACGGCGGAGGAGCTGGAGGAGGAGTCTTCTCCGGCTGATACTGATTCGGGACCATCGCAGACTCTGCAACCCCTAGTTCAGCAGCAGCAGACTCAGGTGCAGCAGACCATCCCGGTGGCGGGGCCTAGACATGCCCCTACATATTCAGTGGTGAACGCCGTGTTAGAGAAAAAGGAGGATGGTCCTGGTCCGAGGTGCGGCCACAC
Organism: Campanula takesimana; assembly: GCA_026119855.1. NCBI lineage: Eukaryota > Viridiplantae > Streptophyta > Magnoliopsida > Asterales > Campanulaceae > Campanula > Campanula takesimana. The sequence goes on from JAOWBW010000928.1 coordinate 208,035, forward strand.
TCTTACAGCTGTCGCGGCGGTAGGGGAAGAAGGCACGCCCGGTTATATTGGACCGAGGCTTATATTATTTGGAGGTGCCACTGCCCTTGAAGGCAATTCTGCTGCCACAGGCACTCCTTCATCTGCAGGAAGTGCAGGGATACGTAAGTCTGTCTCAAATTCTAAAGCATGCCTTTTTTTTTTTTTTTTCCATTAGCTGTGCGTAAACCCTAGATTTGTTCAAGCCCCATTATTTAACTATGTTTTGGTTGAGAAATTGTGTGACACTTTCTAATTTAATGCTCTCTAGTTCCTAAAATCAATGTTCGTTTATGTTCACGGTCACTAACAAAAGTAGACAATCATGGGAGTAAATAGGTGTAAATATTGACGTTGAAATACCTTTATAATCATAAGTTTAGTTATTCTGTAGATGATTATTTGGGTTACTGATCTTATTTACAGCAGCAAATTGGGATGGCTCCTCAACTATTATTCTATAGAGAACTGTGCTAAGTTACATGAGGTGGCTGTCATATTCATATTTAGCAATTAGATGTAAAAAAACGGCGATAAGATGTTTCCATTTGTGCTATCAGTTTGCCCATGTAACTGATAGTTTGTTCATATACATAAATTTTGCCGTAAATCAAAATCTATGGAAGTTACCCCAAACAATTCTGCTATGATCATGGTGAATTTAATTGAATTGATCTAACACATTATGTCAGACACATACATGACTTTTGGTGTACTGGTCAAGGAACTTAACATTTGGTATATGTCACCCTGTCACGGGATCGAGTCATGGGAGGGTTACCTGGAACAGAGTTGATCTAACACGTTTTATCAATCACGTGGCTTTTGACGTATTGGTGAAGGATAACATGCCCTTACCTCCCCCCCTTATTTCTTCATATATGTGTATACACAATTTATTCCCTTTCTCTTAACAGAGACATGCTCGTTTATAACCAACTTTTTACTCTTTTCCATCACATAGACAAGTGTATACACAGTGATGAGGACATTATATTTTTTTGACGAGGTACTAGTAATCCAAAAGTAAGAAATATAGTTAAATAACAGATTTTATTGGGGGTTCCTTACTATAGGTTTCTTTGTGAATCATCTGAACAGTACATTCCTTTTTATATTAATCTGTTTAGGCTGTCTTGATCACAGGGTTGGCAGGGGCTACTGCGGATGTGCACTGTTATGATGTGTTGACTAATAAATGGTCTAGGTGCGTATGAGTTGCTGGCTAGCAAGTTTTTTTTTTTTTTTTTTTTTTTTTGGGTTCCTTATAACTACCTTGTTCTGAGTTGTTCAGCGATTTGCAGAATAACACCATTTGGAGAACCACCAACACCAAGGGCAGCACATGTGGCAACTGCTGTGGGTACTATGGTGGTTATTCAGGTTCGTTGTCTCCATGACAATTCAGAAGTTGTATTTTCTGTCAAGATTTGGCCCTTAATTTCCTTCCCACTGATTCTTTAATATCGTTGTTCCTTTTAAATATGCATACTTGTCTATCAAACTCAGGGTGGAATCGGCCCAGCTGGTTTATCTGCTGAGGATCTTCATGTTCTTGACCTTACACAACAACGACCACGTTGGCATAGGTTGTGTTTCGAAGGGCGTGCTTCTCATTTCTTGTATATTTATTCATGCAACGTTTGATTATGCTAAAGAGAACTGAATTTTTATTCTTGTAGAGTTGTGGTCCAAGGCCCTGGGCCGGGTCCAAGATATGGACATGTCATGGCCTTGGTTGGGCAAAGATACCTCATGGCAATTGGTGGAAATGATGGTCAGTCTTAGGACATCTTATTCTTCTGCTCACAATAGAATTTTGATCTGATTTTGCTTTTCATTCTTCAGAGACCAACATTTGGTGTGTAACTTGCAGGAAAGCGTCCTCTTGCTGATGTTTGGGCCCTGGATACAGCTGCCAAGCCTTATGAATGGCGGAAATTGGAACCAGAAGGGGAAGGTCCGCCACCATGCATGTAATGTTACCTATTTTCTTCTGACATTTTGTATTTTTTTTTGTAGCTTTCTACCATCACTTGATCTCTCTCTCTCACTTTCCTGAATAAAACTGTTTCCTGCTGTTTATATAATTGATGGTTGTTTTCCCAGTACGGCTACCTTGTTACGACTTCACTCCAGTCACTAGCCCCGCCTTCGGCATCCCTGATAGAACTATATTCATATGTAGAATCTGGAAGAAGTATGGTAAAAGTTGTTTCTTTAAAAGACGATTATAGTAATTAATAAAGGTACTAGTAAAGTGTTGCTGCTCGCCTTTTGTTCTAAAAATAATCTTGCTTTAATAGATTGTGTCGATTTATGTAAGCTTGATTATATGTATTTGTTTCCATCTCTTGTGCGTGTAAAGATTATATGAAAAATTTGACTATAACTGATTAAATTTTTAAGTTTGTCGCACTCCACGTTTCATAACTTACTATTTGGCCCACATGCTTTTCATATTTATAAACATATGTAGGATAATTTATTTGTTTATTAATATATTAATATGTGGGCCTCATGAATCTGAAAACGTGCCATTAGCCGATTATTTAGTAATCTATTTCTAAGGTTAGTTTGGAACAATGTTGACGGGAAAGTTTCCCTTCAATTAAATTTTATAGGATTTGAAGAAACAAAAGCAGGATGGCTATATATCTTTTTTGGATTATAAATAAAAGAAGGGTGATGCAATCTAGGCCATTAAATCCAATGGAATTTGACTGTTATGACTTGTGAGTAATTTTGAGTTAAAACTATTACATCGTTCTATAACATTTGAATATTCTTATTCATTGAAACTAGATACCAAGAATGTCTATGGAAAATTAGACAAATGAGTTGAATCAATGTTAATTAAAACCAAATACAAGAAGTTGACAAAATTGAATGAACCACCTTTGTAGGTAACTATATAATCAGGGAGGAGGTTTAGTCTGGTAACGAGCTTGTAAAAACATTGGATCTCTGTTATTTCTCCATCCTGCTCCTCCATTGTTTCTCATTATTTATTTCCCCTTCAACTATTTCTCGTGTACAAATACAATAGAGAGTATCAAGACAATTTTGAGAATGGTATTTGAACAGAAAGCAATTTGTTTATTTTTGGGACAATTTTTACTGGTGCTGCTTCTATGGGAAAAACCGGTGCTCCTTGCTTCTCTTTGGATGTTGGTGTAAGATGTTCTCTCTGGTGTGTCTATTTTTGACACGACACAGATGAGCTCTTTCATTTTCAGTCCTTCCGTTTTTTGGTTAGGTCCATGCCTTACAGTATAAGATGTCTTTTCATTCCTTTTTCTTTCAAAGGAAATAGAAACCCAATTGTGACATTTGTGCATTGGTCTCTTATCCTACAAAGTGCTATTGCTATGCATACCTTCCTCTGGACCATTAGAAATGTTAATTATATTACAGTCTCAAATTGCCCCACCAACTCGTTGGGTCTATTGGAGGCTTTTAAGTTTTGGATCTATTTATTTTCTGGAAGGCAGGGTTTTGTTGAAGTTAGGGGTTGGTGGAATGTCCTGCTGTGAGGATGGGATTTGTTCCATGTATTTGACTTCAGAGGTCTCTACATTCCTTGATTGATTTTCTCACAGATGTTGGAGGTTAATTCTAGAGCAAATTACACCATACTACCAGTAAGTTTGCACGGTGTTGCATTGTGATGTTCCAAATGTTGCAATTTAGTACACTATGCTCACACAAAGTTGCAATCTAGGGCAATTTTGGACGGCAGTTAAAATATATGGATGGCGGTTAATATAAGTTAATGAAATGGATGAAAATGTTAAGACCTCATTTTAAAAAAGGCATTTTACCCCTACAATTAAACAAAATTTCAAAGAAACACGTTACCTTTCGTTTATTTTGTTAACTTTTGTTAACAACCGTCCATCCATTTTAACAACTGTCAAATTTCAACTTTTGGAACATTGAGTTCCACATTGCAACTCCGTGTAAACTTAGTGGTAGTATGGGGTAATTTGCCTTTAATTTTATGCATCTTTTTTGAATCGGCTTGGTTTATGGATTAAGATGGCTTGCATCCCATTTAAAGCTTTTGGATGGATTTTTACTTTATGAGTAGCATCTGGTCGATGAGATTGGCTTTGACTTAATAGGCTGATTATACATCAGGTTTTGTTTACACTCTTAGTTACCGTTAATATATGTGCATCATTGCATGATTATTGATTTGGTTAGTATACAATTAATGTCTTAATTCAAGGTAAGGTTTTGATTTGAGGTCTACAAGTTGAGTCGTTAGATTTTGATTTGAGGTCTAGAAGTTGAGTCGTTAGGTTTTGTAGGTTGTTCGCTGTGGAAGTAAATTATTGTTGGCCTATGTAGAAGATTGTGGAGATTTACGCATACTCTATTTGTTGCGCTTAGAGAAGGTTTATGAGTGGATAGCTTGCAGGAATTATCTGCTGCATATAATAGAGGAAAGGATTTAGTTTGATATCTGGACTTGATCAAGGACATGTATGGATCAATAATGTTAGTTAGAACTAAAGTTGGTAGGTTCCCAGTTTTGGATGGACTGCATTAAGGATTCTGCTCTAGACAACAAGTAATTGACGAGGAATGCAGGGATTAAGCAGACATATACGAGATAACAATGTTGTCATTTATGTTCTTGTATATGAAAATTTACTATGTTGATGAGACGAAGGTGGGAGTTACCACTTAACTTTTTTGACAGGAGTTACCACTAATCTGTAAGAATAAAGAACAGATTCTGAATCATCAGGGTGAAAAGTAAGTCCTAACCAGATCAGATGGCATGTAATCTGAAAGTTTAGATGTTGATTAGCAGTTTAGACTTGAGGGCTGCTTAGGTTGATGAGTTGTAGATTTGAAGTTGAAAACCATCATCATCAATAAACTCAATAATGCTGAACATGCTACTGCTACCTAATAAGATTTCGTGGCTGCTGTTGCTTTGCCTGAAAAGTGTATTTGTGCAGTGTTCTGTGCTTATGCTTTCAAATGTTTAGTCTGAATGGTTTATGCGTGCACCTGCACTATGTGCTGTGTTTGTTTGCTAGTGAGAATGAGCATCACAGACTGCGTTCGGGTGGTATTAATGATTTTTATGCTCAGTGGAATTTGAAACTTCAGTTCTTGTAGAAAAACCATTGTTATTTTGACATCAATATTGGTTGCATACTTGCATAATGGTTTTTCGTTTAGTTATACTTCTTCCTTCTCCTTTTTTATTTAGCGTTATTTTGGTTTCACACATCCACAAACACACACATCTTCACACGTGTTATGTAAAATGTGCTTGGGGGGGGGGAATTCTGCTTGGTTGTAAAGGAGGCATTTCTGTTGATGTTCTACCTTCATTTTGAGCAGGTATGCCACAGCAAGTGCACGATCAGATGGTCTTCTTTTGCTTTGTGGAGGAAGGGATGCCAACAGTGTGGTGAGTAGCATCTATTTGAAACAGAATCATATACCAAGGATTGACTGCATTTTACTCCGGAGACTTATCCTTTACATGTATTTTGCGTGCATGGTATAGTATTTTGTTGTTTAAGATAGCTGCCCCAGCTCGTGCATTTCTTAAGAGAGAGTGCGACAGTAGGATACTGTTACTTGCTTCTTTAATGATTAGTCAAGTCAGTTTCGTTGTCTATCAGCTTTTATGCCTGTCGTTACGTCCCTTGGTTATCATGTTTAGAAGTGAAATATCTCGATAATTTTCCCTTTATCCTCGAATGTAGGAATAAATATACTCCCTCCATCCAATAACAATGTGCTCACCTTTGAGTGTGCACGGGAATTAAGGAGGGAATAGTAATGGGTAGTTGTTGTAAGTGGGAAAAGTGAGATAGGAGAGAGAAAGTGGGGTAGGGAATAGTAGTGGGTAGTTGTTACGAGTATGACAAGTGGATCCCATTGAATAAAGAAATATTTAAAATTTTCATTATAGGAAAATGTGACTTATCAATGGGACGCCCAAAAGGGAAGTTTGTGCGCATAGTTATGGGACGGAGGGAGTATGAACTAATTTTGGGGGTCTATAGCTGGATTTGATATGGGACTCACTCTGCCAAAAGATCAACTGCTTTTTACTCAGGAGACTTATCCTTTACGTTCAAGAAAGTGAAAGTAAACTTAGAGTCTTGAGTTTAAGCAAGAAAGAATGCAATGTTGTGATTGTGATGTCATGCAGAAGTAAGCATGCCGTACTAGGCTCTTTAAGAAATTCAGACAAAGCTCATCAAACTCGCAGGTCTGTCATATTCGCAAACATTTCGTCGCTGGTTCGTTCGATTTCTTTAGGAGAATTAGGATTTTTCCTAATGTTTTTCTCTTTTGCAGCCGCAACATTATGACTTTTACAAAACCAGCACAGTCACTTAACCTGTATAAAAACCCAAAATGACAGTTTAGGGCCTAATATGCCTATTCTTAAAGATCCTAGTACGCCCATTCTTAAAAGCAGAGCCTCTTGCCTCTTGCCATAACAAAGAAATGCGTATGCCCTAGCCAAAAAGGCACGCAGCCCACCGCCACAATACAAAAAGGTGGCCAAACCCTAAAGGTGCCAAAAAGGCGAGGCAGGCGGATGCCTTTTGCAACTATATACTCCTCTCCCTTTAAGGCTTGACTGGCTGCATTTCCTCCACGCAAATGTATTGAGGAGCCTATTTCAGAACTATTCTTCTCATTATATTACTTCCTCCGTCCCCAAATTTATGTCCATTTTGGCAAAAGCTTTGTGCCAAAATGGATGGCCTTTTTTTTTATACGGAAATTACATAATGCTCCTTGGGGTGATCATAATGTTTTAGTTTTAGTCTTATATGAGATCATTAAGGGTGTGCATGTATGTATACTACAAAAAATACCTACATGTCAACTTCAATTTTCCTAAAACTCAAAAAATGGACATTCAATTTGGTACCGTGGGAGTAATAAGTTTGTTCTTACGAGAATATAAAAGCCTATGTTAGAACAAAAGCAGTCAATAACATTGGCCTTTGGTTGTGGGGTTGGTCAAAACCTCAAAATGACCAGTCTAATTTTAGATAATGAAAAATTTCTAGATAATGAAACATATAATCATGCCTTCAGTCATCATAATGATATATAGAAACTTCGGTGAGTTCTACAGCCAGTTCTTTACCACAGAATTCAACAAGTTTGTTTCAGATAAACACACTTCTGACAGTTACCACACCATGACAGACAAGAATAATAATGTTTATTTGAACATAGAGGAGAATGGTCGTTTTATTAATATTTTTACCATTTGCCGTGAGGCCTATGTATTTAGCAATCATCGCGACATATATTTGGACAATACGAATATCCTAGAGAAACTACTAACCGTACGTTGTGTGTAGATCCTTTCTTTTCACCAGTATATCTTCTAATTTCTTATCTGACATGGTATATCTTTTCTCTGTAATGATCTGCAGCCTCTGGCAAGCGCATATGGACTTGCTAAACACAGAGATGGTCGCTGGGAATGGGCAATTGCTCCTGGTGTTTCACCTTCTCCTAGATATCAACATGCGGCGGTGAGTTCTCTTTTGATTTTTTTTTTCTGTCTTCCAAACACCTCAACCATAAAAAGGAAAAGGTTGAATGGAAAATGAAATTTAAAAACCACATGCCGAGCCTTTCTAGCATAAATTTGATGGAAGAATCATTCTTTTTTGGGATGGCTTCAGGTTTTTGTTAACGCTCGATTACATGTTTCTGGAGGGGCCCTTGGTGGTGGACGCATGGTTGAGGACTCGTCAAGTGTAGCAGGTATGATTTTTGATATTTATATTGTCCCTGATTTTGTGGGTCTTAATTTACGGACCTGTAAGTTTTTGAGGAATATGTCACTCTAGTTGATTTAAATGATTTGAGATGTGATCGAGAATTAACTAAAGTCACGAGACATGCATGATGGCAGAGAATTTTGGCACCAGCCTACAGAAAGAAAGCATAATGTAAAATTGTATTGGTTAGAAAGGAAAAAAATACGGTGCCTTTTGACGAAGCTTTAGGATAGTGTCGAGAATACATTTAAATATGAGACAATAGTACATTCTGTAAGTAGTTGAGATGAGATCGAGCATTACAGTACCAATCTACATACATAAAGCAGGATGTGAAGTTGTATGGATAATAAGGTAAAAAATGATTGAGCCATGAATATATAGGATTGCTGGAAAGATATAGAGGAAAATAATGATTTAACATGTAGTTTTATTGAATTAGAGAATGCATATGATGGTATAGTTCCTACATTTATCTGGTGGATCTTATAGTAGAAATCCTTGAAGTGTGATATATTTACCTGATAAAATATTATTACGGTGCAGTTTTGACATGTTAGAACCACATTAGGAGAGACAAGTGAATTTGTCCTTAATGTGTGATAATTCAAGGATTGACCTTGCATATTTCTGCTGTAGAGGGAAGTAGGAGATTTGTTGGTCGTAGAGTAGAATCTAGACCAGGTTAAGAGGAGGAGTTTGGTCGAAGTGTATGTGATAAGTGTATACCCGTTTAGGCAAAAGAAAGTATTTCTAGGGACATTATTGGATCTAATCTACTTCCCCCAGCAGACTCGTTGGGAGACTAAGTAAGAACTTGCTAACAAAAAGAAGGGTCATTGAATTGAGAATGTAAGATGTACGTCTTTTTTGTTCTAAAATAACTAGGATCTTAGTAGTTGTGCTAAAGGTTGAGTGGATTCAGTTCCCAAAGATTCTTATATGATGAATTAACTATTATCTGTTGTCTTCCTTTGGTTGCGGAGAAAAGAGAAGTGGACAAAATTTTGATTAGTGGGCAGGCCCAGGAATATATTTAGCCTTATGTCAAGCTCCTTAAGAGCATCCTGTTTATTTTCCTATTCATTATGCTGATATTTGAAAAATTGCTTGTATTCTCTTTGAATCCTATATACTCATGGATGTTAGTATTCCCATCAGCTGTTAGCATTCCCTTTAACAAATTAAAAATTGAACTCTGAAAATATCGTAGCTTCTTAGCATTCTGGACTGCTGTCTCCATACACGGAATTACAAAGAAAATACTCTATTTATGTTGGGAAATTCGTATAAACAAGGATATAAATTAAGTTAAAGGATTTATCACCGATAATAGTTATGTTCCATTGAAGTTTTATATGATATACTCCCTCCGTCCAACCTTAATTTACATAAATAGCCATTTTGGGTGTCCCATTTTAATCTACAAAATCCCAAAATAGATTTTTTATTAAAAATAATGGGACCCGCTTGTCATACTCACAACAACTACCCACTTACTATTTCCTACCCCACTTTCTCTCCTACCCAACTATCTCACTCACAACACATCACCATTTCCACTTTTTCCTTGATTCCCGTGCATAACAGTAATATTGTAAATTAAGGTGGGACGGAGGGAGTATGTTGTCATGAAATTCAGAAAGGGATCATTAAAGCAATGGCCGGTCATAGAATTTTTACTAACAGAAAATAGTTACTGGCAATGATGCTGATGAGATTGGGAATGAACACATGATTATGGTTCACCATCTCGATACACTTCTTCCTATTTCCTTTTTGTTAAGCATAAAAAAAACTGAACCTGAGCATGTAAACCAACCATGTGTGTACAAATTTACATTTTATAAGGGACATGGATATACTTTCTACCAACTCGAGTTTTTCAAGAAAGTGCACATTTAGTAACAATCTACACTTTCTCTATTCAGTTGTATTACTACTGATATCGATTTTGGTTTTGATATCTGCTTCTTGTTTACGCAACTGATAACTTTTCATATTTGTCGTCTGCGTAGTTTTGGATACTGCAGCAGGAGTATGGTGTGATACAAAATCGGTTGTTACCAGTCCGAGGACAGGCAGATACAGTGCTGATGCAGCTGGTGGTGATGCCGCAGTTGAATTAACAAGGCGCTGTAGGCATGCAGCTGCTGCTGTTGGGGACTTAATTTTTATCTATGGCGGTCTACGTGGGGGTAAGAGGTTAACCTTTCAAACAATTTTTATTAATACTCCACGCTGAGATACTATTACCATAAAACACTGCAAAATCTTTCTCAAAGATCTTGCTTCACAACATCCCAGCGATAATGGAAGAGAAGAAAGCACTGGGGACATAGACAGATCAAGTGAATGGTTAACATACAGCAAAAAGCTGAACGATGGTCCAAAACAGTTAGTTCATTTGACAGCGTCCTCTGCCCCCTCCCTTGTCTCTCCTAACTGGTAGTAAAGAAACCAAGTATTATTGGTTTGCCTGGTTCAGATGACTGGGGGCATATACAAATCAAGTGGATTCCAAGCTTCTGATATTAAGCCTGTGATTGCTTACAAACTTGAAATCATATACTACGTATAAGTATAATTCTGTAATTCAAATCTTCCATTATAACACTGGTTTCATGGTTGATTGACAAAATTGAAGTGTTCCTAATGACAAGTTCTATAATTTGAGATGGAGTTCTTTTTTTCTCCGACAAAAGATGGAGTTTCTTAATCACGAAAGGGTTAGCAACCTAGAGATGAAGAGTTTTGTGGGAGAGATAAGGGACCTTGTATTGATTTGTCTGTTTCTTGATAGAGAGTTTTTTTTTTTTTTTTTGTTGTTGATAAGAAGAGATATAATTGAGAATTAGAAAAACAAGTGGTGTCTGGACAATGAATTGCGAGCTAGAAGAAACTAGTGGTCTCTGGTACTTGGAAGACAAGAATGGACCAATGGGGGAAAGAATCTAAACTTTCCTATAGACACTGTTAATATTCCTTTTAGCCACAGGATTTAATGATGCCTGAGGGCCGTTCCTGGACTTGGCAACCAGACAAAGAGCCATTAGCTATATATATATATATATATATGTATATATATACATACATACATATATATATATATATATATATACATACATACATACATACATACATACATACATACATACATATATTAATATATATATATATATATATATATATATAGGTAGGTGCTCAAATGAGAACCTAAATATTGTGAGAACCAATCATAACCATTAGATTAGAAAAAAATCAAGGGTCCATATGTTAGATACAATTGATACACTTAGATACATTACAAAAAATTCGATATTACACTTGGATACAATAGGTTAATAAGTATTGTATCTAAGTGTTGCACTTGGATACACTATGTTAAAAACTAATGTTTTATCCAATTGTTTTCGAAAATTAACTAATGTATCCAAGTGTATCTAACATCTGGACCCTTGATTTTTTTTTTTCTAATCTAATGGTTATGATTGGTTCTCACGGTTCTCATATAAAATGGTTCTCACAGGAGCGCGACCCTATACATACACACACATATATATATATATATATATACATACACACACATATATACATATATATACATACACACACACACACATATACATATACTCCCTCCATCCCACCTCACTTGAGACCTAAGAGGTGGGCACAATAACTAAGGAAAAAAATAAAATAAAGAAAATATGTGGTAGACAATGAAGAAAGAGAATGAGTGGGGTTAATAGTAGGCTGGTTGAATGAATTGTGTGGTGGAAAATGAGGAGAGAGAATGAGTGGGTGGGGTAGGTTGAATATAAAATTATAAAAAGATTACCATTTTGAGGAGTCTCAAGTGAAGTGGGACGGACCAAAATGGAAATAAGTCTCAAGTGAGGTGGGACGGAGGGAGTACATATACATATATATATATACATACATACATATATATATATATGTATATAGGTAGGTGCTCAAATGAGAACCTAAATATCGTGAGAACCGTGAGAACTTGGAACCTAATGTATCCGAGTGAACCATTGGATACATTAGTTTTTACCTAATGTATCCAAGTAATGTATCCAATGTATCCAAGTAATGTATCCAATGTATCCAAGTGAACCATGGGATACATTAGGTAAAAACCTAATGTATCCAAGTTCTCACGATATTTAGGTTCTCACAGGAGCACGACCCTATGTGTGTGTGTGTGTGTGTGTGTGTGTGTGTGTGTGTGTATATATATATATATATGGAGATTAAGAGTAGCCCTTGGTAGGCACTCTTTTTAGGAAATTTGACATGGAATTTGCCTTGTTGAATATAGAGAGAATGAGACTTAATATGAGAATGTTGTTAGTTTTCTTATACAGATTAAGGTCTTTTCTGCCGTACTGTTATATTTCTGTTTGTCTTTGTGTTTTTGCCTAATTCCTATTTTATCTTGACATCTCCATTCAAATAATTACATTTGTAAGTACATAGTTAAGAACATTTGTAGTTTAAGTGTTCATTTTAAAAACATTATCTGTCCTTATTGACCAACTCTCCGTGATCAGCGATTGGTCAATTTTTTCGGGAGATTGCAGCTTTGTGTGTAAGATATTAGGATATGTGAAATCACATAAAATAGCTGTGTGTGTAAGTCGACATTCACATCTGTTTCCGCATGGCGCTGTCGTCTTTTCTTACGTTTTAAAGAAAGCCATGTCCACATCATGTTTTAGTGTCAAGACTTGTGTTCATGTCTACACACAACGATCTAAAAGAGCTTTTCATATTTCTCGTTTTTGACTTTAGCTTTCTCGTCCTAAGCAGCCAACTTTAATGTATTTCCATGCGAATTGGGAATCCTTGAAGAATTTACATTATCCTTTTTATTATTATGGGTCAAACCTTCTTTTGCCTACAGTTCGGGTTGTTTTTTCCTGACATGTTGGAATCCCGTTTAATAAGCAGTGATATATGCCAACTACACATGTAAATGTGATGTTTTCCTACCCAGGGGAGTTGCTCGATGACCTACTTGTTGCAGAAGATCTGGCTGCAGCTGAAACAACATCTGCAGCCTCGCATGCAGCAGCTGCAGCTGCTGCATCAAACGTGCCAGCAGGGAGGCTAGCTGGAAGGTATGGTTTTGTTGATGATAGAACAAGGCCAATTCCTGAAGCAACTCAGGATGGTGAAGTAGTGCTGGCAAGTCCTGTTGCCCCTCCTGTAAATGGTGATATGCATACGGATATAAGCACTGAAAATGCGTTGCTGCCAGGCTCTCGGTATGCAAGCGACTATTAATTTGGTTTTTGTAATTTTTAGGCTTTATAGTCATGTCACCTTGATTTTCTCATTTGTAATTTGGCGCGACATTGAAGGAGACTGAGCAAAGGTGTCGAATATTTGGTTGAGGCATCAGCAGCAGAAGCTGAGGCTATTACGGCTACCCTCGCTGCTGCAAAAGCACGACAATCCAATGGAGAAGTGGAGCTGCCAGACAGGGATCGTGGGGCAGAGGCTACTCCAAGTGGAAAACAGATAAACACTTTGATAAAGCCTGATTCAGATGTAGCTAATAATTCTGCTCCAGCGGGAGTGAGGCTGCATCACCGAGCTGTTAGAACTATAACTGATCTCTGCCTGAATGCTATTTCAATTCATTCATCATACTGGATGCAAGTACATTATTTATAAGTGTGTACTTGGCCATATGTCTGCAGGTTGTTATAGCCGCAGAGACGGGTGGAGCTTTAGGTGGCATGGTCAGACAGCTTTCAATTGACCAGTTTGAAAATGAAGGCAGGCGTGTTAGCTATGGAACCCCAGAAAATGCAACTGCAGCTAGGAAACTATTAGATCGGCAAATGTCTATCAACAGCGTTCCCAAAAAGGTAGATATCTGTAAGTTGCATTTGTAAAATGAAATAAGAACCGTGATCATGATAATTAACAATGTTTATGATTGGAATTTGATAACATGTTCTTTTGGACATGTTGAGCCCCTATATATGTATGTAGTTAGTAAAAAAGTATGATTCTGGTTACCCGAAAGATCAAACTGATGGTATAAGCATGTGCCGTAGGCCATTACAGATCAGCATGATCATCCCTTTACCGTTCATATATGCTAGAAGTATGAGAGTGGTTCGGAGTATTCTCGTAGGCTCTTATGGGCATGTGAGGACATAAAATCAAGAAGATATTCTAAATCGGCTATGTTCACTATTCGTTTTTCTATAAGTTGTTAAACAAGTAAAAGATATCTTTGCTTGGTATCTTTTCCTATTTCTTCCTAGTTCCTACAGTAATTTGGTTATTTGTTCTTTACATCGACTGCTCATTTTTCTTTTGTAGTCTTTTTTTTTTCTTTCTATATCCTTCGTGGTTGGTACCTTGTTCAGATTATTTTGCAATAATTTTTATGTTTTATTTTTTTTTATTGTTATCTTCAGCCGTCTATTTGTTTTTTAGTCTCCTTTACTGATATCAGCTGCTCTTATGGCAGGTGATAGCTCACTTATTGAAACCACGTGGCTGGAAGCCTCCTGTTCGTCGGCAATTTTTCTTGGACTGTAACGAAATAGCTGATCTTTGTGATAGCTCTGAAAGAATATTCTCTAGTGAACCTAGTGTTTTACAGCTCCGGGCTCCCATAAAGATATTTGGTGACTTGCATGGGCAATTCGGTGATCTCATGCGACTTTTTGACGAGTATGGCTCCCCTTCAACTGCAGGGGACATATCGTAAGTGTCTTGATCGATACATTCTTTTCTATTTTAGATTCCATTCGATACATTCTTTTCTATTTCAGTTTCCATTCGATCTTTGTGTTGCAAAAATAAACTAAAGCGTTTTCTTAAGGGCATTTGTTAAGGATACAAACTAAGGAATTATCTGGTATTTGGAAACAACACGTACACACACACACACACACATAAATATATGTAAATATGTATGCGTGTGCATGCGTGTATGTATGGAGTTTCTAGTATTGCAATGATAACTAGTGCCACACCTATTAGCCAAGTGCTACTGCTTTGCGTAATTTGTGCTGAAATGTTTACCTTTACCAGTTCTTTTCCATGGTATGTGGCTTAGAAATTAGACAGAGGTCTAATTTATTTGACCCCTCTCTCTGTCTCACACACACACAAAGACATATATTTATACCAGTGTTCTAAAAGACGCTCGCCTAGGCCACGCCTAGGCGCTAGGCGTTCATTTTAGAACCTTGATTTACACACACACACACACACACACACACACACACATGTAATCGGGGAAAGATGTATTATTAGAAACAGTTAGGAGTTTACAATCAGATGAACAAGGAGTTCATTAGCCAGAAAGGAGATAATAATAACAATAACAACTACATACAAGCAACTTACACTACATTGTTGCAGAAGCCCAATCCATTTCCAAATACCCCCCCGCAAAGCTCCATTGTTGAAGCCTGACGAGATGCTAAAGAAGCTGTTTTCGCACAAAAGATATCTTGGTAAATACGAAATACTGATCAATATATATCCTACCATTTCACTTCGTCTCGTCCAGTTGCGCACCAGAATGCAGCAAATATCCCAATCCTAAAATAAAATCCTAAACCTCGAAAATGCGCCTGTAGAAAGGAGCACACTAACCCATTGATCCTGGACTTACCCAGTTCTCAAGCCACCTTAAGCAACTGATTTCTTGATAATGTGCACCACCACAATTGAGGAAAATCCGTTGATGTGCATCTCAAATTACTCTTTATCACTTTTGCAAAATAGATCTCGATTCCGGGTGAAACTACTAATGGCATTTACTAACAAGGTATATGTTCTGATACATGATGTTACCTAATGCCTAGCACCCTCTACCTTCCATTGAAAAATTATCCCAAGCAACTATGTAATCCCTCCTCTGATAAACAAATTCTATTGGTAATCTCAGGCTTTGGACCCTTACTATAAGTAGAGAAGAGGTGAAACATGCTCAAGGATCATTTGTGTGGTGGCTGGTGATGTGAAGTTTTTGTCACACATGCTGAATATCATTTACTGAAAATATGAAGTTTTGGAAGGATTATCTTGGTGCATTTATAAATTATCATTAACCTAGGCTAGTTGCGTGGGAATTTTAGCGTGGTACATAAAGTACATTGTATTGATCATATAACTGAGACTCATTAACGACATTGCAACATAGAAACTATACAGTTGCAGACACTTGGTGACAACATACATAATTCGGCACGCGGTCCGATTCGCGACACGAATTCGCATACGGAATTCGCTACCCCCGAGTGAATGCGATTCGCTTAGGTATTTTCGTTAAGAATTCGATTCATAATTCGCTTCATATGTAAATCTATAAATATATGTAGTTATTCAAAAATAATGTCTCTTATTTTTGTTACTCGTCAAAAAATAATAATACATTTTGATTTTAACAAAAAATAAATCATTACTAAAAGTTTTTTTTTTTTTTTTTTTTGATTTTTTTTTTTTTGAAAGGATACTAAAAGTATTTTAAGATGTTTCAAAGATGAAACATACATACAAGCATGTAGAAAATAATGAAGGGTAAGGGCCATTTTTACATCAAAGCCCATTTTAATTCCTCAGCCCATTAGCCCAACCAAAAACCTAAACTAAGTAAACCCTATCCCTATTCTCTCTGTATCTCTTTCTCTTCACGGTATCCACTCCAGCGCCGCTATCTACCCTCTTCTCTCTCTCCCGTTTTTTTTTTTTTTTTTTTTTTTACCAGGAAGCTCTCGTCTCTCTATTCCTTTTTTCTTGAGTTTCTCTTCCGTCTCTCTATTCTCTCTCTTTTCTCCACATGCCGCCACCACCACCACCCTTCTCTTCTTCGCCGCCACTAGGTTTCCGGCCGTGTCCGACGGCAATACGGCGTCTCCGGCGAACTCAGTCGCGAATTTGGGCGTTTTGATTCGGAATCGAATTCCGATTCGATTCGATCGAATAAATTCGGAATTCGACCCCGTTCTGGGCTAATTCTGTGACCCTGCAACATATTAACTTATACATGATCATTTATTCATTTTAAAAATATAAGGAAAAAATGCATAAAAAGTACCTAAACTATTAGGGTTGTGCGGGTTTAGCAACTTATTTCATTTTTGTTAATCAAAAGTGCCCTCACTCTTTTTGATGAGCATTGAAGGTACCTATTGCTCACGCCGTCTATTTTATGCTGTTAACCAAGCATGTGACAGCCCACGTGACTTTTTTTAAAGGGCAAAATCGGAACTTTAGTATGAGAGCATTTCACAAAGACAAAGGGGTTAAAACAACTTTTTTAAATTCCAAATAACCCCTCCCTTCCCCTTCCACTTCCCAGTCCCAACACCCAAATAAATCCCACCCCTGCTACCTCTCCCCCTTGAATCCCTAACTATCCTGCCCCTTCCCTTCCCCTTCCCATTTACGTTCACTCCCCACCAACAATGGCGCTCGGGGACCTCTCGGCCTATTTCATACTTCACCTTCAATCTCATGATTTCATCGAAAATCCCACGTCGGCGAAAATCTCGGTCGACAATATTGGGGCTTCCATTGTTGAGGCTTTAGCGATGTTGTGTTTCTTAAGTTTCCGGTCCCCACAACCTTTGATTTACAGTGAATCGAGGTTACCAAACATGGCGACTGAAGGGGAGTTAGATGACATAAAAGCACCAGATTTTAAAACCATTATGGGTTTGGAGAACTATGTAGGTTTGCAGATGACATTTTGATGGTTTTTGCTTTGGTTTGGAGAACGATCTGGGTTTCACATTCTCAGATCTGATTTGTGTTTTTTTTTTTGTTAATTTCTAATTTTTTTGGTTGAGGGGAAGAACAATCTGGGTTTGCAAATGTTGATCTCTCCCGTCTTCTCTCATGGATTTTTTTTGTTTTTGTTTTTTTTTTTTTTTTTTAAATTTTTGATGGTTTTAATGGTGTTGCTAGTTATAACTATGGTGGTGGATGTTTTGACGGTGGTTGTGACTAGTGGTGCTGATGGTGGTGACGGGCGGTGCTCGTAATTATACTAGTGGTGGGTGGCATGGTGATTTTTAACGAATTATCAACATTAGTGACTAAAATGAAACGAAAAAAATGCTTACAGGGATGAATATGAATAAAATAATTACGTTAGGGACCTTTTTTTCATTATCTAGAAGATATTTTTGAAAGTCTTTTTGATTTGACATTTTTGCCCCAAATAAGAAGTCATGTGCGATAGCACATGGGTAGGTAACGGCCGAAAATGAACGGCGTGAGCAATAGGCACCTTCAATGCACGTATAAAAAGAGTTAAGGTATTTTTTATGTAACAAAAATAAGATAAATTACTAAATCCGCACAACCCCAATAGTTAAGGTACTTGTTTTGCATTTTTTCCAAAATATAATACATTTATCCGTTTGTGTTATGCTTGTCATATGGAGCTATGGTATAATTAAAAGGTCTCAGAATTGAGATTGTATCTACTTCTTTCAGTTTGTACTTTTTATTTGGTTGACAAGTGGAAGATTATGTCTACCTTCAGAAGTGACGAGGGGATCTAGTATAGGGGGATGGGGTCAACTCACATGACCTCTTCAATTTCGCAAGTTGGCCCTTATAGTTTTGAAGAACAATCACATTACTCATGTTCACTTTCAAGAAGAGAAAAACCATATGTCTACCTTTAGAAAAGATAAGCGGATCTGGTAAATGGCTTTGGAGATTTCCCCGAGAATCTCGATCTATTTGGTATGAAGTGATTAATAGAAAGCTTGAGATGCATAACAATGGATGGGATACTTTGTTTATTGGCTCAGACACGCACAAAAACCCGCAGAAATTTATTCATCTAGTGTCACCACCTATTCGGTCCGCTTATTTGGTTATAGGTTCGTAATGGGGCAAAAATTTGTTTTTTGGACGACCTTGGGCAGATAATTCTTTTTTACATGATCTTTATCCTCGTTTGTATCGTCCTGCGTTATGTCATTAGGCTCCTATTGTTGACTTTCAAGTGCTTGGGGAGAGAAGTGGTGGTATTTCTTGAAATTTCCATTTCCTCCGTAATGTGAATGATAGAGAAGCGGTTGATGCTGTTGCTCTTCTTTCTTCTTTGAATCATGTTCCTTTGTCTAATAACCCAGATTTGCGTGTCTGGACGTTAGATGGCTTCATAAATTATTCTTATAAATCATTTCTAACTTTCTTGATCCTGAATCCTAATTCCTCTCCATTTCCTATCTCGTCGTATGTTTCAAAATCTAAGTCTCCTTTCAAGATTCGGGCATTTATATGGATTCTAGTTCTTAATATACTCAACACTAATTAATTGCAAGTTGTAGATTCATAGGCCTACTTGATGTCTATCCCCAAATTGGTGCGTGAACTGCAGGGAGTCTGATAAATCACACAATCATTTCATTCTTCATTGTAACATTGCTCGATATCTTTGGAATCGTTTGTTAGGTGGCTGGGAAAGGGTGGGTGCGCTCGGATTTCATATTATCTTTTCTCCAAGTTAGGTTCGCAAGGTTTGGTAAAGGAGGAGACGTGGGTATTTGCGGTTTGTTGGTGTCTTTGGATGGAGAGGAATGCGAAGAAAATTTTAAGAATAATATTTTACCTAAGCATCTCTTGTGGGATAAATTGGTGGGCTTAGCTTCTCTTTGGGCCTATGCCAATGCTGCCCCTAGGGGTATCACTGGATGTTTTGAAGAATGATTGGGTTGCTTCCATTGTTTGATTGTAGCTTAATTTTTGTATTCTTATTTTCTTTTTAGATGGACCCCTTATGCATCCTATGTACAATGATTTAATCTAATGCAACCTTCTTTTCTTATAGAAACCCCCCTTCTCCTTTGCATCTTATTCCTCTCAAATTATGTGCGTTACCACTCAAAAATTATATTTATAATTTACAGTTTATAATTTTTTTTATCACCTCAATTTTAAACGTGCCTTTTGTCTCGGTATGAAAAAGAAAAAAAAAGAGAAATTTTAAGTTACCATTACATAATCTAAGAATTTGAAAAGATTGAGTCTCGACGACTTCTACTCTATATTAAATTATTTAACAAGTTCTAGATGCTTAAGAGTTTGAACTATAGTTCTTCTTTGTTACCTACAATTATGGTATTAATTACTTATCAGTTCTGATATTTGGTAATGACCAACGACCAAGTCTTACGAAATGGGCATACACGGTACACATCTACATACAGGGAGACATAGGCATATACGTACAACACAGACACAGACACAGACACAGACACAGACACAACATGTACTTACAAACTGGGCAAACTATTGTTCAGTGGCTTACTTCATCTACGTATTTCGTTTTACTATTGCAGAAATTATTTTGGAAGATATGTTTAGCTTTCTTCTAATGCTAATCTTATGCAACTATTAGATATATCGACTATCTCTTCTTAGGCGATTACGTTGATCGAGGTCAGCACAGCTTGGAGACTATTAGCCTTCTGCTAGCTCTGAAGGTACCAAATCTCATATCTATCTTGCCAAACTGAATGATTTTCTGATATCTATTTTGTGATGGCACTGTTAAACATATGCTTGTAAACTATACGTTGCAGGTAGAGCATCCTCATACTGTACACCTAATTCGCGGCAATCATGAAGCTGCAGATATTAATGCTCTTTTTGGATTTCGGATCGAGTGCATTGAACGCTTGGTATGGTACTAGTTTTCAATAGCATATTAATTTTTTGAGCGGATGTCATCTTTTTTCTCAATAATGGTTGTACTTGTTGCTACTTTAAACAGGGTGAAAGAGATGGAATTTGGGCGTGGCATCGGATAAACAGATTGTTTAACTGGCTCCCTCTTGCAGCTCTGATTGAGAAAAAGATAATCTGTATGCATGGTGGCATTGGAAGGTCAATAAATCATATTGAACAAATTGAAAATCTTCAGCGTCCAATCACGATGGAAGCTGGTTCAATTGTTCTCATGGATTTGTTGTGGTTAGTGCTCTCTGCAAGGATTCATTTGCATACGTCATCTTTTATTTACTCGCCGGACCCTTAATTACATGAATTTCCCTACAGGTCTGACCCAACGGAGAACGACAGCGTGGAAGGCTTACGTCCCAACGCAAGAGGTCCTGGGTTGGTTACTTTTGGGGTGAGTATTGTTTGATCATCTTTCAGATACTTCTTTCTACTTTGTATCTTTCTGTCCATCAGTCAGTTCTATTGCTCCGAGTTGCAATCGTGGCTACACATGTTCTTTAGCTATATAATTGATCTGTCTTGGAATAAATGTCAATTCGCTAGTCAACTTATTAAATCTCTTTTTAATGTTTCCTACTTTGCCCACAGTTTTTAGCCAGGAGCGCATAAATGTGTAATTGACCTCTACCTTGATCAGTGCAACTCTCTGTTGGCTAGTTATATCAACTATCTTGGATTACATTAATATGCATTTGTGACTGAGCAATGCTAGGGGCACAAAATAAGGTCACAAAATCTTGCACACAACATGAGGTGTCGATATTTTATTGGTTGCATCGATAATGGACCCGCCACACTATAATTAAAAACACCAATAAAATCATTACACCTAGGATTTTGTGAGCAAGATTTTGTGATTTTTTTGTGCCCCTAGTATTATTCTTTGTGACTTGTTAATTGTAATAGGCAGAGATTTGTTCCTGTAAAGAAATTGTTGTTTATCGAACGATTGTAAGGTCAACTTAGGGAGAACACCACACTTTATATGATATTTTTAGAAATGCGGCATTTTTGGGACAAACCAAAGTGGAAAGTGCAACATTGGAGGGAGTAGTTTAGTTAAGGTGTTTGTCTGAGTACCAGGTGCTGGGTTTGATTACATAGTGCACATAATGTAATTTATTTAGTTTAATACTCCCTCTATCCCGGAATAAATGTCCTACTTTCCATTTTCGTTTGTTCCGAAATAAATGTCGCCTTACTAAGAATAGGGTATGAAGTTTGGTGATCTTCCTATACTACCCATTCTAATAGGCACAAGCATTGCAATGCCATAGGAGGTGTAACTCTACCCTTATGAATAGATTGGGGCAATCAAGGAAACAAAACTAAAAGCTTAAAAACATTGACTTGTCAACTATGTCATTTATTCAGGGACAGAGGGAGTACCGAAGATTGGGTGGTGGAACTCTCTTTAGACAGATAGTTAAACATGCTGATAGGAGACTAATGAGATGGATTATGCACATTAGTTGCTGGATATAGCTACTCCTCCTTCCCGAACTAATTAGTCCCATCAATCAAGTTTGTTTGTCCTGAGAAAATAGTCTCATTTCCGAAGTTATTAGGTTAAAATATTTGAACTTCCGAAATTGCGAAACAAGGAAGAAGAGGGAGAGACGGGAGGATGACTTCCAACTAAGGAAGAAGAGGGAGTAATGTAGTAATAATTAGACCTCATCAAGGGTAGTGATGAAAATGAAAATAGGTTATAAAAATGATTGAATAATCAAATGAGACTTTCATTATGGGATGGAGGGAGTCTATCAAATACGTGGTGGGATCACGGGGATTCACATGGAAAATTGGTTGATGGGGATAGTGTAATCGAAACAGTTGTTTCAATCGGGATGACTAAAAGGTTAGGGAATCTTCGAACACATATGCCATTCCAGCATACCAAACTCTCCCAGTAGGTGCAGGATTTTCATACCCAATCAGGCCGACAATTTTTCTGTCCGGGAACTACTTTGGTGCTATAGTCCCTCGTGTTGGGTTAATCATATTTCCTTGACATTCTATATTTTCTGTCTCACACACTCAATATTTCTCTAGGTCTGTTTTTATACAAATATAAATTTCCCCTTAGCGATTACTCAAGAAAATACTTTCAGAGGTTGATTACCGATGCGTACTTTGATTAAAATCATTTTAAATGGGTCAGTCGTACTTTGCCTCTTTTTTTGATGCTCACTTGCCAGCGAAAGAGATCGTTTGTTTCTCTGTTGGTTTTTGCATATTTTTGAAGTCTAAACTAGCTCTATTGCACAGCCTGATCGTGTGATGGAGTTCTGCAACAACAATGATCTTCAGCTGATTGTACGGGCACATGAGTGTGTAATGGATGGCTTTGAGCGTTTTGCACAGGGACATTTGATCACTCTTTTCTCCGCCACCAATTATTGTGGTATGTACTTGGATCATATGCATCTCATTACACCGTATTTATTGTAGGTTTGTAATATTTGTTTTATGGGATAATATCTCCTCCTGTAGGAACTGCAAATAATGCGGGTGCAATCTTAGTCTTGGGTCGAGACCTAGTGGTCGTTCCAAAACTCATTCATCCCTTGCCACCCGCATTATCTTCGCCAGAAACATCACCCGAACGCCATTTAGAAGACACATGGATGCAGGTGCTCTTCTTTTCAGATCTTCTTGTGTCGAGAAAATTTTCATTTTTTTTAAATAACTTCTTGTGTGATTGTATGTTTGTGTGTCAGGAGCTTAATGCTAACAGGCCACCAACACCAACTAGGGGCCGTCCTCAAGTTACTAATGATCGGGGTTCTCTTGCTTGGATTTAGTATGACCGCCCCGCCCCCCGCCCCCCTCACCCTCTTCTGGGACCTCATGCTATCACTTGGAGTGTCTCATCTTCTTTGATGTCATGAAGCCCTTTAGATTGGTGCCCAGAACTTGTGATTTCTGCAGTAGTGATGTATCCAACAATATGACATAGAATACCATGTTTCAGGCCGCACATCAAGTAAATTAGTTTTTTTCCCGTGTGCTAAAAGAGTCACTGAGGGTTCCAAAAGTTGCCGCTTCTTTGTACATTATGAGTGAACAGGCGCGCGGAAGTTATGGTCTTGCTTATATCTTCCATTGGGTGGGTAGTGGTGATTAATTTTTCATTCTAGTTTCATATATTTATTTTTCATTTGATTAGGTGTATCATTTGTTTTGTTTTTTTGTTTTTTTTTGTTTTTTGTTTTTGTTTTTTTTTTCCGTTTACCCTTGAAATAGTGAATGAAGTTCTCCGGTATAAGTGAAAGATAGTGATGAGATGGATGAAGTGAAAAGTGATCTTGTATCATAGAGGCCTTGTTTTGTGCAAGTTGTGTTTATTTAATCTTTGTACAATGTAATATTTGTGTGCAGATAAGCTCTCTTTTATGATAGTGTACATTATGGAAAATGTTTTCTTGTCGTTTTGGCTTTGATTAAATTTCTTGTACCAATTTTGTGTACCATAATTTTGATCCAATGATTATAAATCATTCTTGAATTAATTATAATGTCAGCCTTAATAATTTAGAACAGTTAGATCATTTGTGGTACATAAAAATGCCACATAATTTTTCTAACATGAGATCTGGTCGTCTTTCTTTCTTATGGACAAGTATATCCATTATAAGATATTTTACAGTAGTCAATAGAAATGTGTTAGTTTTTGGGGGAAATTAGTTACTCCATAAGTTATACAAATTCCACTTTTTAATATTAGTATTACCATTAAGGCCTCGTTTGGTAGAGCGGTGCGTTTAAAATAGAGTGAAAAAGAAAAACTAGTTTTTTGTTAATTAAGCATCTCAATGGAGTTTTCGAGCGGAGCTTTTTAAAAATCTTTGTTAATTTTGGCCGCTCAAAATACTAGCGTCCAAAAAAATCTCCGTTTTGAAAAATCTCTGTACTGTGGATCAGACGAGCCTTAAATCCTAAACTTTAAACACTTTTGCTTCTGTGAACAAAATTTTTGACCTAAACCCTAAACTTTAAACCCTATAAAAATATAACTTTGTATAACTTATAGAAGAACTAGTTTTCCCCAAAAATTTCTAAATGTGTTTTTGCTTGTTTCAATATTCCCACCGTCCTAAAAAAATGCATTAAAATGTTTATTTTTGTAAGCAACCATAACACCTATTTTACTATGGAACTACTTTTTTAACCCATGGACTATTCAAGAAATATCACTCGAACTTATGCATCATTGTTTTCTTTTGAAAAAAACTCAAATGAGAACAATAAAACCGTTTCATAGTAAAGAGGCGTCATGAGTGGGTTATTGGTGTGATTTCGACTCATGACCTGGGGTCTAAAAAAAAAATCATTGTTTTCTTTTGACAAAAACTCAAATGAGAACCGCAAAACCCGTCTCATAGTAAAGACAGGTCATAGGTCTGGGTTATTGTGTTGGAATAGAGATCTTAAAGGAAACAAAAGAGAAGAAAATCTACGTCTGGACCAAGCTTGCTCCTGGTCCATACCAGGCGGGCGCCTGATCCATACCAGGCGGGCGCCTGGTCTTGGCAGAAAGAAACAGTTTCTGGCGCAAGGAGTAAGCGGGCACTTGGACCGTACCAGGAGGGCGCCTGGTCGCCGCGAGCTGAATTCGGGAAAGAGAAGATTTTCGAGAATTCTCATATGTTTATGTTTAGGTCTTATTCTAAGTTGTGTATTTAAGCAGGGTTCCGCCCCATAACTCATTGTAAGTCCAAATTTACATATTATAGTGCAAGATCCTGGCTTGTTTGTGTCCCCAGACGTAGTAAAAAATATTGACGAACTGGGTACATAATTCTTTGTGTTCTTTTGTCTTTTGCTTTGGGTTATTTATTTCTTGTGCTTGTTTGTGGTCTATTGATTTCTTGCGATTTGCTTGGGTTGGAGGGCTTATTCCACAACAACTGGTATCTAGAGCTCCGGTTAAACGATCCGGGTTTATCGGACGATTAGGGTTTATCAAGCAATCAAGAATGGGAAATGATAAACAAGCGGTGGAGAAATTTGATGGGTCTGACTATGCGTTTTGGAGGATGCAAATAGAGGATCTCTTGTACAACAAAGATCTCTATAAGCCTTTAACAGGAGTCAAGCCGGAAAGCGAAAAACAGGAAGATTGAGATCTTATGGATTGGAAAGCCCTAGGGGTGGTTCGATCTAAGTTGTCAAAGTGGATCGCGAAGACTACCAAGAAGGCGAAAACCACCAAGGAGCTATTGGATTATCTTACTGAGAGATTTGAAACTCCATTTGCTGCAAATAAGGTTGAATTGATACTCAAGATGGGTAATCTCAAGATGCAAGAGGGAGGATCATTAGCCAAACACATCGATGAGTTTATGGATGTTATAGACTCATTGGCGGCGTTGGATATTACGTTTGGGGATGAGGTTCATGATTGTCAATTTCTAGCGTCCTTACCAGGAAGTTGGAGCGGAACGGTGACAGCGTTAAATGCTTCAGCGGGTAAGAATAAATTGAAGTATGATGATGTCAAAGACTTTCTTCTAGGCGAGGAAATCGTATAAAGAAGTTGGGACACCATCTACTTCGGAATCGGCTTTAGCTACAACTAGTAGGGGAAAGCCGGGTAATAGCAACAAGGGGAGAACTGAATCAAAGGAAAACGTAGGAGGTGGTGAGTACAAGCCTAGGGAGAAAAATAATGCACCGAGGGTTGCCAAGGAATCGGTTGAGTGCTATCATTGCAAGGAGTTAGGACACTACAAGAGGGATTGTCCCTGGCGAAGGGATAAATCGGCGAATGTGATAACTGAGGGTGAAGATGTACTGATTTTGAGCGTTAGTAGTGCGCTAGAATCATGGGTGCTGGATTTGGGGGCATCATTCCACTCATGCGGGCATGCAGAGGAGATGGAAAATTACACTTCCGGTGATTTCGGAAAGGTCTATCTGGCTGATGGCGAGACTTTGGAAATCAAGAGAAAGGGAGATGTCAGAATAGGAGCATCGGACGGTAAGGTCTTACATCTACACGGGGTCAGACACATTCCGGGTTTGAAAAAGAACCTGTTATCAGTTGGGCAGCTGGATGAAGAAGGTTACTCAGTAACTTTTAGCTGCAGGAACTGGGTTATTACTAAGGAGGATTCATAGATCGCTCGGGGTAATAAGGAGGGGACATTGTATTTGGCAAATAACACCAAGGATAGTATCGCGGTGGCGTCAGCCAAGGGTGATACAGATTTGTGGCACTGTCGATTGGGTCACATGAGTGAGAAGGGGGTGCGGGTACTTTGCTCAATGGGAAAACTACCGGGTTTGAAGACAGTCGACGTGGGGATCTGTGAAGATTGTGTGTTTGGCAAACAGGCGAGAAGTAACTTTTCGAGGACAGGTAGGGCTTTGAGGGAAGCAAAGTTGGAATTGGTTCACACGGATTTGTGGAGACCGGCCCCGATAACTTCTCTGGGTGGTGCGTCATATTACAAGACCTTCATTGATGATTCTACAAGGAAGGTCTGGGTTTACTTCTTAAAAGGGAAAGATGAATCTTTCAGGGTGTTTAAGAAGTGGAAGGCCTTGGTAGAGATACAGATAGGACTCAAGGTTAAATGTTTGAGGTCTGACAATGGTGGGGAGTATGAGCTCGGGGAGTTCAAGGAATACTGTGATGCGAATGCGATTCGCATGGATATTCTAAACTCGGGTGGGAGCAAGACGGTTCATGATGACCAAGGTCAAGGGGTCACTGAAGATGAACCACATATTCCAGGACAGGATATTCCGCTGCGCAGATCTAACAAAGAGTGTAGATCGGATGGCAAGGCTCTATGCTTCTCAAGCAAGGAGAAGTTGAAGCTGTGTATAGCTTCAACGGGGCTTGGAGAATAGCAGAAGAGGACGGAACTACCATGATCGAGGTGAGCACTATGGCACTAAGTATGAGTTGAAGATGGATACGGGGCTTATATACGGGTTGATCTCTAGGCGGGAGATTGTTGGAATAGAGACCTTAAAGGAAACAAAGGAGAAGAAAATCTGCGTCTGGAGCAAGCGGGCGCCTGGTCCATACCAGGCGGGCGCCTGGTCTTGGTAGAAAGAAACAGTTTCTGGCACAAGGAGTAAGCGGGCGCTTGGACCTTACCAGGCAGGCGCCTGGTCGCCGCGAGCTGAATTCGGGAAAGAGCAAATTTTCGGGAATTCTCATATGTTTAGGTTTAGGTCTTATTCTAAGTTGTGTATTTAAGTAGGTTCCGCCCCATAACTCATTGTAAGTCCAAATTTACATATTATAGTGCAAGATCCTGGCTTGATAGTGCCCCCAGACGTAGTAAAAAATATTGACGAACTAGGTAAACAATTCTTTGTGTTCTATTGTCTTTTGCTTTGGGTTATTTATTTCTTGTGCTTGTTTGTGGGCTATTGATTTGTTGCGATTTGCTTAGGTTGGAGGGCTTATTACACAACATATTGGTGTAATTTAGACCCATGACTCAGACCCATGACCCGGGGTCTAATTTTTTTATTTTATTTTTCATTTTTGTTTGATTGTGTTTTTTCGTTTGCCAAAAGTAATACATACTATAATTAAATGTAACAAACGTGTTACTTTAACAATGTTTATACGTAAATGTAATACATATGTATAGAAAAGGAACAATGTTATTTGTTTAAATATTTTTTTCGTTTGCCAAAAGTAATACTCCCTCCGTCCCATTTAAACTTCAAAGTCAGTGAAAAAATTGTCATCTTCATCGCACTTTGATCAAGAATTTACAGAAAAATTGATTATTCTAATAAAAAACTAAAAATTATTCATAGTATTATTAATTAGGGGTGTAAGTGGTTCGGTTCAAACCGCGGTTTGAGACCGAACCGAACCAAACCATGCGGTTTGGTTTGGTTTGGTTTTCAAGCACCTATGGTTCGGTCCTGTCTCAAATATTTGCAAACCATATGGTTCGGTTTGGTTTGTGGTTTGACCTTCCCAAACTAAACCAAACCAAACCGAACCGCGGTTTGAGACCTTGAAACCGAACCACCAAGCCGAACCGCCAGACCAAACTACAATACATAAACTAATCATAACTCCAGTTTCACATCTTATTTAATATTTTTGTATATTTATTAAAATTTATTATTAGATCATTACATAGACTAATCCTAACTCCCATTTTGTATTTTATTTAATATTAATTTCATCGTTTGTTATCTTCATTGCATTTTGCGATACATAAATTACCAATTTCTCTCCACGATCTATATTATAAAGTGACTTTTTTTTTTCCTTCGGCCTCTCTCTTCATCTAGTCTCTCTCGTCATCCGACTTTCCTCTTTAAGATCGACATCTTTCGCACTTCCTCCGTGATCATGGAAAATTAAAACAAATGTAATAATGGGTTGGAGTTTGAATCGTGATTTGAATTGTATTTTAAACTAAGGTTTGAACCGCAGTTTGAACCACGTAATTAAACCGCGGTTTGAACCAAACCGAACCAAACCATAGCGGTTTGGTTTGGTTTGTAATTTTTCATGGTTCGGTTCAGTTTGAGATTTTCACAAACCGATGACTAGTGGTTCGGTCCGTAAATACCCTCAAACCGAACCATTTACACCCCTATTATTAATGGTGAATAAAAAACAATTATTAGAATTTCATTAGGATAATTTTTTTTTTTTTTTGTAAGCTTTTAGTCAAACTGCATTTAAGTTGACATTTTTTGCTTTGACTTTAAAGTTTAAGACGAGACAGAGGGAGTACTTATTATAAATATAACAAACGCGCTACTTGTGTAACAATGTTTATACATATATAATACATATGCATACAAAAGTAATAGTTCAATCCTTTACACTTTAGAACTAAAAACGCTTGTTTTAGTAATATTGTAGAAATAAGAAAATAACAATTTCTATAAATGAATGTAACACTATTATGTAGAAAATTATACTATATTTTCTTTTATCAAAATGTAAAGTGTTACATTTTTCAAATAATACGTTAAATTTTTAATTAAAAATTATTAAATTTTGTCTAAAAAACTGTTACGTTTACTTATATAATAAATATATCCACATGTTTTCAAATAATAAGTTACAATTGGTGCAATTTATAATGATACATGTAAAAGTATTACATTTTCTATAAAAATATGTTTACAATTTTTGTCTACAAAAGTGTTACATTTACTTGTACAAACAATTACATTCATGTGTATAAATTGTTATTTTTCAAATGTTAATGTCTTTCAAAAAAATAAAATCAAAATACTCTAGTTCTTTTATTCTGAAAAAAACACTATTATATTTTAGTATAAAGACAAATACATTTAGTTGTGGTTAGTGTTACATGTAATTATAGTTAATATTACAGTTGAAATATGAGTAAAATAAATGATTTTTTTTTTGTAAAACAAGTGTTACATTTACTTATTAACAATGTTAAATATAAGTAACGCAATTCTTACCATGAGACGGGTCTAAGTTGTTCTCGCACGAGACCAGCTCTTTTCTTTTTTACCCATGTTAAAGCTTCATACCACCAATATTTTTTTTGACGATGTCCACGCCATAAGGAAGCGAGGAGAGGGATCGAGGTTGCCTATCGGATAAGTATTATAATTGAGGTATATCTATTTAATATACATGGGCCAAAATAATAATTTAATGAATTTTTTTCTCAAAATTAAAGGGATCAAAATGTATACTCACTCCGTCCCACCTCACTTGAGACCTAAGAGGTGGACACAATAACTAAGGAAAAAAAATAAAGAAAATGTAGGATAGAAAATGAAGAGATACAATGAGTGGGGTAAATAGTAATGTTGGTTGAATAAATTGAGTGGTGAAAAATGAAGAGAGAAAATGAGTGATGGGGTAGTTTGAATATAAAATAATAAAAAGATGGCTATTTTGGGGAGTCTCAAGTGAATTTGGACAGACCAAAATGAAAATAAGTCTCAAATGATGTGGGACGGAGGGAGTATATCATTTTAGCAGCCAAAATGTTATTTTCAAACAATTTAAATGTGCTAAAGTTGGCACATTCTAAAATGGGTTGGTCTCTCGTAAAACGCGTTTTACCAAGTGATAGGAAAAACGTGTTTTGCAAAAAGACGCGATTTGTTGGAAAAAAAACTTCAAATGACGATTTGAAGGGCTAAATGACGTTTTTTGACGATTTTAAACACGGAATCTGGGGCAAAGCCCGATGACTTCTGTTTCTCTTCAAATTTCTTTTCAAAAAAACTCATCTGGATATCGCTTTCAAAGGTCTCAAAGGTTCTTTTCAACTTTAAAGGTTCTTTCAAAATGCTCTCTGGCTATCAAAAACACTACAACTGGCTATCAAAAACATTAGAACTGACGCTAAAAAATACACTCTCACTTGCACTAAAAAAAATCATATTTTTTTTTTCTATACAGAACCTCTATTATTTCTATACATAACCTCTTAACTTGATACCCAGAAGGTTTGTTTGCCATGACTTTGTTCAAGTATCATTAAAATCATATCCAGAGGGCTTTATTATTGATGTCCAAAACCTTTTGAGGTTGATATCCAGAATTTTTCTTCACCAAGACTTTCTTAAAATGTGCTTGAAACTCATGTCCAGATGACTTTATATATATATCCAGAACAATTTGATGTTGATATCCAGAATGTTTGTTGTCCATGACCTTCTTCAAATGTCATGTTCAGATGACTTTATATATATATCCAGAACAATTTGATGTTGATATCCAGAATGTTTGTTGGCCATAACCTTCTTCAAATGTCATGTCCAGATGACTTTATATATATATCGAGAACAATTTGATGTTGATATCCAGAATGTTTGTTGGCCATGACCTTCTTCAAATGTGCTTTAAAAATTACATCCAGAAAACTTTATATTGATATCCACAACCGTTTGAGAGGTTTTAATTATTTACAAAAATGCCACCGCGCTTTTTTAAAAACACGTTTTTCCTTGGCGTTTTGTAAAACGCGTTTTACCCAAGATTTTGGCTTCTAAAATTGAAGGAGGTCGTGATATATATAACCAACACTACCTATGTTAAAAAAAAATAGTTTCATTATGTATCAAATTGATTAAATTTCGATAAATAATTTAAAACAATTTGATTATGCTATTCTAAGTAAAACAATTATCATTGATAATGTTTTTAATGTTTATCAATAAAGCTTTAGAATTTTATTAGAGAAAATAAATTTTTCATTAGGAAAAATTGCATCTAAAGTCACCCAACTATTCGTGATGAGTGATTTTGATCACTCAACTCTTGTTTTTTTTTTTTTTTTTTGCATTCAATAGCCTATACTAATTTTTTTGAGCATCTATGATCACTATGACTAACGACATCCACTTTTTCTCGTTAAGTTGTCACGTGCAATGCACATAATTATACTTTTAAGGGTAAAATAGAAAACAAACTAGATTTTAACTCATAAGGGGTAAAAGTGTGAGTTGTTAAACTACAAACTCCATATATCAAACTACTTATTGTGAAGGATTAAAACGAACATTTTTTTCGTCAAATTAAAAAATCCCAACCCTAAATTGATTCGTTCCTTATTGTCAAAACATAACATTGTCTCCCTCCCCCTTCCCAATTTCATTCAGACAGACTTCCTCCATGCCGCGTTCTTCACCTCCGACCCTCCTCCACCGACCACCTAATTCCACGTCGCCCTCCACCCATCCAGGCCGCCCCCTTCCGTTGCTCACCATTCCTGTCTCGTCCTCTCCCTTCTCCCTCAAATGATGCAAGCAGTGTTTCTCTTATCCGCCCCAACCAGTACCTAGCTTTACCCCCTCAATTCACTCCAATCCGGAACCCTCCCTGCTCTAGCCACGCGGAGCAGACCATTCTCGCCCAGTCGGTCGTCTCCAGCATCCCTTTCATCTCTAACCTCTTCCTTTTTTTTTTCAAATTTCTGAAATAAATCAAAAGTTGAACTTCTCTCTCTCTCTCTCTCTCTAACCTCTATTCTTCTCATTTTTTTTTCTCAGATCTGTTAAGGTGATGGGTGCCTGTGTGTTCTACTCAGATTTTTGGTTTTTTTTTCCTTTGTGTTTGAGTGACATTTATGTCTTGATTTTTGTTTTGATTTTTCAAGGTGAAAAGTCTATATGATGTGTGTGTTTTAATCAAAATTTGGCGGTTTTTGGTGTTGGAATCGGTGATAACGTAGAATGGTGGTTCTGGTGACGGTGAATGTGGTGGTGTTGGTGACGGCTGACTGATGGTGTTGTTGGTGTTGGTGACGACGGTTGACTGGTGGTGGTATTGGTGACACGGCGGAATGGAGGTGTTGACATTAAATAAGTAAATTATCTGTAAATGATAAACAGCAACTAATTCAATAATTAAAAGTTATTAATTTTTAAAAAAGCAACTTATTTATTTATTTTCACAAAAAAAGTAACTTATTTATTTGTTTTCAATATAGTTACTTTTTTAATTGTTTTAGTGTCTTCACTTTAGAACTTTACACATTAAACCCAAACATATTGTTTTATTTCAAAATTTCATGACTTTTCAGCTTTACCCTTACAAAAATCGCGATGTGCATTGCACATGATTTTTTAACGAGAAAAAAAGGATGTCGTTAGTCATAGTGATCATAGATGATCAAAAAAAATATTTTAGGCTATTGAATGAAAAAAAAAGAGCTGAGTGATCAAATCCACTCATCATGAGTAGTTGGGTGACTTTAGATGCAATTTTTCCTTTTTTCATTATGTCCAAGTTTTATAAAGTTTATCACTAAAATTAAAGGGTATTACTATATACAAGGCATATAATTTACAAGGCATGTGGAAATTACCAAAATACCCTCATATATATACTTAAAAAAAAAAAACTTCCCCTCCCTCCCCCATTTCAAACACAGCGTTCTTTTCTCTCTCTCTCAACAACGGCGGAAAAACTCGCTCTCTCTCTCTCAACGGTGAAAATCCGCCGACCACCACAACACCACCACCATACACAACCGGGAATGAAGACAAACCTCCCTATCACCGGTGGAAAGTCCGGAGCCGCCTCTTCTACCGCCGCTCCAAAAGTAATCCTAATTTCTAAACCTAACTTTCAATTTGAAAACCCAACTTAACTTTTATGCCTAAAATCGATTATATAACGCTTAAGTGTAGTTTAAACCTATCCTAAATGGTTCTAATTGAGATTTCGTAACATAAATTGGGGTTTTTTGTTTGAAATTGATACGAATTCGTGGGTGCGAAATTTGAACTGTCGGGTGTGTTTCGTATGAACACACACGAGATACTTGTCGACATTTCGTGTATTAGCACACGAAATGTAAAGTGATGAATCAGTTTACATTTCGAAGGGTAGTTTTGCCATTATTGATGCCTTGTATGTAGTATGCCTTGTATATAGAATTTACCAAAATTAAAGGAAAGTCAAAAAGACGGTTACTGGACGACGATCTCTTGAGCGGTTACATATCCAGGGCCTTTGACACAAATGACCGCGTCACAAGTTCCATATAGATTACTTATTACAATTTCTTTCAAATTCATTAAAATTTCATGAACTGATTCTTGAATACCCACTATGGTTGAATATATATGGGGTAGTTTCTCAGATTTTCCCGTGTTTTTTATCCACTAACTATTTCATACCACATTTTCTCTCTCCTACCAAACCATCTACACTCACAACACATCACCTTTTGCACCATTTTTTTTTTCATTTTTTGTATCAAACTCATTTTTTGAAGTTTAAAATAGACGGAGGAAGTAATGTAGTTGTTGACGTGGGTTGACCAATGTAAGCATTAGTATTCGATTCTTTTTCTTTAACCGCATGCTTGTCCTTTTTGCGGCAAAAAATCTGGGGAAAAACACGTTATTTTTAACTCCTAGAAACAACGTGTTTTTAAAAAGCGTGGTGGCATTTTTGTATATATGTGGAACTTCTTTTAAAAAACGCGCGGTGACTTTTTTGTAAATAATTGGAACTTCTCAAACGGTTCTGGATATGAATATAAAACTTCTGGATATGATTTTCAAGCACAATTGAAGGTCATTGCCAAGTAACCTTATGGATATCAACCTCAAAAGGTTCTAGACATCAATAATAAAAGCATCCTGGATATGATTTCAAGCACAATTGAACAAGGTCGCCAACAAACCTTCTGGATATCAAGCTCAAGAGGTTCTGGATAGCCAGTTCTAGTTTTTTAATAGTCAGTAAGCATTTTGAAAGAACCTTTAAAGCTAAAAAGAACCTTTGGGACTGATAGACAGAACCTTTGAGACTGATAGCCAGAACCTTTGAAACTGATAGCCAAAAAGTTTTTTCTGAAAAGAAATTTCAAGATCAATAGATAGCTAGTGACAATGTTTAGGATGACCAGTTGATGTGCTACAAATGTCCAGATAGTGTGTTGAGGACTGTCAGATGGTGTTGTCAAGTTTAGATTATTTACAAGAATGTCACAACACATTTTTTTAAAAACGCGTTATTCCTATTACTAGGAAAAATGCGTTTTTTAGGAGACTAACTCTTTGTGCAGTTAATAAAGTACAATACTACCTCCGTCTCAACTCAATGCGCACGTTTACTGTTGGGCACAAGATTTAAGGAGAGAGTATTTATATTCAAAAGTATTGTGAGTGGAGAATAATGAGTGGTTGGGAGGAAGAAAGAGAATGAGTGGAGAATAATGAGTGGTTGGGAGGAAGAGAGAGGATGAGTGGAAGATTATAAAAGTAATAAAAAACTTTCCTTTTTTGGATTGTGCACATATCAACGACACCCACTTAAAAGGTAAGTGTGCACATTGAGCTGGGACGGAGGTAGTATTTTTTTTTTTTTGAAAGCAAAGAATTTTTATTAGCTACTATTACAAACGCAAAAGAGTTGACTATCTACGTATGTTGGTAGCTCAACTCAAATATGAGAGCTGTCAAAGGGTCTAGTCACTCAGAAAATATAATGGACTTAGTATGTTTGCACGATGTTGAACATGTTCAACATTAGATGAAACATGCATTTCAAATACTCTCTCTGTCCCTAAACGAGTGTTCATTTTAAAGAAATATTTGTCCCAAAATAAGTGTATTTTTTGAATATAACTTTGTCCCTAAATGTTTTTTTTTCCGAATTTTTTTTCACCGGTTTCTTTATACGTGCAAAACTAAATGTTTGGAAAGGAGATTACAAGATTATATATGAATCTTTGCTACCAAATTGTACACAAAGTTGATATTTTCAATGTCCCTTAAAATGAATTTTGGACACTCATTTAGGGACAGAGGTAGTAATAATTTGCGGTTGTGTAGAAGATAGTCAATCTCAGAAGTACCCTAGACTTTAGCGTTCGCTCCATCGCTTGTATTCTGACGAACACTTTTTTTTTGCTATAACTTGAGACGCCTAAATGTTTTTCCAAGTAAAACTAAAATAGAGCTCTAATCTCAATCGAGCAACTCGTAATCTGGCTCGAGTTTGACTTGTCAATGTTGGAGTGGAGTCCTAAAATCATAAGGAGATAAGGAGAAAAGGGAGTCAAATTCATGGAGGAGCTTTGGGGGAGATAGAGTCGTGAATCAGGGAGGAGAATGAATTCGAAATCAGCCAGGACAGCTGACAAGACCGTGTCAAGAAGTGGACACGATCGTGTTGGATTTTGTAGCATCATGCGCAGCGGAATATAGAGAACAAAACGAAAACCCGAGCAATGGATCCATTCAAGATGAATATATTAAAACTATGAATATAGAATACTAACCCTCGTAGCGTTTAATCTTCAAACATGAACTTTGGATCTTGATCTTGATGATCTTCAGATGACGATCTTGAATCACGAAATTAGGCGTTGACAAGTGAACGCCCTCTATTGGTATCCATAAGTTGAACGAATCCAAGAACTGTTCTTGGTAGGATTTCTAGATTGGGACTTGGAAATCTGATTTCCAATATTCAAAGGCTATATGAGTTTTTGATGCTCTTGATCATTTGATTATTAATCTTGGATCAAGAATTATATTTCTAAAACAATAGGGTTGCATATGAATAACGGCGGGTGAAAAAGGATTATTTATACTCTATAATCCTTAACCCTTAAGGGACCTAGAGACCTAATTCCCGTCATATTTTAAGTTTGTCAAAACCAAGCCTATCCCATCACTTGAACGACCGGGTGCCTAAGGGAGCACGGCCGTGCAGCACGGTCGAGTTCCTTAAGGAGCACGGTCGTGTTCCTTAAGGAGCACGGTCGTGCACTAGCTGTCAAAATATAGTGCCTTCTGTCCACTGGTGCACGAGCGTGGCACTCAAGCTACGCGGCCATGCACCCTTCCAGAGGCAAGATGACTTTCTCCCAAGACTTGCACGGGTGTGTCAACAATTGAGTGTGGTCGTGTAACCCTAAAATTTAGTTTTTTTAGCCATTTTAATAATCCGTTCTATGCGTGTGACCCCATAGGAATGTATTATGTTGGCAACGAGATCGATATCATCGGTTATCATAAATCATGAGCGGACTCTAGAAAGCTACCATGACTACCCAAATAATACATTATTTAAGTCCGATGTTTCCTTTATAGAACATAGCACAATCCTTTTATCACACAATATCATATAGTCCATGTCAACTTATATTGTCCAATACTTTTCTCGATCCTGAGTAAATTGATATGAGAAAATGACATTGATCTCATCAATTTATTTGAGTGCGGCCACACATTATATCAATCTTACTCATCGAAAGCCCCAAGAAGATATCTCTCATATAGAGGGAAAAATCTCATCTTAACTTATCATTCTTCCCTACAAGAATCCGTTTATGCCAATCATAATCCTTGTTATTACCCAGTTAAGGATAACGTTAGATTATGTCAAACATAACATCCATCAAGTGGAAGACCATGATTATCTCAGGTCTAAGGATTCAAATGATATAACTATTATGAGATTTAATAATGACATTTGACCATGACATAAATCTCATAATAGGTCAATCTAGCACCTTGTCCTCCAATAAACAAGTTTAATCCGCATCCCTATGCACATAGTCATCACATGACTATCCATTAAACTTATGCTAGTTCTTAACTAGGGATGAAGAATAAAAATGCAAAATATATAATAATCAAACTTGTTATTTCTATTATAAATGAAATCATAACATAACATAAAAACCTTTCTCAAGGGCCTATGGCATAATCTCCAACATGCCGTGTCACTAAAGAAGGACTTTTTGGTGGCTTTTGCACGGCCATGCACCATATAGGGAACGGCCGTGTCTGGCGGCCAGGAGTCCTGTTCAGTTTTTGTTTCCTATTTTCACACGATGTATTCCAAGGTTATATTCAGGGCTTCCTTGTACAACTATAATAGCCACGACCTAGAACATATTGTATCATCATATTGAAGAATATTTAGTATATTCCTGGATTGGCATTGCCCCCGGATGTAGTTCATGTGTTGAAAGAACCAGGAAATCATTTTCTTGTGTTCGTGTACGTTCCCTCTCTTATTATTTTTGTTTGTAGGTGTGAGTTTCTTATTCTTGATTTCAACGGGTTACCACTAAATTCGTAACAACTGGTATAAAGAGATTTGGTTAGGAGGATTCAAAGTTTTGTTAGTTGATCTTTCACTTTCTTGGGGGTCTTTATGAAGCGATCAAGATGGACAAGAACTCGATAAATAAATTCAACAGTGTGAATTTCACGTTTTGGAGGACAAGGATTTAAGATTACATTTATTGTAAGGATATTCACAAACCCTTGGGCGAGAAACCTGTAGACATGACAAAGGGGGATTGGGAGATGATGGATCGTAAGGCATTAGAAGCGGTAAGGAGTGCCCTAATCGATAATATCGCACAAAATGTGATGGAGGCCAAGACAACAATGGGATGCTACGGATGCTTCCAGACATGTATGAGAAGCCATCGAATATTAATAATGTGCATTTGGTAAAGCGGTTCGTGAATACAAAGACGTCATAGGGGCAGACAACAGTGAGTCATATAATTTTTTTAAAGGTATGACGGACAAATTAAAAGTGTCGATATTACTTTCTCTGATGAAGTGAAAGCATGTTTGTGTTAGTACCTGGTCTGAAAATGAGTTATTAGGACATTCCAAAACTTACAGGTACCTTACAGGTATTTAGAAACTGCGCAGGACTTATCCAGAATTTCCTGAAAAGCCCAGATAATGAGATAAACGCATCTGATCAGAATATTCTCAAAAGATTAACGTAATCTAGGATTTCCAGAGTCCAAATCTTAGCCAAAACTTGGGAACCACGCAAATCGGCCAGAACAACCGAGCGGCCACTTACTCCCTAGCTGGGCAGCCAGTCATTCCAGGCCCGATTCCTTATAAATAGAGGCCCTCAACTTCATAATTTTGACACACAATTCTCTCCTTAGAGTTCTAGAGTCAAAACTGACCAAAGAACTCTAAGTCTAATCTTTTCTAGCAATCCCGAAGGTCCGACGAATCTACAAGAAGATTCAGCTTCTTCTTACCAAGATTGGTGAGATTTCTTACTTTTGTTACTATGTTCTTGCCATGTTCTTAGGATTAGATCCATTTTATGCCTATTCTTATTGTGTTATTCATATATTCATGATGTTGTTCATAATATGCATACTAGATCTAGGGTTTATTCATTCATAAATGCTAGGTTTAGGGTATTGATTTTCCTTTATACATGTTTGTTCATATGTTCTTCATACATTCATGATGATCTAAGATTAAACTCATGTTATATTGCTATAATTAGGGTTTTGATCTTTATATGTACAAGTTATAGCCTATGATGATCCTAGTGTTTCAACAAACTCTAATGAGATCTAGGAACTACTTCTAAACCCTAATCTTTAGGTAAATATTCCCATGGTCATTAACTCTCCTATGATGAGTAGCGACGATCACACATCGATCATATCGATGGTGTAATCATCACTCTAGGATGTGATCATCTTTGATGCTTCTTTCTCCTCCCCTTACTATCTGGATGATCTCGCTTCATCTCCCTATTTTAATAATTGCGCGAACTACGCTGACCTGATCTTCTCACATGAGAGGAACGTAGGCAATCATCGGATCCAATCTAAAACACTAACACACAACTAACACTCTCCTTAATCATGATAGAAATTCTGATTAATCGGGAGATAGGATTTATCACTGTAATATTCTTCTCTTATCGTAACTTGACCTCCGAACCTGCATACTTGTGCAAATCAGCTTTTTTCAATGTTTTAGCTCAATAAAACGGCGTGGAGACTCTAATAAGTTAAATGCTAACTTGAATATATTATCTCATAGATAAATAAAATAAGATAATATTAAGAAACTTCCCATGCGTCGCTGCATCAAAACGGGGTATTCATAGTTTGCAACTAAATTCCTTGCATAACAGTTGGGAGGCAACTCTCACGATGCTAAATGCGTTGACAAACAAGGCACTGTTAGTATATGTAGAAGTTCGAGATCTCATCCTTGCATAGGAGTTGCTAATAAAATAAAATGGGGGGGGGGAGAAAATTCTGGAGTTGCGTATTAGGTGGAAAGAGGTAAGGGAAGGAGAGGACCGAAGAAGGGGAAAAATAGTTCAGTCATGCCCTACATTTGTGGCGCAAAGGATCATATTAATTATGATTTCCCAGTGAAGGAAGGTGATGGTCATGGAAACACAGTGGAGAATGTAGGTGTATTAATCCTAGGAGTAGTCGGGTAAGGCTTGGGTGTTGGATTCGGGAGCTACATATCATGCTTGTGGAAATACAAAGGCAATGGAGCAATATACACCTGGTGATTTTGGGTTGTTTATCTTGGTGATAATCAACCATTAAAGATCTTAGGTATGGGGGGGGGTGTAATGATGAATAGTGTTGGTACCCGGTCTGAAAATTAGTTATTCAGCATTCTAGAAAGGAAAAGGAATTTATAGGAACTCAGAACCTGCAGCAACCTTGGGAACCAGAAAAGCCCGGATATCAAGACAAACACGTCTGATCGGATTATTATCAAAGATAAACACATATTAGGTTTTTTTCAGAATCCAAATCCAGCAGCAGCCTTAGGAACCACGCCAAACGAAAGGACCGGCCACGCGACCAAATTTGCCGTCTTAAAAAAAGTATAAATAGGGGTCCTCCCCTCATTATTTCAACACGCGATTCTCTCCCTAGAGTTCTAGAGTCAAAACTGACAAAGAAACTCTTAATTTAAGATTTTCTAGCAATCCCAAAGTTCTGCGAATCTTTACAAACATTCTAGTCTAGATCTTGTCAACATTGGTAAGTCTTCTAGTATTTTTAATCATTTTCTTGCCATGTTATTAGTTTAGATCTAGTTTATGCATTCTCTTATTATGTTTATTCATACATTCATCATGTTCTTATGCTAGATTTAGGGTTATTTCATATAAATGCTAGATTTAGGGTTTCAATCTTTGAATATTCATGTTATTTCATGGCCTATGATGATCTAGGGTTTCATCAAACCCAAACTAGATCTAGGAACTACTTTTTACTCTAATCTTTAGATATAATGCCCATGATCAACTAAATATCCAATGATGAATGGTGATGATCACACATCGATCATATCGATGGTGTAATCATCATTCTTAGATCTGATCATCAATTAACTTCTTTCACCCCCTCCACCTTATTCATGATGTTACTTCTTAAGTCTATTCCCGTAAACACTGCACACAACTAACACCCCTTAATCATGATAGAAAGTCTGATCCGTCGGGAGATAGGAGTGATTACTGTAATATTCTTCTCCTGTCGTAACTTAACCCCCAAACCCATTAACATGCAAATATTTTTCTTAATGATTTGGGCTATATCAAAGTGGCGTGGTGACTATTAAATTTAATTAAATATTTTTAATTGAAAAGCGAATCCATTGGAAAATCTCATTTCGGTCAGACAATTATATGATCATTACTTGAAACTTCCCGCGCGTTTTCATTGGAACGGGGTCTTCACGGTGGTGACTCTACTGGGAACCTTTTTGAAACCTTTTCAAACTTAGTGGGTTTAAATTTCGTTACTATCATGATGTACTTATTTCTCTTTTTTACTCTTTTCACCATTCTTTGCATGCATAAAATATCAAAATCTCCCTTTTTCTCTTTAAAAATATCTAATATCTTACCACACACTACCACTAGTCCGTGTCACACCAACGCCCTTTCTCGGAGACTTCCCTATGCACAGATTGGTGGTGATCCTGTCACACTCTCTTATGGCATTCGGTTATCCAAACTCACCATGTACACTTGCGAGCAATGAGGTTTATCTATGTCCGTGTAGTAACCATGCACTTTGATAGAGTTTAGGACACTCCAAATTTGTGACCGGTTGGTTTGACTAGCTTTTTATTATAGACAAATAACGTACTGTCCATGTCTAGTAATCCCCAAGTCATTAACAAGTCGATATTTTTGGAGAGAAAATGCACAAAAATTGATTTCCCTATACGGGACGTGCCATAGTAAGGTGAGTGTTTATTATCAAGATCTCCTCTCATCAATAACTTAAGGGAAATGATTAATGCTGTAGTAAGGTATGAAGCTGGAATCACCAGAATTTCTCTTCCAAAGGATGCTGCAAAGAGTAGTTACGACAACAACTATTTCCGCTACAAGGCATCGGCAACCACTGCGCCTGAGACTGGTAGGGAATCGGCCGATCAAGTTATCATGGTCGAGAATGACACTCTGTTTGATGTTCAAGCTATTATGAGAGGAAATGGTGGTCCCCCGCCATAATGTGAGAAAGAACACTTTATTGATTTTGGCATGCCTATTAGCAAGGTGTTTGAAGTGCTAATGAAGAAGGGTTTAGTTAGGCCTCTTGGAAACTATGAGCCTTTGACAAAGAGACCTTTAGATATCTCTAAGGACCTTTTAGGCAATAAAAACCTGACAGGGACCTATCCGACAATTATCCTGACTTCCTGATAGACGAAATCAGTTCTAGATCAAATTCCATCAGGATAATG
Organism: Campanula takesimana; assembly: GCA_026119855.1. Classification (NCBI taxonomy): domain Eukaryota; kingdom Viridiplantae; phylum Streptophyta; class Magnoliopsida; order Asterales; family Campanulaceae; genus Campanula; species Campanula takesimana. The sequence goes on from JAOWBW010000928.1 coordinate 250,592, forward strand.
GACTAATCCCGAGAACAAACTGATAAGGATTCACTGAGATCTAGATAACCATTCGATCCGGAAATACTGGCCACACGGCCAGTCATGACGTTCCGCACGGCCACTTCTACCAGGCCCAAATCCTTATAAATAGGCCCCTCCTCTAAGCCTATTGATCACACCTAAAACCCACGGGAAAACCTTCACAGAAGCTCTTCCCAGCCTCTCTCTCTCCATCTCAAAACCCTCTCAAACCCTCTCTTTGATCTTGCTTTGATCATCAAAAAGATTCATCACCACATTCAACCAAAGGAGTGAAGATTCAATCTTCGAAGCCTCTTTAATCGATTTGGTAACGCGTTCTTACTACTTAACTACTTAGATCTATTATATTCATTCATATATTGCTAGATCTAGGGTTTTGTTCATCATTCGTGTTCTTGAGCGATGATGATCTAGGGTTTCCACGAAACTCGCATTAGATTTAGGTCACATATTACTTATATTATGCATGTTTTCATTATGTCTATACATCTATATTCATATGTTCTTCATGCGTTCTTCATGTTCTTAGTCTAAATTCATAATATATGCCATGACTAGGGTAGCGATCTTCATGTTTATGTGTTCATTCATATGTATTCATGATGTTCTTGTTATTATACTAGATCTAAGTCTTATACATTCATAACATGCTAGATCTAGGATTGTAATCCCTATTTATGTGCACATGCCATAGACGATGATGATCTTAGGGTTTCATCAAACCCTAATACGATCTAGGAACTACATCTAACCCTAATCTTCCCCCTCTATATGCATGATCCTGCTTCATCTCTTCCCATTCTAATTCATCAATGAACTACACCGACCTGAGCTTCTCATGATGAGAAGAATGTAGGCAATCTTCGGATCCGATGTCAAACACTAACACACACACACACACACACATTGATCATGATAGAAAGACCGATTCGTCGGGCAATAGGAGTGATAACATGAATATTCTTCTTCTATTGTAATTTGACCCCCGAACCCCATTATTCTCATAAATGGTTTTCTCAATGTTTTAACAACAAATAAAACAACGTGGCGACTCTCGATTTCAAACTCGCGTATTCACATTACCACCGATAACTGCTTGCAATTGAAGCACATAATTCAGAAGCTGATTGATGAGCACAAGATTGAGAAGCCGAAGAAGCCTAATATGGTTGGTAATCCCTTCCCCAACAAAGGTAGGGTTCATATGGTGGAGGTTGAAGGTAAACAAATTGGAATCTTGGAGATGGTTGATGCCCTCAAGAAGTTAGGGATGGACATGAGTACCATAATCAAAGGTCTCGTGAGAATGGGGATGCTGACATTGCTAGAAGGCTAGAGACCTCGTCTCGAGTGTGATTAGTCAAAATTCTGTCATTACCCCAAGTGCGCTGGACTTACGAACTAAGAATGCTTTGCTTTGAAGAAATCTATCCAGAGGCTTATCCATGATGGTGTGCTAGAAGACCCTCAAAAGATGATGATTCCCATCTCCATGAATCTCAGCCTCTCTCTTTAGCCGAAATCCATGCGGAAGAATAAAATATGGAAACTGAAAGTCTTACTAAAACTGAAAGTGTAGATGCTTCACTATCTCTGAATGAGATAAGAGCAGAAGTAAAACTTCTCTCGAGGTCTGGACAATCTATAAGTCTGACCCTCACGGCACCATGAATAATTTCAACAGAGCACCCGAACATGTTGACCTTGAGAGAGAGGACCCCATCCTTACCCAACTCAAACAAACTGATGAGTGAGTTTTTACTCATTTAATTAGATACTTTTAAGCTTAATTATTGCTTTGTTCTCAAGCTTTTGTTATTTGATTTGTGTATTTTTGTGTTTTTGTTGTCTAGGGTGATTATGTGCTCAATCTACAAAAAAGAGGGAGAAAAAGTGCTTAATTGAGTAATGATGCAAAGGCCAGGGACTGCTGTGCAAAATCTGCTGAAATCCAGGGACTAAACTGCAATTTCTTATACACAGGGACTGTTCTGGAATTTTTGAAAGCTGAAGGACCAAACTAGAAATTATCAAAATATGAGGGACCTTAGAGAAATTTCGGAATTCAGCCCAAAAATTACCCCAAGTTGGAGAAGGAATTTAATTTCCTAATTCATTATGATATCTTTTGACTATTCTTTTTAGTTTAGGATTTCTTTTTAGTTTCCTTTTCTTTTTACAATTCTTTTCCCTTTTAGATTTAGGTTAGTTTTCTTCCTATAAATACTAGATTAGTTTTCTTATATTTTTTATCAAACAATGTAGCTAGTAAATATTTGTAAGGTTTGTAAGGTTGGAGGTAACTTTTATCTTTTTATTTAATTGAGGTATTTTTCTTTTCATCTTTTAATTCTATTCATAATTTTACTTGTGCTTATTCTAAATTGATTGCTAGGGTTTATAGACTTGATCAACCTGTTTATCCTTGTTAATTGATTTTTGCTAGAATTTTCTATTTACTGTGCCAGTGTAGATATTCATAAGTAGCATCTTTACGATTTATGCATGTGCCATGGTAAATTGTGAAGTGGGTAAAATTAGACGATTATCTATATGAAATAATTGTAGAAAGCGTTCTTGATCTTAGTTTCTTTAAATCATTAAAGCAATTAATTTTTGGATCTAGACTGTGCCAGTTAGATTTGATTATTGATTAGGGTTTCTAGTGAGTGTGCCACTGCTATTAACTAATCTGAAAGAAGAAACAGAGATTGAAATACATCTCGTGATCAAGTGAATATGGTGAAAAGTGAAAAGATGTACCAATTAAAGACGGGGATATCTTTTAATTCTGCGATTCCTGTCATTTATATGCTTGCTCATGTTGATCACCTATCCTTTTATTTATGCTTTGTTTTATTTAATGCTTTTAAAATAATTAAATAATTTGGAATTAATCCAAGTCCCTGTGGATCGACCCTTGTGTTTGCATATTGCTATGATGATAGCTCGTGCACTTGCGAGGTATTATAATTTTGTCTATCTCAAACAAACCCAAGCACATATTTCCCTATGGTCATTTCTAACTTTCTCTCTCGCTCACCGTCTAATGCTCAAGAAAAAACATGGCTGCTATGATGGTTCCCTCATATACCGCTCCAGAGAATGTCATACAAATAATCAGGAACATCCACTTCGGAAACATCATCACATTTTCAGAGTTGGATATACCAATGTTTGGATTTGACCAAAACGAACCTCTTCATATTATCATTGAAGTGGATCGGAAGAAGATCCCCCGCGTATTTTTAGAAAATGGATCGGCAATCATTATCCTACCATCAAGCATGATGGATGTAGTTGGTGTTAGTGAAAATGACTTGAAGTCATCCAAACAGACCGTTAGAGCTTACGATTCCACTTGTAGATCGGTGTTGGGAATCATCACCTTACCTATTTTAGATGGAACCAAAATCATGCCCACATATTTTAAGTAGTGGACATCCTGTCCACCTTTACCCTTTTGTTGGGGCCGCCATGGCTACATCAGTCTGGTGGGAAATCACTCGTGCTGGCTCATCAGGATGATCCCCTTATCTATGCGTCATTGTCTGAAGTTCCAATCAAGAAATGAAGTGGAAGTTTTTACAGAGATCATGACAGCTCAGGGTACATACACTAAGGGTGTGCGAGTATTGCAGATTCAACATGATCAAGATAAAAAATTGTTCAGTGGGTTCGTGATAGTAGCACAGGCACAGATCTGCACAGTCGATTTAACCAAGACATCCGATAAAGTGATAACTGTTACGAAGATATTGAGAAACATGGTCTTCATACTAGGGCTGGGTAAAAACCTACAAGGTCCCATAGCACTGATCAAAGAGATTAATCATAGAGGCCTATTTGGCCTAGGGTACACCTTAACCCCTAAAGACAAGGCGAAGCACAAAAGGATCGAGTTACTTAAAAAAATGGGGCTTCCCCACAAGAAACCCGATGTTCCACCATACTGCCTTTCCCTAAATAGCTATTATGTTAGGGAAGGTGATGAGTTTTCATGTTTTGATTTCGCAGAGCTATAGTTCGGACATACCGGCAAGCTACAGAAAGGGTTTAAAATATTTAGAGATGTGGAGTTTGATAGGTATGACTTGAAGTTAAATTATATGAAGCCCCGCAAGACTACGGGTAGAGTCACGACACTTCAGAATGAGTACACCATCAAGGTTGGAAAGGATTTAGCAGATAAACTCGAGTTTGTGTCACTAGACGAGCCGAGAGTAGGCGGTACAGAGACTCTAGACCTGTCTGAGATGTGTGATGGCCAATATCTCATGCAGAACCCAGGAGATCTAGGCATAGAGGATGACATTGTGGCTGTGATCGAAGATAGTTCATAAGGCAATGTGGATCCAAGGACGTTGGTGGTGCCTTTGAAGGCAAACTAAAGAATTGTTGCACGTTCGGCAGACCCGTGGCAACAACAGAGTTCATGATTGAAACGATGGGGCTTACTCCTCCTCCTGTCAATTCCCCCATAAAATCTCCTGTTAGTTCCCCAAATTTTTCATCATCCTCTAGGTCATCTAGGTCTGGTGTATTCACCTTTGAATTTGAGTCTTCTTTAAAGTCTGACGACCTCACGTCTGAAGACTACGATCTCGTTGCAAACTCTATATTTCCTTTTGCTATGAATGAAACACTAGACCTTTCCGAGTATCCCCTCATTGCCACTCTTTTAAATGATAAGTTAGCGAATAATCAACTTAATGATATACATATGGTTAATAATGATTTATTAAATAAGGTAGACATATACATACCAAATGATGAGAAATTTCAGTGCCGGTTATGAACGAAGGGCAAAACCGAGCCCAAGCTAACTATGAGGTCTTAACATGTGTGAATCTAGGAACAGAAGATGAGCCAAAGGAAACACATTTTGGGAGTTTCTTCCAGGGTGCAGAAACGGAGGTGCTGATTGAATTGCTTAAGGAGTATTTCGATGTGTTCGCACGGTCTTACAAGGACATGCCAGGGCTGGATAAATCGATTATTGAGAAAAGGATTTCAACAGGACCAGATGTTAAGCCGGTGAAGCAGAAATTACATCGCATCAAGCCAGAATGGTCCCTGCAAGTAAAAGAAGAAAATGAGAAGCTGCTTAGAGTAGGTTTCATCAGGGTGATTGAGTATCCGATGTGGTTATCAAACAACGTCATGGTAAAGAAGTCCAATGGCAAGGTCAGAGTATGTGTGGATTTCCAAGATCTCAAAATGACTAGTCTCAACAATGACTTCCCATTACCCAACATCGACATACTGGTGGACGCTACAGCAAACCAAAAAGTCAGACCATTCGTAGATGGCTTCGCAGACTACAATCACATCATTGAGGATGAAAAGGGTTGAGAAAAGACCACTTTCACAACCCCATGGGGCACTTACGGTTACACAAGTGAACCGTCAGATGAAAAACACTAGGGCTTCTTACCATGTACCAGTTAATGCCCCAAACAGAAAGGAAACAAAAGCCTACATAGATAACATGGTAATACATACGGGAAGACACAATGATCAGCACTTCAGCGAGCTTAGAAGACTATTTCACGTAGTAAGAAAAAAAGGAAATCCCCCTCAACCAGGCGTAATGCGCATTTGGACTAATCCAAGGAAAAGTCATAGGCTATAAGATCGCGAGGCGGGGACTAAAAGCGGACCCAAGAAATATTCAAGAAATCATCGCCATGAAATCCCCTCACACAAAGGCAGAACTGATCCAGCTCATAAGACTACTGCGATACCTCAGTTGTCTGACAACAGCATGTGAACCGATCTTTAAAAAAATAGAGAAAAGCTCAGATAAAGGGTTGAGCCGGGGATGCCAATTCGTATTCATCCATCTCAAGAAATACCTTATGAATACCCCAAACCTGCATCCAAAGCACGAGAAGGAGACCCATCAGGATGAACCCCCAGAACGGCTTCCCATACGCCCTGATGGAAAGAAGAAAACAAACGAACACCTACTGAGATCCATCAACAGCAAGAGGATCTCTAACCTTTACTATCAAAACATAAGCATGCCAAGGGCCCAGAAGTTTGAAGGATTAATGAACATAGGAAAATTTTAGCCTCTAGAGAAGCATTCCCTGTTGTCCGAATTGCCACCCCTTCAACCTTTTGAACCCTCCAAATTTCACTGTACCACCAAGTTAAGGGCCACAACACAGGTATATACGTAGCCCTACAAAGGAAGATCCAAGACCTCATTGATGAAGGACATCTTGTCAAACAGGACGAGCATTAGATGTACGTAGAAGCAGACAACAAAGAACCTGTCAACACCAGTAACCTCAAACGATATTACGACTAACCGTTTGTACCCCCCTTCTAAGAAAACACAAAAAGAAGCCCGATTGGCTGAAAACCCGCAAATGGAAGTCTATGAAAAAACAATAGTGCATTTAGCTTGCTAGGTTGAAAATCCGAAAGGGCAGTCTAGGCAAAATTTAGAGCATGTAAATAAATAAAACAATTTCCCCGCTTCTATCTTCTCTTTCTAATTTTTTTTGACTAGAATGAAATACGATGACCTAAGCCCCTTAGATCTCTTTGTAAAATGGGAACATAGGCAACCTTAAATGGTGCCGTCTAAAAAATAAATAAAAATCCAAATCTATTCATAGCAATGATAGAAGAAGACGGTATTTAAATAAGCTTTTATTCCCACAAGTCATCATATGTTACACTTATTTGATGAGTCTAAGCTCGAAAGAGCCTATGACCAAATAACCTGCTATGAAATAAACCAAACACTAAGAATCAACTAAACTAAACCAATGTGTCTGCAATGACTGTGGGTGGATATTCAGAACTACTCCTTAGCATTCTTTGGGTCTTTGGTTTTCTTGTTCTTTCTTAGTCCTCGCCAAGTCTTTTTGGTAGTATCCCTGCAAAATTCCTTCGCTAAAGCGCTCACATTTTAGAAGGAACTGGATCACATCTTTTCCTTTTATTCGAGCCTGATTGATCATTACCTTTGTTACGCTCAAACTCTAGAGCCTCTCTCATCCTCAACCACCGGCTCAAGACATAAGGGGAAATTAGCTTACCTTTTAGCCTATCTAAAGTCTGCTTCATTTGCCCCAGCTTTCCACAGTACCTATCCAAGTACTCAAAAGTAAGGAATATGTCACAGGTCCGTTGGATGCAGAAAAAGCTAGGCATGAGGTAATAGGACCAAAATTGTTCCATGAGAACATCAACACTAACGTCCATAGGAAGCTTCCTTATACTAGCTTTGATCTCCGTATCCTCCCATGAAGTGGGAATAGTTTGACACATCCCATACTAATGGAGGACTTACACAACATAATATTAAACGGTCTGATCAAAAGATGTAATGCAAATCTGTAGACACCCCGCCTTAGACCTCTCACCCCGATTGCATGCTTAATTTGTGTTTTTACTTTGTTTAAAATGTTTTTTGTTAGTTTCTGTTACTTTTGTTAAGTTCCTGACTGACTCCGTCATGTTTGGGGACTAAACTGAATAACAATTCTAACTTTCTAGTCCATTCTGTCAAGAAAGCCATTTCAGAGTCAGGCGCCTCCACCCTGTTGGGTCAGAGGCGTGTGCCTTCCGCCCCAAGGCAGGAGGCGCATGCTTCTGGTCGTCAGTTACAGATTTTTCCCAAGAATCTCTCCCTTGCTCATCAATGTTGATTTTGCCCAGGAAATCTCTGATTGTTGACCCTGTTTTGGCACCAAAATAAATTCTTTTTTACTTATAAATACCTCCCTCTTCATCCATTACAAAGGACCACCACTTTTGGAAAATCATCACAAAAGAAAACTAAGTACTTTGAACTATCTCCTAATTTGAAGTGCTTGAAGAACTTAGGTACTCCATCTCTCTCTTTCTCTCTACTTCATCTCTTTATCTTTCTTTATTAAAATGTGCAATCAACCCAAATATTTTGGGACATGACACCAAAGGTTGCTTCATTTCATTGAAGTTAACCAAGGAGTCATCTCCCCACATTCAAAACATCACTTTTACCACAAAAATCATATTTAAAGGCATAGCAAGAACACTCTTTTAATAAATATAGAACACTTATTTGCAAGACAGACGTTAGTCGGGAGGAATGGGTGTTTAAGTACTTCCCATTCCGTAACCTAACCCCCAAACCTCATAAAAAGAATCTTTGGTTTCGTAACAAACATTAGGCCATATTAGGTTTTTCTTATATTCCTCTAAAAATATAGGTGGCGACTCTAAAATAAAGTTAGAAATCCTAGGATAACTCACTGCTCTAGCCTAAGGCCGTGGTTTTCCCCTGAGGTATCTACAGTGGTAACTCCACTGGGGAAGATTCGAGGGTTAAACTTACGTTAAATTTGTGTTCTATATCTTCTTGCTGGCATTCTGGTTCCTGATTTTGGGAAGTGCACGCCTCTGGCCTTGTTGGCCTAAGGCGCGCGCCTCCCACATCAGAAACAAGAATCGCCCGCCCTGCATGTGTTCTTCCTATTTCTTCTTTCTGTGCTAATCATATATGCAGGGGGTAAAATCAAAAGTTTAGGACCAGGGTAATCCCCTGAGTCCACTGTCTCACAGGTTGTACCCAGAATCGGGCGCCTCCTACTTTTATGCGCAATGCGCGCGCGTCCTATGTCACGTACCAGAGGCGCACGCTTCTGGGTAGTTTTCCAAAACAAGAATAGAACCCAGAACTGGACAGAATGATGGGGTGTGGGCACAGTTGCCTGCATCAGGCTGTTTTGGACCCCCTATGTGCTATGTGATGTTCTTTTGTAAATAAATAAATAAAAAAATATAAAAAACGTTTTGTCAAGTTGTTGGACCTCACACTACGTGCACAAAATTCTTATCAATTGCTCACTATCAAGTCGCACAAGTTCATAACTCCAAACCCATCGAGGCCCATCCTAGAGAGTTTCAAGCTCCACCCGACCTTGACTCTCTCGAAGCGGTAAACCCCAGCTCTTAGCGTAGTTCATGACTACATGTCGGGGGTGGCCTTTAAACCTATCTTTAGCCGAGCACAAGCCAACACATTCTAGTTAGGGTCTAACATTCGGTAACTAAGTCGGTTTTCAATGTGTTGAGATTTCCCTAAACTAACGTCCTCAAAACAAACATGAAACAAGAGGTTATTATGGACAAAATAAAACTCCATCCCTACATGTATGCTTTGCGATGTTAATTTAGTTTAATCCCATCACATTTAGGTCTCACAAGCGTGGTGGAATCCGATGAGTATATGGGACCGCGATATGTCTATATACTAGTGTGACGATTCCACTATTTCTCTAGAAACCCCAAAAAGGACTACGTCCTTCTGACTTAATAAAAAAAGAGTCTATTTCTTTATGTGGTCCGTGTTGTGTGCCCATTGTGTGTTCAAGCCTCTCCAAGGACCAAAAGTGTTACTCAAGACTGACAAGGGCCTCTTCTCAATTTAGGTCCAATTGCTACTCTCCGCATTTAACGCGACTCAAAGGGAAGGCTAAACCGCGAAGAAATCACAACAACAACATCAATGGCCGGCCCTTATGCAAATGACTCCAACACCAACAATGCTTTGTCACTCGAGAAACTCACTGCCTTGGTACAATCTCTCCAAGAACAAGTCTCCGCTCTCAACATGGAGGCTAAAACAAAAGATGACTTATGGCAAGGTCACCTAGAAAGTGAAAAGGAAGCTCACGAGGCCAAAATGGACCTAATAAAGGCTAAACTCCTTAAGATCTCTAAAGGAAAGAACAAGGCCGACGCCGAGGAGTCCGAATGGGTTGAGGGTTTGTTTGAAAGCCCGTATGTTAACACCCGCAAGAAGAAATAAGAGCCAAAGCTCGAGGATAAACACAACTAGATGTTTGATCCCATCATGTCCTACATCAACCAACGCTTCAATGGGCTCAACTTAGGGAAAGGCTCTGACATAAGCCTCTATCAGTCATCAATTCTCATGAGCACAATGACCGCTCTCCCTGATAAGTTTAAAATGACCGACATCATCAAGTTTAAGGGCAACTCTTGCTTGATGGCTCACATTGAAACTTATATATGGGCCATGATTCCCAAAAAGGTCTATCCAAAGGTGATGGCACAATGTTTCCCACTCACTCTCGAGGGGTCGCTAAATATTGGTATGAAACTCTTCCTCTTGCTACTCGTCTCGATTGGGACACTGCGATGTTTTCCTTCAAGTCAAAATATCAAGGAAATACTACTCACCGCCCAACAAAGAAAGAACTCAAGAACACCACCCAAAGGGACAACGAGTACTTTATTTACTTTACAAGGAGGTGGAATGATAAACTTGCTGAAATTGTGGAGAGGCCCAAAACAAGAGAACAAATGGACATCTTCCTCAAGTATCTGAAAATTGATCTCCTCACCCATTTAAGTGGGGGATGCTACTCCGATTTTGCTCAAATGTACGAGGCAGGGGTCCATGTGGACGAATTGCTCAAAGAAATCAAGAAGAGTACTCCTAGTTTCCGCTACAAAGCCGTCTCTAATACAACAAAAAAGACCTTAGTTAATGCCGTCGCTTCCGACAAGGGGAACTACAACAAAGTACCTCCACCCCAAGGCAAGAGATTCCAAAATGATTGTGTCTACACTCAGCTCTGAGGCATGACTCAAACTGAGGCTTTCGAGGCTCTTGTGGGAAAGAAGAAAATCATGCCTCTAAAATATTACAAGACCAAAACGATCTTCGCAAATCACGCCCATGACAAATGGTGTGCCTATCATCAATATAGTGGTCATACCACCGAGCAGTGCTACACTATCCGTGACCTCATCCAAGACCTCATCGACAAGAAGGAATTCATAATTCCAAGTGAGGGTGATGTCAATGTAATAGAGTTAGGAGAGTTTTAAGAGGTCACTCATTCAAGTCCAAATGTGAATGAGGTCCCTGATGTTAGGAATGAAATTGAAAATTCTTATTATGTTGTGACTTATGATGATATTATGAGGGAAGTCTTAGAGACTAGGAAAAAGAAGCAAGAAGGGAGTGTCAATATGCTAACTCGCTCAGGACGAGTTATAGCAAGAAACAATCCTAGCGCTTCTGCAGAAAGCACCTCTTCTCCAAGATCGAAAGCACATGATACACCCAAAGATACTTTATAAGTTTAACTCAAGAAGACTCAATCAAACATATCCATTTGGGACCTTATTACATCATCAAAGAAACATCGAGACCTTGTCATCAGCAATCTCGACGACACTTCAGTATCTCCTGAAACATCACATTTTTTGACATGGACCTCCCACCACTTGGGATACGAGCCTTCCGAAGAAGATGAAAGGCATGAGTAAACAGTTGAAAATGAAAGATCCCGAGCTCGCCAACAGGGGCAACGTCATGAAACCCCAAATTTGAGACCTTACCACAAGACGCTCAACGGGTATTTTGTACGATAGGGAGAAGATGTCCCGCACATGATTTTCCCTGAACCATGGGTCAACAGCAAGGGTCAACAGTAAAGGCATTCAGAAACCCGGTCTCAAAATCTTCGCCAATTATGAAATAAAGAAACGTGAAAAAGAGCCAACTCCTATGTCACCCCGAAAATGGTGGGGGTAAGAAAGGGACCTTTGAGACTGAAACAAAAATCACTGTTGGGAAGATTTGGCCTCCATGTTCAATCGCCATAATCGATGAAAGCCAAGTCAACGCCATCTCCAATGACGCAGATGGGAAGGGCTATCAAGAGAGATTGAGCCAAGCTCCGAACCACTCAATAACTGGTATTCAACGAAGGGGCATGTAGTGTCCGAGAAGTTCTGATCGAGAAAATGGGGTGCATCCCTCATAAAGCAACGAAGGAAGATTTGTTGACATTCACTTTTGAGTCCGACAGTGCTTCCAATGACCTTACCCAAGAGGACATAGACGCGATAGCCGAGCGTGTGTTCCCTTTCTTTGCTAATGAAAAATTCGATCTTTCCAAGTACCCTGAGATCGCAAACATCATAAATGATGAATTAACTAATAATGAATTTAATGAACAAGTTAATAACAATTCAAATTATGATGAAATAGACCACGAAAACGATATATACCTGTAGATACCCCGGGGAACCACGGCTTGGCTAGAGCGGTGAATTACCTAGGATGTCTAATTTATTTTAAGAGTCGCCACCCACATTTTAGAGGAACGCGAGAAAACCTAAGAAAATAGCCTTTTTTATTGATTACGAAACCAAAGATTCTTGAGATGAGGGGTTCGGGGGTTAGGTGACGGAGTGGGAAGTACTTAAACACCCACTCCGCCCCGCTTAAGCGGGTCTTGCTACTTTTGGTGTTCTAATGTTAAATGTCCTTCAATAAAAAGTTCTAACAATTAAAGTGAAAAGAAAGGGGAAAATAAAAGAGAAATAAAAGAGAATTGTTTTATTTATTAATTTATGCTAAAGATTACATGTAACAATTATACTAAACAATTACATTAAGAAATGGATAGGAAATTAAAGGAGATTGAAATGTAGGGAGATGACCTTGACCAACTTTAATGTAATAAAGTGGTCATTTGGTCATGTCCCATTTGGTGGGGATTGCATACATCTAAAAAGACATAAATAAAATAGAAGAAGAAGAAGTGTACCTTTAGAAAAGAGGACTTCAAACTTTGACTTGGAATTGTTGTAGAGAAATTGTTGTGTAGAAATTTGTGAAGAGTTTAGTTGCTAGAACTCTTGTTGGGGAAATTTGTGTAGGGAGAATGGTGTATAGTTTGTGTAGGGAGAAAGTTCAAAGTTCAAGGTCCCTTTCTAAGGTAAAAATGAGGGGTTTAAATAGGTAGAAAAGAGAGGAAAATGTGGTCTTTCAACCAATAGAAAAATAAAGAGAAATAAAATAAATAAAAGAAAATCAAATAATAAATAAAAGAAATATTTAGTTTTTGGGAAAAAGCTAAGAATATGGGATTGGGAGGTTACAAAATAAAAAGGGGTTAATGCTAGATTAAGACATGTGATAAAAAGATGTTTTTGATTCTAAAAATGGAGGGAAAAGGCTGCAATCCGTAACAGTCAAAGTGGGAAGCGCGCGAGTCCGGCCTATTGGACCAAACGCGCGCGCGCCCCATGACCATTACAGGAGGCGCCCGTGGGTGAAAATAACAGAATGACAGAATGACTCTAAAAGTTAACTCTGTTATGCAGTTTAGTCCAAAACTAATGGAATCAGTTAGGAACTTAACAGAAGTAACAGAAATTAATAAAAACAAGTTAAATAAAAATACTATGTATGCAATCGGGGTGAGAGGTCTAAAGCGGGGTGTCTATAGAGCCCCTCGGCGACGTGGATTGCAAAGCAAAACGCGTCGACGAAAGAAAGACAACCGCCGAGGACATCGACAAGAGAAAACAAAGACTCGATAAAACATGAATTTGAAATTTGCGAAGGATAGGGGTGCGCTCCCTGTGTGAGCGGCTTTATTGATATAGAAAGGATATGGCGGGATCCATTTTATTGAAGCGGGATCCGTTTGCTGAAGCGGGATCCGTTTGCTGATGCGGGATCCGTTTGCTGAAGCGGGATCCGTTTGCTGAAGCGGGATCCGTTTACTGATGCGGGATCCGTTTGCTGAAGCGGGATCCGTTTGCTGAAGTGGGATCCGTTTGCTGATGCTGGATCCGTTTGCAGAAGCGGGATCCGTTTGCTGATGCGGGATCCGTTTGCTGATGCGGGATCCATTTGCTGATGCAGGATCCATTTGCTGATGCGGGATCCATTTGCGGATGGCGGGAACCGAGGCTCCGTCTGCCTATATGTGATATTGTTGTGTTGCTTGATGGAGAGGTGGTGATTTTGCGGCTCACCATAGACCAAGTTGTTGTCATTGAACTGTAATTGTTTGACTCTGTGGGATGCAGGCGTAGTTGACGGCGGATCACTTTCTGCTGGGGATGAAGTGCCTTGAGTTGTAGATGCTGTTGACCTTGTGGTGGTACCTGTTAAGTGTGTGCTTTGCAGGTATATGTGCTTGTGACATGTATGGGATGTGAAATGGCAGTTATGAGGGAAATTGTGCTTGTGGTGTGATGTGATTTGAAAGCAGTTTTGCATGAAAGAGAATTTTTGTAAGAATGGAGAAAGTGATTTTGTGTGCGGTGTGATTTGAGGAAAGCCTCGGATGTATTCATACCTTCACTTACCATTGCCGTTGGATGGATTAGTGTCGTGGTGGTGGATGCCTTGATGGTTTTGATGAAGAATGTCCATGCTTTGGATGGAGAATGATGATGTTGGTGATGATGAATTGTTTTTGCCTTTGATGGAGTGTCGGTGAGATGGTATTCTGGGTGATGGGTTGGTCGTGCCAAAAGGCTGCCTACGTATCCCTTTAAGAGAATCAGACCAGCGTAGTTCAAAGATGATGGAGAGTGCTGGGGGAGAATGCTAGGAGCAAAGCAAAAAAGGAAACACATAATTTTGCGCAAGAAAAGAAGAAAGAAAAGAATATGCACACACGTGAGAAAAAGATTTTTTTTTAGTTCGTGGGTGAACCATTTTAACCATTGTGTGTTTGTAAACCCAACCCAAGATCAAGTCATGTTCAATCGAAGTCCGGATTGCCTTTCTTGAATTCTGTCGTCGTTGCCGTTGTGTCCAACGAAAAGTGATTTCTAGCCCAAAGAGATGTGTCAGTTATGGGGCTCCAAAAGACATTCGATGCCGAGATAAGGGGTTGCTGATTGTAAAGCCCCTAGAATGCCTTTGATGCCAAACTATGAGAGACTTTATAGCCCCAAGATGAATCGACTCTTGACCTTTTCAAACAAATCACCTTTTGCTGTTGACGTGAGCAAGCTCCAAGAGAAGATCATTGATACCAAGCTTCGAGAGATTACTAAGCCCCAAGTGTCGTGGGCTTGTTGTTTGCGAGCTTGTAGATGGCGGGATGTGAAGACCTTTCGGTGTGAAGCCCTAACTTATCTTGGAATTGTATTGAGAGCAGATGCACCATTGGGTAGAACTCATGAAAGTGATCTTCCTCTTGTTTGGAGATGAATGGCCCTTTTTTTTTGTGGTTGGTACCCAAGTGGCGGAGGGTCCATGTTGAAAATGCAGTAGAATCTTCGGGAAATGTCTCGTGGGAGATGGTGATGTTGTTGCTGATGATATGGTCTTGGTGTGATAAAGTCTCGAACGGTATGTTTGGCCCTTTTTTTGTGGTTGGTACCCAAGTGGCGGAGGGTCCATGTTGAAAATGCAGTAGAATCTTCGGGAAATGTCTCGTGGGAGATGGTGATGTTGTTGCTGATGATATGGTCTTGGTGTGATAAAGTCTCGAACGGTATGTTTGCTTGAGTTTTCTTGAGTTAAACCGAAGGCGGATCTTCGGATGCAGCCTATGCTTTTGATCTTGGAGAAGGGGGTGCTGTATTGCAGAAACATTGGGATTGGCCGTAACTCTGCTTATAGAGTTAACATATTGGCATTGCCCGCTATAACTCAGCCGGGCGAGTCTAGCATATTGAATCTTTTTCCTTTTCTCTAAGACTTCCTTCATAATCTCACTGTGAGTTCTAACAAGAATCATCAAATTCATTCATATCATCGGAGCCTTCATTTAAAACCAAGAGGCCTTTTGACTGGAGGTGTTGAGGGACCATTGAAGTTTGATCCCTTTCATATAAGACTTTTCCACATTGCATTGCTTGAGCGTTGTTGTCCCAAAAGACTGTCGGTTGCGAAGCCCTAATATTGCCCTTTGCTTGTATCACTGTAATGCCGTAGCCCCAAAGATTGTAGATTACGAAGCCCCTTGAGACCTTCGGTGCCGAATTGAGGAAGCTTCCAATGTTGCACATGACTCCGTCGGGGACACTGAAGTGAATTACTTCTTGCCGAGGGAGCCTTTAAAACTTGATCGTACCCCCTAGAGTGACACCATTGATTAGGAGTGGAACGAGAAGGGCCTATCCTTGATCGGGGGAACAAGTATGAGCATACATGACAAGAAGGTGCTTCTCGACATTCCTTTTGAGAGACTTTAAGGATAGCCTCACACATCTTTCTTGATCGTAGCCCCTAGGGCTCATTAACTGTCAAATTAAGCAAAAGAAGCTCTCGTTCTTGAGTCACATAGCCCCTAGTCATCATTTGTCGAGCAAAGCAAGAGACTCGTCCTCGTGTGGGGGAACAAACACAAGGGGACATGGCAAGAGCTACTCCATTCTCGAGAGTCTTTCGGCATACTTTAGAGGGACATGCTTGTAGAAGCTTGAATTACATGTTGTTACTCGCTGCCTAAACCAACTGACTAGCTGGGGATTATTTTGTGCAACCTCGTACCCCTTCAATGATAGGCTCATTCTCGGACGGATCTTGGTTACCACGGGCTTTCTTTCTCATGAGCCCAAAGATGCACATTGCAAGAACAATCTTTCAATAACCCAAAATGACCTTTGATGGTGCCATATCTCGTCAAGCCTTTTGCAATTCCAAAGTTGGCTCGGTGGGGATTGACTTGCTGAGGAGACCTAATGTAGAACTTGTGCAGTTGTCTTCCTTAGAGGCCGGAGATCTCCATTTCTCATTCCCTTCTCCCTCTCACTCTCTCATTTTTTTTATAACGCACCCTGTTTTTTGCCTAGACTGCCCTTTCGGGTTTTCAATCTAGCGGGCATCTCTTTTGCATCTTCATTTTGACTCGATTAATGAGGAAGTGTGCATTGACTCTAGCGGAGGATGAGAGACATGTGATTTTGCGGTGAGGACCTTTTGTCACTAATGATGAGTGACATTGACTTGGCTAGGGAAGTAGCCCCTAGTATTGACTTTGTATATATTTGTTGAATGACCCACGAAGGCAAGTAAGTCATTAAGAGATAAGAGAAGGAAAGCCCCAATTTGATTGCAAGAAATTGGGAGTATGCAGAAAGAATAGAAGCCCTAGACTCGATAAGGAACGGAAAGTGATTCCAAATCTAGGAAAGTTGTTCAATCTTGAGGTGATTAATTCATTGGCAAATGAATCGTACAAAGATGTCTTGACAAGTTCGAGATGAAGGCCGATCACCAAAACGCGCTAGGGCTAAACATATCTTCTTTCTTGCATGAGACCGGACACGAAGGTTGCCTACGTTCCTCCAGTGAAGAGGCTCAGGTCACCGTAGTTCTTGTGGATGCTCCATTCGTCGAGATGGTTGTTGCTTCGTCCTTCATTGGTGGAATGATGTTGATCTTGTACTTCTTTGATTGAGGGGGATTTTTTTTTTTTTTTTTTTTGCACTCTAACTTTTGCCTAGGTTGATTTGAGGATTTCAACCTAGCGAGCCTTTTTTTTTTTATCCCCTTTTGAAAACTTTGCTTCATGGTCGTTTCTCCACCTTTCTTTGTCTTGATTTCGTCGTTGTTGATGTCTTCGTTGTTGATGCCGTCGTTGATGTTTAGCCCCTAGGCGTTCAAGCGATGGCCTTCATTCCAAAACTTGTTTAGACATTTTTTTTTTATCATTTTGCCAAGAATTAATTGAACAACTTGGAAGAATGTATGAGGACAAGAATGACTTTTATTTGATGACTCAATGGACTCGAACATTTAACATAGGACGAGAGAAAACATTGATGCACACTTAAGAAGACTTTCGACTTTTTTTTTTTTTTTTAAAAAAATAAAAATAAAAAAAATCCTATTTCTAGGTAGAGAAAGAGAAACGGAGATTGTTGTTGTCGGCCTTGTAGCATGATCTCTTGTTGAAACCCCATTTCAAATCTGAGCCTCTTCCTTGATGAGTTCTTGCATGTTGCCATTCTCTAACTGTTGTTCTTCACCCACGGTAAATTCACCATTGTCAATCAAGTCTTGGATGATGTTGCGGATGGAGAAGCAATCCTCGGTGAGGTGACCGCTGCATAGGTGATAGTCACACCACTTGTGGTGGGCATGGTTGCGACGCAATGGTTGTGGTTGCTTGTACCCTTGGAGAGGAGAAATTTGTCCCTTTGCTTTGAGATCTTCATAGGCCTTGGTGACGGTCATACCTTGGAGGGGAGTGTAGACACGGTCGTTGGTAGAACCTTTGTGACTTTTGAGAGGCGAGCCACTTGAACATGCCTTACCGTTGACCTTTGCCTTGTTGTCGGTGAACTCCCGTAAACGGGCCTTAAGTTCGGACACTTCTTCCTTATGAATTCTCCTCTCAAGATCAAGACGGGCTTGCCATAAATCATCCTTGCGGCGGGCATCCTCGACAAGTCTATCCATTTGTTCCCCCATGGCTCTTATTATATTGAAGAGCCTTTCGTTGGACACGGAGATGTTCTCACCTTTGCTGTTGTTGCCGCTTGAAGCCATTGGACCTATGGAGAGAACATGGTTGATCTTAGGATGGTCCCATAAATACCTTTTGAATCCAATGATTTAACCCACGAACAAGAGAAAAGACTCAAACCACATAAGGAAAATGACTCTTTTTTTTAATTTACAAAATCGGAAGGACATAGTCCTTTTTGGGGTTTCTAGAAAAATAGTGGAATCGTCACACTAGTATATAGACCTTCTCGCGGTCCCATATACTCATCGGATTCCACCACGCTTGTGATACCTACATGTGTCGGGATTAAACTAAATTAATGTCATAAAGCATACATGCGGGGACAGATTTTTTATTTCCGTCCAAAATAACCACTTTGGGGATGGATTTTTATTGCGTCCGTTGCAACAAATTGGCATGTATGATTTGAAGACATTAGTTTAGGGAAATCTCGGCACACGAAAACCGAATTAGTCACGGAGTGTTAGACCCTAGACTAGAATTGTGTGGCTTGTGCTCGGCTAAAGAGAGGCTTAAAGGTCACCCCCGGCATGTAGTCGTGAACTACGCCACGGGCTGATATTTACCGCTTCGGAGGAGTCAAGGTCGAGTGGAGCTTGAAACTTCTTAGGACGGGCCTCGACGGGTTTGGGGTTGGACTTGTGCGACTCGAGAGTGAGCAGTTGATAAGAATATGTGCGCCTAGTGTGAGGTATAACAAGTGACAATTTTTTTTCCAAAGGAAATAAAAAAACAAATAAGCACGTAATTTACAACTTTCGAATCACCCGTGTGACCGATAAAATTGAATAAACAAAAGTAAAAAGGTGGTGTATGCAGGCCCGGTGCCCACACACTGTCAAAACTGCCCATTCTGTTCACTGTTCTGTTCACTGTTCTGTTCTGGAAAATGGCCCAGAAGCGTGCGAATCAGGGCAGTTACGTGGGAAGCGCGCGCATTGCGCCATGAATGTGGGAGGCGCGCGCATCTGGGGTACCTGTCAGAATGTCAGAAGAAACCGCGGATTCAGGGGATTGCCCTGGTCCCAAATTATGTAACTTTCCCCTGCAGAAACTTGTTAGCATAGAAATATGAAATTTGAAGGACAAGATGGAAGGTGTGCGATTATGGTAATAAGGGTCGGACGCGCGCGCTTTAGGCCAAGAAGGCCGGAGGCGCACGCTTCCTACCCTTTTTACCAGAATGCCCAGAAAACAGATATAAGAACACCAAAAGCAGAAAATGCAAGTTTAACCCTCTATGTCCCCAGCGGAGTCGCCACTGTAGATACCCCGGGGAACCACGGCTTGGCTAGAGCGGTGAATTACCTAGGATGTCTAATTGATTTTAAGAGTCGCCACCCACGTTTTAGAGGAACACGAGAAAACCTAAGAAAATAGCCTTTTTTATTGATTACGAAACCAAAAATTCTTGAGATGAGGGGTTCGGGGGTTAGGTGACGGAGTGGGAAGTACTTAAACACCCACTCCGCCCCGCTTACGCGGGTTTTGCTACTTTTGGTGTTCTAATGTTAAATGTCCTTCAATAAAAAGTGCTAACAATTAAAGTGAAAAGAAATGGGAAAATAAAAGAGAAATAAAAGAGAATTGTTTTATTTATTAATTTATGCTAAAGATTACATGTAACAATTATACTAAACAATTACATTAAGAAATGGATAGGAAATTAAAGTAGAGATTGAAATGTAGGGAGATGACCTTGACCAACTTTAATGTAATAAAGTGGTCATTTGGTCATGTCCCATTTGGTGGGGATTGCATACATCTAAAAAGACATAAATAAAATAGAAGAAGTGTACCTTTAGAAAAGAGGACTTCAAACTTTGACTTGGAATTGTTGTAGAGAAATTGTTGTGTAGAAATTTGTGAAGAGTTTAGTTGCTAGAACTCTTGTTGGGGAAATTTGTGTAGGGAGAATGGTGTAGAGTTTGTGTAGGGAGAAAGTTCAAAGTTCAAGGTCCCTTTCTAAGGTAAAAATGAGGGGTTTAAATAGGTAGAAAAGAGAGGAAAATGTGGTCTTTCAACCAATAGAAAAATAAAGAGAAATAAAATAAATAAAAGAAAATCAAATAATAAATAAAAGAAATATTTAGTTTTTGGGAAAAAGCTAAGAATATGGGATTGGGAGGTTACAAAATAAAAAGGGGTTAATGTTAGATTAAGACATGTGATAAAAAGATGTTTTGATTCTAAAAATGGAGGGAAAATGCTGCAATCCGTAACAGTCAAAGTGGGAAGCGCGCGAGTCCGTCCTATTGGACCAAACGCCCGCGTGTTAGTACCCGACCTGAAAATGAGTTTATTAGGACTTTCCCAAAAATACAAGGACTTTATAGGAATTAGAAACCTTGCAAAGACTTGTCCCGGATTCCCAAAATATCTCATTTATGGCAAAATCTATCAAATTAGGTAGCAAATAGTTTCCTTAAAACCATGCAGAAACCCTAGCTTAAGAATCAAGTCAGCCTGCAGACTTGGCCACGCGGCCAACCTTGCTCCGCGTTGATCTTGGCCACGAGGCCACTATTGTCACCGGCTTCAACAATGGCCAAGCGGCCAACCTTGCGCTGGATGATCTGGACCATCAGATCCTCCCATCAGTTTACTATATAAATCAATCCCATGCTATTGGTTTAGGGTCCGATTTTGAGAGCTCTAAGTACGAATTTTGGAGTTCTTAAACAATATTTTGCTCTCTAATTAACATTCAAATACTCAAGAAGATCCAAGGTTTATTTCTTGCCAACATAGGTAAGTTTTCTAACTTTTTCTTCATGTTCTTGCATTATTCTTAATGTAGATCTTTAATATTCATGTTCGTACATGTTTATTCATAGTTTCTTCATATGCTTTGCATGTTTATTCATATGTTCATATATGTTCTTCGCATGTTCTTCGTGTTCATAGATTAAAACCTTATTTATGCTATATTTAGGGTTGCGATCTTCATAATTACATGTTATTTCATAGCCGATGATGATCGAGGGTTCATCAACCCGAGGATGATCTAGGAACTATTTCTAAACCCTAATCTTTAGGTAATTCCCCTTCATTATGCATGATCCCGATTCTTCTGCCTATTCTAAATTCTCTGCGAACTACGCTGACCTGAGATTCTTACATTGAGAGGAACGTAGGCAATCTCCGGATCCGGTCTAAATCACTAACACACTACTAACACATTCATCATGATAGAAAGACCGATCAATTCGGGCAATAGGAGTGATAACGTCCAATATTCTTCTCTTGTTGTAATTTGACCCCCGAACCCATTAAACATGCTTTTTTTCAATGTTTTGGCTTTAATTAAAACGGCGTGGCGACTCTCATAATTTTAATGTCGTTAAGAATATTCCCTTTGTAAATAAAAATAATCACAAGATACTTCCCATGCGTCGCTTCATCGGAAAGGGGTATTCACAGTGGCGACTCTGCTGGGGACTGCTTTGAAACTTTTTCAAACTTAGTGGGTCTAACTTTCGTCACATCATGATGCTTGCCATGTTTACACATGCACACACCTGCCATGTTTACACATGCACACACCTGCCATGTTTACACATGCACACACTTTCCATGTTTACACATGCACCCTACACACACCTGCCATGTATACACATGCACCCTACACACACCTGCCATGTTTACACATGCACCCTACACACACTTGCCATGTTTACACATGCACACACTTGCCATGTTTACACATGCACACACCTGCCATGTTTACACATGCACCCTACACACACTTTCCATGTTTGCACATGCACACACTTGCCATGTTTACACATGCACATACTTGCCATGTTTACACATGCACACACTTGCCATGTTTACACATGCACCCTACACATACTTGCCATGTTTACACATGCACACACTTGCCATGTTTATACATGCACCTCACACACTTGCCATGTTTACACATGCACCCGCGCACCCCGCAATGTTAATACTTGTACTTTGTTGATACTTGTACTTTGTATATACATTGTATCCTTGTACCTTTGTTATCTTCGCTTTAGTATTAGGGTCAAACAAAACTCTGCTATGCTCCCTTGTACATGGCTCTCTCTCCCTCTCTCGTGCATTGCATTGCATCATCCTAACATCAAAAACTTCTCTCTTTTCTCCTTAAAAAGAATTAGTTCTTGCCACACACTACCACAGTCCGTGTCAGCACTGCACAGGTCCCCATTACCCGGAGTATTCGATGTGCAGGAATTTGTGTTCTACTGCCACACTCTTTTCGAGTCACTCGTCTATTCCACTCACCGTATACGGTGGGAACCTTTTACCTAACCCGTGTCAACCCATACTAGTATAGGTATCACACCTAGGTTTTGACCAGTTGGTTTGGCTAGCTTTTTCTTAATAGTCAATTAACGTGCTGTCTATGTCGAGTCATCCCCAAGTCAATGATGAATCGAGATCTTTGAGAGAAAGTGCACAAAAAAGTGATTTCCCTACAAGGGACGTGCCATGGTGAGATGAGTGTTTATTGTCAAGATCTTCGCTCATCATTAACTTGCGTAGGATGTAACATAGACGTCACGTTAAATGCCTTTAAGGAAGGGTTAGTCGTAGGATCCGATGGTTGGTGGAAGCCGCTTGCCCTATAGGACCCTCGCCCAAATTGTCCGTTTGGGGGTGTGCAATGCAGGTGAAAAACGAGGGGTCTATAGACGTAATGATGGCCTCCACTGATCGTAGTCTTCTAACTAGTTGCGAAAAAGGGGTACCCCTTCCAACCAATTAGGATGTAAATAATGTATGTTTTTGTAAATTAAAATATACTTTGCATGAGCCTTCCCCCTCTCCTAAAGCTCCATTGATCTTCAACCTTTCAGCAAAGCGAGTTTGGATCCGTTCAGGTGGTCGACTACAACGTGAAGCTTCTACTCCGTCCACGTTCTCAGTCTCGTCATCAGTAATGTCAACTCCCGCTTCAGCTTCAGCCTCTGCTCCTCCTGCCAGTGCCGCCGAGCTCAACACCGAGGCTACTCTCAATAGTATTCCCCCAAGCCTCCAGAACTTCCTCGCCGGTCTCGAAGCCAAGATCAGGAATCTCGAGGAAAGCAACAAGATGTTGGAAGATCAGAACCAACAGTTGAAGGGTCACATTCAACAAAAGGGGACTAAACTGGTGCCCGATGGAGAGAATTTCATTTATGTCGAGGATGAAGAGGTCAATACCAACTGTCCCCCCAACACCAATGCTACTGCCTTCCCATTCCCAAGCTACCGCAATGTTCCACCTCCTTCTCTCTACACCCAACAAGGTTTCACTACCATGAGCAAGAACAAGGCTGTCTATGAACCTTCCCCCGAACTGCTTGGTGGCTACCTCTCTGCTAGCAAACTACCCGCACCCTCGTTGCCTCTGAGTATTGGGATGGCCGCTGCTACTGCTTCCACTACTCCTCCCATCATTCTGTCAGAAACTATCCCCGACATCTCCAATCACCCTGTGGTTATGGCCATGCAAGAGCAAATGCGAAAGTTGATCGAGACCGTGGATAAGAAAAGTGCACCGACTACCAAAACAATCAACCCTAGCCAAGTAGGGGCTCTCCCCAAGGATTTCAAGATGCCTAAGGTGGCAATGTTTCATGGTGACTCGTGTCCTAAGACTCATTTTAATAGTTATGTGTTGGCCATGAGGGCTCGTGACTGCACCAACGAACAAATGGCTCGCGTATTTCATAGCACTTTGGATGGTATAGCTCTGCGTTGGTTCTTGGGGATAGAACCAAGCGAGAGGCAAACTTGGGATCAGATCAGCGCCATTTTCTGTGAGAAGTATCAAGCTAACTTGGATTGGCACGTGAATCGAACAGATCTTGAGAACACTATGCAAAAGCCCGGCGAGGCTATTTATGATTTTTACAAGAGGTGGAACCATCGGTTGTGTGAGGTCCAATACCCACCAAAGGCGAAGGAACAGAAACAGATTTTCTACAAATGCTTGCTACCAGAGATGAAAGCAGCTATAGGTAATGGTTACTTCCCTGATTTGCGGGAAATGGTTGACGCAGGAGTAAGGTATGAAGCAGGGTTCACTGGGATTGTGCCGCCAAAGGAAAGTCCAAAGACCAACAACAACAACTCCTTCCGCTACAAGGCTCCTACTGCGCCTGCGCCTCCTAGGGGTGGAAAGGAGGCCGTCGGCCAAGTGAATATGGTCCAGAAAGAAGTCCCGTTAGATGTCCAAGCCGTAACAAGGAATGGGGCTCCGCCGCAAAGAGAGAGGGAGCACTTTGATGATTTTGGTATGCCCATGGGGAAAGTCTTTAACGTGTTAGTCAAGAGAGGTCTTATCAAGCCCTTAGAGAATTACCAACCCGCCTACCCAAGAACTGATTTGGACGCCTCCAAGTTCTGCAAGTATCACAAGCACATCGGGCACACAACGGATGGTTGTATTCAATTGAAACGCGTAGTACAAGGGTTGATCAATGACAAGAAGATTGAGAAGCCGAAGGGTCCTAATGTGGTGAATAACCCTCTTCCTAACAATGGGGGTGGGGTGAATATGGTGCGAACATGCGAGATTAGTATCCTAGAGCTCATGGATGCCCTTGACAAGATAGGGCTCACGATGGTGGATATCTTCATGGCATTGGTAACGCTAGAAATGCTTGAACCATTAGAAGGACACCTTCCCCGCCTTGGTTGCGATTTGTCGAAGTTTTGCCACTACCACAAGTGCACCGGTCATGCTACCGAAGAATGCTTTGAACTCAAGAAGGCCGTGCAAGAGCTCATCCACAAGGGAGTCATCAAAGACCCTAGAGATTATGTAGCTAGCAATGTACTTATGGTAGAACTTAGTGAGATCACTGATCCGGCCGAGCCTGTTGTGGCGGACTGTGATGAGATGGGTTGTATTTCAATGACTAATAATAAAGAATCTTCTTGCTACTTGTTGTCTTTAGAAGAACTAGTGAGTGAAGTAGAATCCCTAGAGGAAGAGAGTCCCAAACCCTCTCAACCTCTTTCTTGGGCCAAAATCTTCGAGGAGGCCGAAAAGACCGAAGTTTCGCCCCCTTGTCATGACTCGCCATTGTCTTTGGAGGAGCTACGTGCAGAAGTTTGTCTCCTTACAAGATCCGGTCAAGTGTACCAATCCGACCCGAGGGGTGCAAAGAAAGTCTTTGGGAAAGAACCCGAGCAAGCCGACCTAGACAAAGAAGACCCTATCCTCACTCAACTCAAACAAACCCAAGTCCATATTTCACTATGGTCCCTACTCACCTCCTCCCTAGCCCATCGCCTCATGCTCGAACAAAACCTCGCCGCCACCATGGTACCATCCACTATTACCCCGGAGGACGTCACCCACATGATTGGTAATATCCACTATGGAAACATCATCACTTTCTCGGAGCTAGACAAGCCAGTTGATCATAATGAGCCTTTATACATCACTGTCGAAGTAAATGGCAAGAAGATTCCCCGTGTATTCATTGACAATGGTTCTGCTATTAATATCCTGCCTTCAAGGATGATGGATGTGGTTGGCGTTCATGGTGTTGATTTACGCCCATCCAAGCAAACCATCAAAGCTTATGACTCTACAAGCCGCGCCGTGATAGGCGAAGTCACCTTGCCCATTACCATCGGAACAAAGATCCTGCCGACCGATTTCCACGTCATTGACATCCCCGCAACCTTCTCACTCCTCCTCAGCCGGCCATGGTTACATCAGTCAGGCGCTGTCCCATCTTCCCTGCACCAGTGTGTGAAGTTTCAATCTGGTAATGAAGTGACCATCATCTACAGCGATCTCGTAACTGCCCAAGGGACGGACACCAAGGGCGTTCCTGTCTTACAGATTCAGCATGGGGAAGAGAGCCGAATCTTCAACGGCTTCGAAATAGTCGCTCAAGCACAGATCTGCACCATCGACCTCACCAAAACAACGGATAAAGTGGCACCGGTTGTCAAGATACTGCGTAATATGGGCTTCATACCGGGGCTGGGGCTAGGTAAGAACTTGCAAGGCCCCACAGAATTGGTTGAAGAGATTGATCATCGAGGGTTTTTCGGTCTAGGGTACACCCTTACTCTTGAAGACAAGATGGAACAACAAAGGATGGATTTGCTTAAAAAGATGAAGCTTCCCTACAAAAAGCCTGAAATGCGGCCATACCGCCTGTCCCTAAATAGCTACTTCGTCAGGGAAGGCGAGGAGTTTTCGTGTTTTGAGTTCGCAGAGCCATGGATTGACCACACCGGAAAGTTGCAGAAAGGGTTCGAGATTTTCAGAGATGTGGAATTCGATCGGTCCAACATGAAGCTGACTTACATGGAATATGACAAAGCCACGGGCAGAGTTAGAACCATCAGGCATGAGTACTCCACCAAGGTTGCAGATGACTTGGCAGACCAACTTGAAGCCGCAACCCTTGACAAGCCAGCAATAGAAGCCGCAGAAACTCCAAGTTTGACTGAGACGTGGGACGGCCAATATCTGCTTCAACATATGGGTAATCTGGGGCTGCACGAAGACATGGTTGCCGTCATTGAAGATGATTCTGAGGATAAGGTGGACCCAAGGACATTGGTGGCACCCATGGGGGACAAGCTCAAGAATTGGTGCATCATTGGGGGACCTATAGCTACTCCGGAATTTATGATGGGAACACTGGGGCTTACTCCTTCTCCTGTCGCTGCTCCTGCAGCATCTCCTGTCACTCACCCAAAATCCCCGTCCCCAGAGTCTAGTGTTTTACATTTTGAATTTGAGTCTTCCTCTAAGTCTGACGACCTTACGTCTGAAGACTATGATCTTGTTGCAAACGCTATTTTCCCTTTTGCCATGAATGAAACCCTCGACCTTTCCGAGTATCCCTCCATAGTCACTCTTTTAACTGATAAATTGGCTAATAATCAAACTAATGATATACACTTAGTTAATAATGATTCATTAGAAGAGGCAGACACAAACACATTAAATGATGAATACATTAAAGAGATCTCAGAACAGGTTATTAATCAAAAAGAATCTCGAGCCCAAGCTGCCGATGAGGTGTTAACATGCGTGAATTTGGGAACCGAAGCCGAGCCTAAGGAAACGCAGATTGGGAGTTTCTTTAGCGGAGCCGAAAGGGAAGCACTGATTGAGCTACTCAAGGAATATGTGGATGTGTTTGCATGGTCTTATAAGGACATGCCGGGGCTCGACAACTCGATTGTAGAGCACAGAATCCCGACAGCACCAGACGCTAAGCCAGTCAAGCAGAAGCTGCGCCGCATTAAGCCGGAATGGTCTTTGCAAGTGAAGGAAGAGATTGAGAAGCTACTCCGTGTGGGTTTCATCAGGGTGATCGAATATCCAACTTGGTTATCAAATATGGTGACTGTCAAGAAATCCAACGGTAAAGTCAGAGTCTGTGTGGATTTTCGGGATCTCAACAAAGCTACACCAAAGGATGCCTTCCCCTTGCCAAATATCGACATGTTGGTGGATGCGACCGCCCACTATGAGGTCAAGTCGTTTGTGGATGGGTTTGCCGGCTATAACCAAATTAAGATGGCCGAGGAGGACCAAGAAAAAACAGCTTTCACCACCCCATGGGGGACTTTTTGCTATACTGTCATGCCATTTGGGCTGAGGAACGCTGGGGCTACCTACCAACGGGCAGTTACGACTTTATTCCACGATATGATCCACAAGGAGATTGAGGTGTACGTGGATGACATGATTATACATTCAAAAGGGGCTGATGGTCAACACTTGATAGATCTCAGAAAATTCTTCAACAGGTTGAGAGAGCACGCCATGCGTTTGAACCCGGCGAAATGCACCTTTGGAGTTCGTAGAGGGAAAGTATTAGGTTACATGGTCACCGAGAATGGGATCGAATCCGACCCAAGGAAGATTCAATCAGCTGACCACCATCTGCGAACCAATTTTCAAGTTAATGAAGAAAACAGCCAGTGTGGAGTGGGATCATGACTGCCAGATAGCCTTCGAAAGGATCAAACAATATTTGGTGAATACCCCAATCCTGCGCCCGCCGCATAAGGAGAAGCCGTTGCTACTATACTTAACTGTGACAGACACCGCCGTCGGAGCTATGTTAGCGCAAGAAGCCAAGGATTCCCGGATTGAGAATGCAGTGTACTTTGTCAGCCGAAAGTTACAAGGTAGCGAGCTCAATTACTCCGCGCTCGAGAAGACCTGCGTAGGCCTAGTATGGGTGGTGACGAAGCTCAAGCACTACATGGTGTCCCATCCGATCTTACTAGTCTCGAAAATGGATCCTATCAAGTATCTGTTCGATAAACCCTCCCTTTCTATGAGACTCGCTAAATGGTCAGTATTCTTGGGAGAGTTCGACATTACTTATGTACCGAGAAAGGCAATCAAGGGGAGGGCAATGGCCGATCAGCTCGCAGACTCTCCGAGCACCGAGACAAGAGGACCCGACCCTGAGTTCCCGGACGACGACATTTTCGCAATTGAGGTCGCAGAAAGGTGGCAATTATTCTTTGACGGAGCTGCAAACAAACGAGGGAATGGAGTCGGACTCCTACTTATTGATCCCAAAGATGAGCACACTCCCATAGCCATCAAGCTAAACTTTTCAGCAACCAACAACGCCGCCGAGTATGAGGCGTGTATAGCCGGATTGGAGGCCGCCCTAGAACGCAACGTGAAAGAGTTAGAAGTGTATGGAGACTCTGCTTTGATTATTAACCAAACGGCGAAGAAATGGAAAACTATTGATCCTTGCCTGCAGCGGTACCAAGGTTACATGGATGAGTTGATAGCACAATTCAAAGAGGTTACCTTCCACTTCCTGCCGCGAGACAGAAATAGGTTCGCGGATGCCCTAGCTACATTGGCCTCCTTAGTCGAAATTCCAGAGGGAAGGTCCGTGAAACCATTCAGGGTTGGACGAAGGGAGAACCCCGCCTACTGCTGTGAAATCCAGATCAATGCCGAGGTAAACGGAGATCAATGGTACGCCCAAATCTACAAATTCCTTAAGCACGGAGAGATGTCCTTTGACGGAGATGTGAAGGCCAAGAGTCTGCAAGCACTCAAAAGGTTGGAAGGGCAGTTTGTGCTGTTAGACGATACTTTATACAAGAGGCATTACGATGGTCTGTTGCGCTTATGTGTCGACGACAAGAAAGCTGAAGCAATAATGGAAGAAGTACACAATGGGTTGTGCGGACCCCACATGAATGCAAGGATGCTTAGACAGAAGATCACTCGGCTGGGCTATTATTGGATTACCATGGAGACGGACTGTATTCAATGGGTTCGACGGTGTCACAAGTGCCAAGTATGCTCCAACCTCAACCACATCCCCCCACACGAATTGTATAGTTCCACCACGCCTTGGCCATTCGCCACGTGGGGTATAGACATTATTGGGAAGATCTCGCCGGCCGGTAGTAATGGTCATGAATTCGTCCTCGTCGCGGTCGACTACTTCACAAAGTGGGTCGAAGCTCAGTCTTACAAGGTGCTGAATTCCAAGAAGGTAGCGCAGTTTATTAAAGAGAACATTATGTGTCGGTATGGGGTTCCTAACCTCATTATATCAGATAATGGCAGTCATTTCGAAGCCGAGTGTGCTCGCTTGCTTGTAGAATTCAAGATCGAAAGAAATCTTCCCCATACTATCCACAGACTAACGGCGCGGTCGAGGCGGCCATCAAGACGATAGAGCAGATAATTCGCAAGATGGCTTCGCAAGGGCGGGATTGGCCCGAGAAGTTACCATTAGCCCTTTGGGGATACAGAACGTCAGTCCGCACCGCTACTGGAGAGACCCCTTACGCTTTGACATACGGCATGGAGGCAGTGCTCCCTATTGAGTTGGAGGTGCCATCTTTGAGGATCTTGCTCGAGAACCAAGTGAATGAGGTAGAATGGCTTCGTAGTCGCTATGATCAGTTGGCAACACTCGACGAACGCAGATTGAAGGCCATGGAACACATCCGGGCCTACCAAAGGAGAACGACAAAAGCCTTCAATAAAAAGGTCAAGCCTGTTGACATAAAGGAAGGAGACTTGGTGCTCAAAGCACTCTTACCCAACAAATTCAACCCCCTCGGGAAATGGGCCCCCACTTGGGTAGGGCCGTTTGTAGTACAGAAGATCTTCTCCGGAGGAGCGGTCAGAATGGCAGATTTGGATGGCAACCCGTTCAAGGAACCAGTCAACCTCAGCAAGCTCAGACGCTACTATGACTAGACTCCCCCTCTTAAAAAAAAAAAAAAAAAAAAAATGTTTACTACGCAAAAAGAAGCCCGATAGACTGAAAACCCGCAAAGGGCGGTCTATGCAAAATAAGGGTGCGTACAAAGCTCGCTAGATCAAAAACCCGCAAGGGCGGTCTAGGCAAAAGTTAGAGCATTCCCCCTTCTATCTTCCCTTTCTTTAAAATCATTCTAGTCTGACTGGAGTGAACTACGGTGACCTGAGCCCCTTAGTCCTATTTGTAAAAGGGGAACGTAGGCAGCCTTTCAAAGGTCCGGTCTAAAAAACAAATAAACATCCAAATCTTGTCAAGCAATAAAGATAGAAGTTGTATTTTCTGAAAGCAAAAACTTTTATTTCCATAGTCATTGCATGTTAACACTTATTTGATGAGTCTAAGCTTGACATACTTTTTGAATAAATAACCTATTCTGAAATCGAAACTAAAACAAAAGTAACTAAATTAAAAACAATGTGTTTGCAACGACTATGGAAGGATCCTCGGAACTACTCTTTAGTGCCACTCGTGCCTTCGGTCCCTTTCTTCTTGCTTTGACCACGGCGAACCTTCTTCTTGTTAGGGTTCTCACAAAACCTCCTCTCAAATTCACTAACCCCTTTTGCTTTGACACTAGGAGTCTCTCCATCCTTTCTCTTCCTTGAAGTCCCCGCTCCATCTCCATTAGCCATGCTCTGACTCCTCTTCCTCTCATAAGCCATCGCCTCCTTCATCCTCAACGAACAACTAGGAGCACAGGATGCCAAAATAGTGCCCCTCAGGGTCTCTAGAGTCTGCTCCGTTTGCCCAAGTCTCTCCATAAACCAATCCAAATACTCTCGTGATAGGTAGGTGTTGTTGGAGCGTGTGATGAGAGTCCTATGGCAAAAACCGGCCTCGCCCCACATTTGAGAAAGGAGAACCAAAGCGCTATCGTCCAAATGAAGTATGCCAAAAGGAAAACGGGTCCTCTCCTCATCCCAACCCTCGGGGATGGTTTGCACTAGACTGTACTGACGGAGTACTCTAGCGGGGTAGTAGAAAGTGGTCCCAGAAAATGACGGAACTTTAATCATGTACAGTCCCACTTGCTTCTCCTTCACGGAATTAATGTGCCAATGGGGCACCACCCACTTGATGTCATCGGTCACCATCTCGGCCAAGTACCTCTCCCAACCCTTGAGAGTCATCCCCTCGAACCTCTCCTCCATACCTCTAATACGGTGCATCCATGGGGTCACCGCCGAAGAAACCGCTGGCTTGTTCACTCGGAGCCTTTCTTGCAACCACATGGTCAAAAGTCTATCACTACCGCACGGCATCCCGCCATAAACCGCAAGATGAGGAATCCCACAAATAAGCTCCCCAAGGATGGCCGGTACAATGTCATGTCCCGAACGAGCCGCATTCACCATGGTCAAACAACCCTCACTAGCTCATCCGACTTCGGAAGGGAAAAGAATAGAAGCAAATAAACACAAGGCAAGATGGTCCAAAGAACGGTCCGAGGTCACATCCGCATGCATAAAGTGCCTTGGCATCCGAGAAAGGTCGACATAGCCACCTCTAGCATACTTACCAAGGTCATCTGCAGGCACACCAAAGGCTATCAATTTGTCATGCAAAGAAATAAAATCAAAGGGCAATGCAAGTGTACCCTTCCCTTCGCAACCGCAAAGCGCCTTGATGTCTTCATAAGTGGGTACCATCTCATTAAAAGCAAAGTTGAAAACATGAAGAGTGTCGTTCCAAAACTTCCCGCAAGCTTGCAAGAGGTTAGTGTTGGAGTTCATGTGTAAGAATGACCAAAGACACTTGATCCCATAGCGCTTCTCAAATTTCCTACGACAAGGACCGGATATCTTGGCAACCCACTTCTCCAAAGATGTTATGAAAGCTCCTTTTTCAAGTCTAGAAAGCCTTGCATTGTGATCCATGACAAAAGGAGAGCAAGTTGATGATTGGAACTCAAAATTGATCAAAATAGCTGCTGGTACGAAGTTGAATAGGACACAAACTCCCATTAAATACTACACAACTCCCGATTCTTGCCAGGAAAAGGAAAACCGGAGGCGGCGCAGGATTTGGCCACGCGGCGACATATGCCCTTGGCCCCGCGGCCGATATTGTCCTTGGCCAGGCGGCCAACTTCGTCCTAGGCCACGCGGCCAACATTGCTCCGGATCTTGCCATGGCCAGGCGGCCAACATTGCTCTGGGCCTCGCCATGGCCATGCGGCCAACATCGCTCCATGCAGAAATACAGTTTGTTTCCTCCCACTCCGTGACGGATCCATGCAACTACGTACCTGCCCCCTTCCGTGGCTCATGCATTGTATAAAATTAGGAACATCCGTAAAATAACTAGTTTGCACAAGTAGGCTCCTACAATAAATTTGTATTTTAGAAACATGATATACATACATGCATTTTATACACTGGTTCTATACATACATATCCCTCTGCTCTCTACTAGCTAACAGTGTAGGAAATAAAGATGGACCCCGCCTAATCAGAATCTTCCTCCGTGGTGTCTCCACGCCGCGCTAAAGCCCGAGAGCTACCGGCACCCGAACTCCGTCCCCGGACCGTTCGACCACCAATGTGAGAAGAGCCCGCGCCATTCGGAGACCGCTCACGACGCTGGGGTGACGCAACGTCGTCCCTCTGACAAGTACATGAATGGTACGCTTCCCTCAGTAAGCGCATCAACACGTTCTCCCGCCGAGCCGAACGGATGTATGCCTCCCGAGTCACCTGAAAGGGAAGCCAAGGCAAATGATTACAATGCAGAAAGAAATAGGTGTGTGCAAACATGACTAATACAAAGCACAAAGCCGTACCCCAGCGTCGGGCGGAGGAATAAATGTCTCCTCAACAAGATCGGCATCAGTCGGCTCCAAGCTAAGCTCCACCTCCCGGCCGCCCCTCATCACTCTCACGCTACTCGAGCGAAGGGGCATGTCAACCAAAGGCCGACTCCGACCAACATACCGGGCCAAGCTCGATCCCTCTCCCGATAGCATCCTAGCCCGAACCTGAGGGCTGATCAAACGAGTCTGCACATAGCCGATGTAGTCGTCGCTCCCTCTGTAATGCTCTGCCGGAGTGGGAGCCAAGAAAGTCGCCAACCTCGCGGGACGGAGCATATCCCGAGGAGGGTCATAAGGAGCCCACGGTAACGCACCAGTCCTGTGCTGACGAACCACCCTCTCTCCAAGATACATGGCCTCCCCAGTGAGACCCACAAGCAGAACCCTAGAAGCGGTCAAATCCACTATATAGGGACCCACCGAAGCCTCATTGGCCGGGCTCCATGGGTAAAATCTAACCCCAACAGGCTCAGACATTGCGAACACCCTCCTCAGATCAGCAGCATCCACCGTCTTCCTATCCCGGTTTCGGCGGGAAGGAGCCCTGTTGCCCTTGCACCTGTACGACATGATGGGAACAACCTTGTTGGCACTCATCACCAACTGAAAAGGGGCGACGCCGAAGATCTCATACACCCAAGCCTGTGCATGCAATGAAAAAAGACATTTCAGACCAAAAGATAGAACAAAGATCTCAACAAATGAAAAGAAGGGTACTCAAGAGCGTACCTCAAAGGCGAACTGAAACCCGTCAAAGGCCGACGAGCTAGCCCTCGAGAAATGGTCCAAAGCCCAGTAAATCTCAGCCAAACCGGCTCCACCCCAAGAAATCCCACCGACTAGGTCCAAGTCCACAAGAGCCCCTAACAGTGAGTGCCGGCAGACAGTAGGGCCACTAGGAAACAAAATCTCCGAAAAGCTGTACCATAAGAACAGCCGGACCAAGCAATCCAAATCATATTCCCCCCTACTAAAGGCCTCAATAGCCACCTCCACCAAGCGATTCACCTTCCCGGCCTCCACTCCATAACCCTTGACACCTCCTCCCAGGTCGGTGTCGACTCCCAGCAGAGCCTGTCTATAGTCCCGCCGCTCCGCCAAGCTCTCATCAAAAGGCAAAAGGGTACCAGTAAACCTCAACCCTGTGATGGCCGCGAAATCCGTCGGCGTGATGGTAATATCTCCCCAACTGAAGTGGAAGGTATGGGTGTTATCCCACCAGAACTCCCGGCACACCTCTATCACCGCTGCCACCTTCAGGGTAGCCCCGACCATGCGGACACTGTCAAAGAATGGGCCAAAGCCCATAGCCTCGATCCGAGCACGCAAACCGCCCGGTCCCTCCGGCAGGGACGCCCACAGTTTGCCCACAGTCACTGTGGACCCACGAGCCTTGATCCTCTGCAGGTAAACACAGCACAGGTACGTTACCATTCTAGCAATTTACAACTCTAGCAATTTAAATTCTAGCATTTCATTATTCTAGCATTTCATATTATGTGCATAGAACATACAAATGTGCAAGAAGGAGAGGAATGAAAATTCGAAATTTACCTCTCGCGTCTCCGGAAACCCCATCGACCAATGACGCTCAGAGTCGATGTAAAAATCGTAATCTTGGTCAAATGTAGACCGCAGCAAATTATCGCGATAATTCCGAGTCGCGGCCCGTGGTCTCAAACCGCCCCGTGGAATCAAGGGCGCCGCTTCAAAGCCCGCTCCTGGATCAACCCCGACATTTCCTGCGCCCTGAGCATAACCGTGCCCCTCTCCTTGTGGCTCTTGTTGTGGAATCATATACCCACCATGGCCCGGAAAATCTCTAAATAATGCCTCATTGATCCAATCCGCCATATCTTCAAGAAATATGTGAAATGAAATCTTCAAAATTATCAAAATCCGAGCCTTCTCTCTCTAAAAACTCAATTTTCTCTCCCTAACTCGTCAACAATGGAGGAAGGAAGAAGAAGAAAGAAGAAAGAAGAAGAAGAGGGGAGGTGTCTGGTGATGTGACCAAGGAGTCAGCCCATCGGCAGCCTTGGCCACGCGGCCAATTTCGCCCTTGCAACCCCAGCCGTCAGATCAGCGATCCGCGTGAAGGAGATCTGACCACTCAACGGTCTTGGCCACGCGGCCACTATTGCAAATTCGTGTGTTTGGCCACGCGGCCAACCTTGCCCCTTCAGATAAAATTCCACTTTTGCCCCTGATCTTGTCCTTTTAATTCATTTTAAATGCCTTTAACACTACTTTGACTGATATTCGTTACCTTTGGGTACGGAAAGCCCCTTAAAATTTCCATTCTTCACCAAATATTTGCTTAGGATTCGTATGGTTGTAGAGACTTCGGCGCCTCTATGACATACCATCCTAGATCAATCGTAATTGGCAGAAGCCTCGGCGTTTCTATTTGTGAGCGATCCAGCATCTATTTTAGGATTCGTATGGTTGTAGAGACTTCGGCGCCTCTATGACATACCATCCTAGATCAATCGTAATTGGCAGAAGCCTCGGCGTTTCTGTTTGCGAGCGATCCAGCATCTATTTTAGGATTCGTATGATTGTAGAGACTTCGGCGCCTCTATGGCATATGCATCCTAGATCAATCGTGGTTGACAGAAGCCTCGGCGTTTATGTTCGCGAGAGATCCATCATCTATTACTTTAGCGCGATCGGCAGGAACCCCGGCGATCCTGATTGCGTTTACCATTCCATCTTGGGATTATTTAGGCAACGTAGTCTTTAATTTTCCCAAATAACTTCATTGCTTACGAATGTTCGTTCTTCATATAAGAAAGTATCCGTAGGTTTATTATCCCTAGCAGGAGTCCGATACCTCGTTTTATCCCAGTAGATCTGAACTACGACCGGCTTGATTCCTCGGAGGATACGTAGGAAACCTGAAAAGGTCCAGCCACCCGACCGACGCGGTCATCTCTCATCCCCAGCAGGTGCATTTTCCCCAGCAGAAGACGTTGCTCCCCATCAGAGGACAGTCATTCCCAATTTCCCATCAGATTTGAACTACGTTTGGCTTGATTCCCCCGCGGATACGTAGGTCGCCTGCCAAGGTTCAGCCGTTCCCTTACTTTTCATCTGTTTTGAAACTCATGTTTCAGACGGATCCTTCTTTTATCGTCGACCCCACATTGCCTTGCAAGAAGCGTCGTCGTGGGGCTACTGTTAGTACCCGACCTGAAAATGAGTTTATTAGGACTTTCCCAAAAATACAAGGACTTTATAGGAATTAGAAACCTTGCAAAGACTTGTCCCGGATTCCCAAAATATCTCATTTATGGCAAAATCTATCAAATTAGGTAGCAAATAGTTTCCTTAAAACCATGCAGAAACCCTAGCTTAAGAATCAAGTCAGCCTGCAGACTTGGCCACGCGGCCAACCTTGCTCCGCGTTGATCTTGGCCACGCGGCCACTATTGTCACCGGCTTCAACAATGGCCAGGCGGCCAACCTTGCGCTGGATGATCTGGACCATCAGATCCTCCCATCAGTTTACTATATAAATCAATCCCATGCTATTGGTTTAGGGTCCGATTTTGAGAGCTCTAAGTACGAATTTTGGAGTTCTTAAACAATATTTTGCTCTCTAATTAACATTCAAACACTCAAGAAGATCCAAGGTTTATTTCTTGCCGATATAGGTAAGTTTTCTAACTTTTTCTTCATGTTCTTGCATTATTCTTAATGTAGATCTTTAATATTCATGTTCGTACATGTTTATTCATAGTTTCTTCATATGCTTTGCATGTTTATTCATATGTTCATATATGTTCTTCGCATGTTCTTCGTGTTCATAGATTAAAACCTTATTTATGCTATATTTAGGGTTGCGATCTTCATAATTACATGTTATTTCATAGCCGATGATGATCGAGGGTTCATCAACCCGAGGATGATCTAGGAACTATTTCTAAACCCTAATCTTTAGGTAATTCCCCTTCATTATGCATGATCCCGATTCTTCTGCCTATTCTAAATTCTCTGCGAACTACGCTGACCTGAGCTTCTCACATTGAGAGGAACGTAGGCAATCTTCGGATCCGGTCTAAATCACTAACACACTACTAACACATTCATCATGATAGAAAGACCGATCAATTCGGGCAATACGAGTGATAACGTCCAATATTCTTCTCTTGTTGTAATTTGACCCCCGAACCCATTAAACATGCTTTTTTTCAATGTTTTGGCTTTAATTAAAACGGCGTAGCGACTCTCATAATTTTAATGTCGTTAAGAATATTCCCTTTGTAAATAAAAATAATCACAAGATACTTCCCATGCGTCGCTTCATCGGAAAGGGGTATTCACAGCGCGCGCCCCATGACCATTACTGGAGGCGCCCGCGGGTGAAAATAACAGAATGACAGAATGACTCTAAAAGTTAACTCTATTATGCAGTTTAGTCCAAAACTAACGGAATCAGTTAGGAACTTAACGGAAGTAACATAAATTAACAAAAACAAGTTAAATAAAAATACTATGTATGCAATCGGGGTGAGAGGTCCAAAGCGGGGTGTCTACAATACCTAAATGAATTAGCTTAACAGTCTGTAGTCGTGGTGAAAATGGTCCAAGGACTGATGAAGAATAGCATGTTGTTAATCTGGGTACCGACGAGGAGTCGAAAGAGACAAAGATAGGAAGCTTCTTCAAGGGGGAAGAGAAGAACAGATTGACTGCACTGCTCAGAGAATTCGTGAACGTCTTCGAATGGTCATACAAAGACATGCCGGGTTTAGAGAGAAAGGTTGCCAAACACAGGATACCAATCAGATAAGATGCTAAGCCGGTAAAACAGAAGATCAGAAAGATTAAGCCCGAATGGTCTCTACAAGTCAAAGAGGAGATAGAGAAGCTTCTCAGCGTGGGATTTATCAAAGTTATTGAGTATCCAACATGGTTAGCAAATGTAGTGACAGTCAGAAAGGCGATTGGCAAAGTCCATGTCTGTGTGGACTTCCGTGATCTGAACAAAGCCTCACCGCAGGATTACTTTCCTCTGCCAAACATTAACTTGCTAGTTGATTCAATCGCCTCTTATAAGGTTCGATCGTTCATGGATGGTTTCACGGGATACAATCATATTCTTATTGCCAAGGAGGATCAACACAAGATTGCTTTCACAATACCATTGGGAACATTCTGTTACACTGTCATGCCGTTCGGTCTAAGGAACGCAGGAGCTACCTACTAAAGGGCCGTTACAGACTTGTTTCATGATCTGATTTATAAAGAGATCGAGGTCTATGTGGATGACATGATTATCCATTCAAAAGGGACCGATTGTAGATACCCCGGGGAACCACGGCTTGGCTAGAGCGGTGAATTACCTAGGATGTTTAATTGATTTTAAGAGTCGCCACCCACGTTTTAGAGGAACGCGAGAAAACCTAAGAAAATAGCCTTTTTTATTGATTACGAAACTAAATATTCTTGAGATGAGGGGTTCGGGGGTTAGGTGACGGAGTGGGAAGTACTTAAACACCCACTCCGCCCCGCTTACGCGGGTCTTGCTACTTTTGGTGTTCTAATGCTAAATGTCCTTCAATTATTTATGTAAGAAGTGCTAACAATTACAATGGAAAGAAAGGGAAAAATTAAAAGGAAATAAAAGAGAATTGTTTTATTTATTTAATGGTAAAGATTACATATCAAACTATTCTAACAATTATATTAAGAAAAGAATGGTAAATTAAAGTAGAGATTAAAATGTAGGGAGATAACCTTAACCAACTTTAATGTGGTAAAGTGGTCATTTGGTCATGTCCCAATTGATGGGGATTGCATACATTACTAAGACATGTAAAATGAGAGAAGAAGAATAAAGTACCTTAAGAAAGAGGACTCCAAAGTTGGACTTGAAAATGGTGTTGTAGTAGGGAAATTGTTGTAGAACAATTTGTGTAGAGTCTTGTTGTTAAGAACTCTTATTGGGAGAATTTGTGTATAGTGTAGTTTTTGAATCAAAGTTGAGGTCCAAAAAGAGAGTTTTTTGGCTAGAGAGAAAATCTTGAGGTCCTTTTCTAAGGTAGAAATGAGAGGTTTTTATAGGTAGAAAAGAGAGGCAAGGTTGGAGGGAAAATGATCAATCCATGTGAGATGGAATTGACCAATAGAAAATAAAATAAAAGAAAATCAAATAATAATAAAAAGAAATATTTTGTTTTTAAGAAATGGCTAGAATAATGGGATTGGAGGTTATAAAACTAGGGGGGATAAATGTGGAGGTAAAAAGAGGCTCTTTTGTGATAAAAAAGAGATGTTGTAAATAAGAAAAGGGAGGGAAATAAGGTGCAATCCGTTACTTCCATAATGGGAGGCGCGCGAGTACCGCTTTAGGGGAGAGACGCGCGCGCAGCCCACAAACAGTGTCGGAAGCGCCCAGGGGTGGAAAAGACAGAATGACAGAAATGACTCTAAAGTTAATTCTGTTATGCAGTTTAGTCCAAAACTAACGGAATCAGTTAGGAACTTAACCGAAGTAGCAGAAATTAACAAAAATAAGTTAAATAAAAATACTATATATGCAATTGGGGTGAGAGGTCCAAGGCGGGGTATCTACAGAGCCCCTCGGCGATGTGGATTGTAAAGCAAAATGCGTCGACGAAAGAAAGACAACCGCCGAGGACATCAACAAGAGAAAACAAAGACTCGATAAAACATGAATTTGAAATTTGTGAAGGATAGGGGTGCGCTCCCTGTGTGAGCGGCTTTATTGATATAGAAAGGATATGGCGGGATCCGTTTTGCTGAAGCGGGATCCGTTTGCTGAAGCGGGATCCATTTGCTGATGCGGGATCCGTTCGCTGAGGCGGGATCCGTTCGCTGAAGCGGGATCCGTTTGCTGATGCGGGATCCGTTTGCTGAATGCGGGATCCGTTTGCTTAGGCAGGATCCGTTTGCTGAATGCGGGATCCGTTTGCTGGATGCGGGATCTGTTTGCTGGATGCGGGATCCGTTTGCTGAATGCGGGATCCGTTTGCTGAGGCGGGATCCGTTTGCTGATGCGGGATCCATTTACTGAATGCGGGATCCGTTTGCTGATGCGGGATCCGTTTGCTGATGCGGGATCCGTTTTGCTAAAGCGGGATCCGTTTGCTGATGCGGGATCCGTTTGCGGATGGCGGGAACCGAGGCTCCGTCTGCCTATATATGATATTGTTGTGTTGCTTGATGGAAAGGTGGTGATTTTGCGGCTCACCATGGACCAAGTTGTTGTCATTGAACTGTAATTGTTTGACTCTGTGGGATGCAGGCGTAGTTGACGGCGGATCACTTTCTGCAGGGGATGAAGTGCCTTAAGTTGCAAATGCTGTTGACCTTGTGGTGGTACCTGTTAAGTGTGTGCTTTGCAGGTATATGTGTTTGTGACATGTATGGGATGTGAAATGGCAGTTATGAGGGAAATTGTGCTTGTGGTGTGATGTGATTTTAAAGCAGTTTGTATGAGAGAGAAGTAAAGTGATTCTGTGTGTGAAGTGATTTTTGAAAGCTGAGATTGCTTAAGATGAATGATGTTCATACCTTCACTTACCATTGCCGCTTGATTGGGGATGGATTGCTAAAGGATGCTGATGCTTTTGATGAAGAATGTCCATGATTTGGATGGAGAGTGATGATGTTGATGAATTGTTCTTTTGAAGGAGCGTCGGCGAGATGGTATTCTGGATGATGGGTTGGTCGTGCCAAAAGGCTGCCTACGTATCCCTTTAAGAGAATCAGACCAGCGTAGTTCAAGGATGATGGAGAATGCTGGGGGAGAATGCTAGGAGCAAAGCAGAAAGGAAACACATAATTTTGCGCAAGAAAAGAAAAAAGAAAAGAAAATCTTTTTTTTTTTAATTAGAAAGAAAAGAATATGCACACACGTGAGAAAAAGATTTTTTTTTATTAGTTCGTGGGTGAACCATTTTAACCATTGTGTGTTTGCAAAGCCAACCCAAGATCAAGTCGTGTTCAATCGAAGTCCGGATTGCCTTGTTGAATTATGTCGTTGTTGCCGTGGTGTCCAATGAAATTGATGTCTATCCCCAAGAGATTTGTCGATTATGGGGCTTCAAAAGGGACTATTGATGCCGAGATGCCAAGGGGTTGCTGATTGTAAAGCCCCTTGAATGCTGAACTTTGAGTGGCTTATGAAGCCCCAAGTTGAATTAACTCTTAGCCCATTCAAATAAACTGTCTTTTGTTGTCGACGTGGGCAAGCCCCAAGAGAAGATCATTGATACCAAGCTTTGAGAGATTGCTAAGCCCCAAATTTCATGGGCTTATCAAGTTTGTAGATGGCAGGATGTGGAGACTTTTCAGTGTGAAGCCTCAAATCGGCTTAGCTTTGTATTGAGAGCGGATGCCTTATCGGGTAGGACTCTTGAAGGCGATCTCCTTCTTTCTCTTGCTTGGAGATGGATGGCCCTTTTGTGGTTGATACCCAAATGGAGGAAGGTCCATGTTGAAAATGTAGTACGGTCTTCGGGAGACGTCTCGTGGGAGATGGTGATGTTGTTGCAGATGATAAGGTATTGGCGTGATAAAGTCTCGAACGGTATGTTTGGTTGAGTCTTCTTGAGTTGAACCGACGGCGGATCTTCGGGTGCAGCCTGTGCTTTTGATCTTGGAGAAGGGGGTGCTGTATTGCAGAAACATTGAGATTGGCCGTAACTCTGCTTATAGAGTTAACATATTGGCATTGCCCGCTATAACTCAGCCGGGTGAGTCTAACATATTGAATCTTTTTCCTTTTCTCTAAGACTTCCTTCAGAATCTCACTGTGAGTCCTAACAAGAATCATCAAATTCATTCATATCATCAGAGCCTTCATTTAAAACCAAGAGGCCTTTTGACTGGAAGTGTTGAGGGACCATTGAAGTTTGATCCTTTTCATGGAGCCATAAGACTACTCCCAAATTGCATTGCTCGGGTACCACTGCCCAAAAGCTTGTTAATTGCGAAGCCCCAATATTGCCCTTTGCTTGTATCACTGTAATGTCGTAGCCCAAAAGATTGTAGATTGCGAAGCCCCTTGAGACCTTTCGGTATAAAGCTTCAAATGTTGCTGGGGACATTGAAGTGAATTGCTTCTTGCCGAGGGAGCCTTTAAGACTTGACCGTAGCCCCTAGAGTTCCATCATTGATTGCGAGAAAGGTCCATCCTTGATTGGGGGAACGAGTACGGGCACACATGACAAGAGGGATTTTTCACATCCCTTTTGAGAGACTTTGAGGATAGTCTCACACATCTTTCTCGAGCATAGCCCCTAGGGCTTATTGATTGTCAAATGAAACAAAAGAAGCCCTTATTCTTGAGTCACATAGCCCCTAGGGCGTCACCATTTGTTGAGCAAATCAAGAGTGACTCATCCTCGTGTGGGGGAAC
The DNA here is from genome assembly GCA_026119855.1 of Campanula takesimana. Lineage (NCBI taxonomy): Eukaryota > Viridiplantae > Streptophyta > Magnoliopsida > Asterales > Campanulaceae > Campanula > Campanula takesimana. The sequence goes on from JAOWBW010000928.1 coordinate 293,387, forward strand.
AAACACAAGGGGACATGGCAAGAGCTACTCCATTCTCGGGAGTCTTTCGGCATATTTTAGAAGCACATACTTGCAGAAGCTTTGAAAACTGAGACACATGTTGTTGCTATTTGCTGCCCAAGCCAATGGACTAGCTAGGGATTATTTGTGCGACCTCGTGCCCTTTTATGATGGGCTCGTTATAAGATGGGTCTTGGTTACCACGGGCCTTCTTTTCATGAACCCAAAAATGCACACTGCTGGAGAATGATGCCGATAACCCAAGACAACCTTTGATGGTGCCATATCTTGTCGAGCAATCCCAAAGTTGACTCGGTGGGGAATTGATTTATTAAGGAGATCCAACGTAGAGCTTGTGCAGTTGTCTTCTTTAGAAGCCGTGGATCTCCATTTCTCTTTCCCTTCTCTATCTCACTCTCTCATTTTTTTTTATGACGCACCCTGTTTTTTGCCTAGACCACCCTTTCGGGTTTTCAATCTAGCGGGCATCTCTTTTGCGTCTTTTTTTTTTGACTCGATTAATGAGTAAGTGTGCATTGACTCTGGCTGAGGAGATAAGACATGTGATTTTACGGTGAAGACCTCTTGTCACTAAAGATGAGTGACATTGACTCGACTAGGGAAGTGTCCCTAGTATTGACTTTGCATATATTTGTTGAATGACTCACGAAGGCAAGTAAGTCATTAAGAGAGAAGAGAAGGGAAGCCTCAGTTTGATTGCAAGAAACTGGGAGTATCGCAAAAAGAAGAGAAACCCCTAGACTCGACAAGGAACGGAAAGCGATTCCAAATCTAAGAAAGTTGTTCAATCTTTTGGTGATTAATTCATTGGCAAATGAATCGTAAAAAGATGTCTTAACAAGTTCGAGAGGAAGGCCGATCACCATAACGCGCTAGGGCTAAACATATCTTCTTTCTTGCATGAGACCGGACCCGAAGGTTGCCTACGTTCCTCTAGTGTAGATACTCAGGTCACCGTAGTTCTTGTGGATTCTCCATTCGTCGTGATGGAATTGTTGCTTCGTCGTGATGATTGTTGATGTCGCTTCGTCCTTCGTTGGTGGAATGATGTTGATCCTTGGTACTTCTTTGATTGAGGGGGATTTTTTTTTTTTTTTTTTTTTTTTGCTCTAACTTTTGCCTAGGTTGATTTGAGGATTTCAACCTAGCGAGCCTCTTTTTTTTTTTTTTTTTTTTTTTTTTAATATCCCCTTTTTAAACTTTGCTTCATGATCATTGCTCCACCTTTCTTTGTCTTGATTTCGTCGTTGTTGATGTCTTCGTTGTTGATGCCGTCGTCGATGTTTAGCCCATAGGCGTTCAAGCGATGGCCTTCATTCCAAAACTCGTTTAGACACCTTTTCATCATTTTGCCAAGAATTAGATTGAACAACTTGGAAGAGTGTATGAGGACAAGAACGAATTTTATTTAATGATTGACTCCAAATTTAACATTGGACGAGAGAAAACATTAATGCACACATTAGAGGACTTTTGACTTTTTTTTTTTTTTTTTTTATTCCTACTACTAGGTAGAGAAAGAGAAACGGAGATTGTTGCTGTAGTCCCCATTGTTGTTGTAGCCTTCCTTGCGGCATGATCTCTTGTTGAGACCCTATTTCAAATCTGAGCCCCTTCCTTGATGAGTTCTTGCATGTTCTCACTCTCTAACTGTTGTTCTTGAACCACGGTAAACTCACCATTGTCAATCAAGTCTTGGATGATGTTGCAGATGGAGAAGCAATCCTCGGTAAGGTGACCGCTGCATAGGTGATAGTCACACCACTTGTGGTGGGCATGGTTGCGACGCAATGGTTGTGGTTGCTTGTACCCTTGGAGAGGAGAAATTTGTCCCTTTGCTTTGAGATCTTCATAGGCCTTGGTGACGGTCATACCTTGGAGGGGTGTGTAGACACGGTCGTTGGTAGAACCTTTGTGACTTTTGAGAGGCGGGCCACTTGAACATGCCTTACCGTTGACCTTTGCCTTGTTGTCGGTGAACTCTCGTAAACGGGCCTTAAGTTCGGACACTTCTTCCTTATGAATTCTCCTCTCGAGATCAAGACGGGCTTGCCATAAATCATCCTTGCGGCGGGCATCCTCGACAAGTCTATCCATTTGTTCCCCCAAGGCTCTTATTATGTTGAAGAGCCTTTCGTTGGACACGGAGATTTTCTCACCCTTGTTTTTGTTGCCTTTGGAAGCCATTGGGCCTATTGAGAGAACACGGTCGATCTTAGGTTGGCCCCACAAACATATTTTGAGTAAAATAATTAACCCACAAACAAAGGAAAAAGACTCAACCACATAAGAAAAATGACTCTTTTTTTTTTTTACTTATTTATTTACAAAGTCGGAAGGACATAGTCCTTTTTGGGATTTCTAGAAAAATAGTGGAATCGTCACACTAGTATATAGACCATCTAGCGGTCCCATATACTCATCGGATTCCACCACGCTTGTGATACCTACATGTGACGGGATTAAAATAAATTAATGTCATAAAGCATACATGCGGGGATGGATTTTTTTATTTTCGTCCAAAATAACCACTTTGGGGACGGAGTTTTATTTTGTCCCGTAACAACTATTTGTTTCTTTTGGAAACGACATGTATGATTTGATGACATTAGTTTAGGGAAATCTCGGTACATGAAAAACCGACTTGAGTCACTGAGTGTTAGACCCTAACTAGAATTGTGTGGTTTGTGCTCGGCTAAAGAGAGGCTTAAAGGTCACCCCCGGCATGTAGTCATGAACTACGCCACGGGCTGAGGTTGACCGCTTTGGAAGAGTCAAGGAGTGGAGCTTGAAACTTCCTAGGACGGGCCTCGACGGGTTTGGGGTTGGACTTGTGCGACTCGATAGTGAGCAGTTGATAAGAATTGTGCGCGTAGTGTGATGTCTAACAAGTGACAAAATATTATTTTTTTCAAAGGAAATAAAAAAAAAAAAAATAAGCACGTAATTTACAACTTTCGAATCACCCGTGTGCCCGATAAAAATGAATAAACAAAAGTAAAATGGGGTGTATGCAGGCCCGGTGCCCACACACTGCCAAAACTGCCCATTCTGTTCACTGTTCTGTTTACTGCTCTATTCTGGAAAATGGCCCAGAAGCGCGCGACTCAGGGCAGTTACGTGGGAAGCGTGCGCATTGCGCCATGAATGTGGGAAGCGCGCGCATCTGGGGTACCTGTCAGAATGTCAGAAGAAACCGCGGACTCAGGGATTGCCCTGGTCTCAAATTATGTAACTTTCCCCTGCAGAAACTTGTTAGCATAGAAATATGAAATTTGAAGGACAAGATGGAAGGTGGGCGATTCTGGTAATAAGGGTCGGACGCGCGCGCTTTAGGCCAAGAAGGCCAGAGGCGCGCGCTTCCTACCCTTTTTACCAGAATGCCCAGAAAACAGATATATGAACACCAAAAGCAGAAAATGCAAGTTTAACCCTCTTTCCTCCCCAGCGGAGTCGCCACTGTAGATTCCCCGGGGAACCATGGCTTGGCTAGAGCGGTGAATTACCTAGGATGTCTAATTGATTTTAAGAGTCGCCACCCACGTTTTAGAGGAATGCGAGAAAACCTAAGAAAATAGCCTTTTTTATTGATTACGAAACCAAAGATTTTTGAGATGAGGGGTTCGGGGGTTTGGTGTTCTAATGCTAAATGTCCTTCAATTATTTATGTAAGAAGTGCTAACAATTACAATGGAAAGAAAGGGGAAAATTAAAAGGAAATAAAAGAGAATTGTTTAATTTATTTAATGGTAAAGATTACATGTCAAACTATTCTAACAATTATATTAAGAAAAGAATGGTAAATTAAAGTAGAGATTAAAATGTAGGGAGATAACCTTAACTAACTTTAATGTGGTAAAGTGGTCATTTGGTCATGTCCCAATTGATGGGGATTACATACATTACTAACAAATAAAGTACCTTAATGAGATTGGAGGTTATAAAACTAGGGGGGATGAATGTGGAGGTAAAAAGAGGCTCTTTTGTGATCAAGAAGAGATGTTGTAAATAAGAAAATGGAGGGAAATAAAGTGCAATCCGTTACTGCCATAATGGGAGGCGCGCGAGTCCCGCTTTAGGGGCGAGACACGCGCAGCGCCCACAAACAGTGTCGGAAGCGCCCGGGGGTGGAAAAGACAGAATGACAGAAATGACTCTAAAGTTAATTCTGTTATGCAGTTTAGTCCAAAACTAACGGAATCAGTTAGGAACTTAACCGAAGTAGCAGAAATTAACAAAAATAAGTTAAATAAAAATACTATGTATGCAATCAGGGTGAGAGGTCCAAGGCGGGGTGTCTACACCGATTGATCGATCTGCGCAAGTTCTTCAAAAGACTTCGACGACACAACATGAGGCTCAACCCCGCAAAGTGCACTTTTGGAGTCATACGAGGCAAGGTTCTTGGTTACATGGTTACCGAGAGGGGAATTGAAGCCGATCCATCAAAGATCAAGGCAATCCTTGACATGCCTCCACCAAAGACACAGAAAGAAATCAAAGGATTTATGGTTCGACTTCAATACATCAGTCGATTCGTACACCAACTCACCACTATGTGCGAGCCAATCTTCAAGTTACTCAAGAAGAATGTAGCCCTCGAATGGACTGACGCATGCCAAGAAGCTTTTGATTAACTGAAGCATTACTTGACATGCCCTCCAGTTTTGGTCCTTCCGCACAATGAGAAGCCTCTTCTGGTCTACCGCATAGGGATGGCCAAAACCGGTTCCGGGCCCGGTTCCGGTTCGGAACCGCCGGTTCCGGTTCGTCAAATGGGTGACCCTTAACCGGCCCGCACTTACCCCGGTTCCGGTTTGGCACAATACGGTTCCGGTTCGGTCCGGTTCCGGTACGGTTCCGGTCCGGTTCCGGTCCTCTCCTTTAAAATTATTGAAAAATAAGGGATTTTCGGTACGGTTCCGGTTCCGGTCCGGTTCGGCATATATGTGACCCTGAACCGGCCCGCATGCCTTGCGGTTCCGGTTCGTCCGGTTCCGGTTTCCTCCCCGGTTTGCTCCGGTTCCGGGCTTTTCCGGTCCGGTTCCGGTCCGGTTTTCCGGTTCCGGTCCGGTTCCGGTCCGGTTTGGCCATCCCTACTACCGCACTGTGAATGATGAAGCCCTAGGGGCTATGCTAGCTCAAGAACAACGGGACTCCAGAAAACAAAATGCAATCTACTTTGTAAGTCGCCGATTTCAAGGAGGCGAAAAGAAATATTATGCTTTGGAAAAGTCTTGCGCCGCGTTGGTTTGGGTCATTCAAAAGCTTAAACATTACATGGTGTCCTTTCCAATAAATTTAGTAGCAAATTTCAACCCGCTCCACTACATATTCGAGAAACCCTTCATGTCGACAAGGATAGCCAAATGGTACTTCATGCTCGCAGGATATGACATCACTTACTTCACACTCAAACCCATCAGGGGGAAAGTGTTCAGTGATCATCTTCCTGAATTTCTGTGTGGCAAAGTGAAGGGGGAAGACCTGCGATTTCTTGACGAAGACTTGGTATGCACCACGAACGAAGAAAATAAGTGGCAACTCTTTTTCGATGGGGCGGAAAATAAACATGGTTATGGGATTGGAATGCTTCTGGTCGACCCTAAAGACATCTACACTCCAATCGTAATACGTCTCGAGTTTAAATCCACCAACATCATTGCCGAGTATGAAGCGTATATCTTGGGGCTAGAAGCAGCCTTAGAAAGAAATGTCCAAGAACTCGGGGTGTTCGGTGAGTCCCTACTTATCATCAACCAGACATCCGGCAAATGGAAAATTCATGATCTGACTCTTCAGGAATATGGTCGACACCTCAAAGAATTGGTCGAGCAGTTTTAGAATGTCACTTTCAATTATTTGCCAAGGGACAAGAATCGTTTCATCGATGTATTGGCAACTATAGCTTCATTGGTCGAGATTCCTGAAGGAAAAATGGTGAAGCCCTTCAAAATTTCAAGAAGGACTAGCCCGACCTATTGCATGACCATCGAAATCAACGAGGTTCAACCCAATCCGCCATAGTACACCAATATCCTGAATTTTCTCAAGGATGGAGCTTTCCCTGAAGGGAGTAATAAGAAGTCATAAACAACACTACGGAAATTGGCTTCAGGATATGTGTTGATTGGCAACCAAGTTTACAAGAGGCATTACGAGGGAATCAATCTCTTATGTGCAACCGAGATCGAAGCCCAAGAAATAATGCGTGAAAGCCATGAAGGCGAATGTGGACCCCATATGAATGGGATTATGTTAGCAACGAAAATACTTCACATCGGATATTATTGGAGCACCATGGAAAGATATTGTATCGAAAAAGTCAAGCGATATGCCAAATGTCAGTTCCACGCCAATTTGCAACACTCCCCTCCCTGAAAATTATACAACATGACCACACCGTGGCCATTCTCATGTTGGGGCATCGACATCATCGGCAAAGTTCATCCCACGGGAAGCAATTGACAATCATTCGTCCTTGTTGCCGTTGATTATTTCACAAAATGGGTTGAAGCACAAGCTTACCGGGTTCTCAACGCCAAGAAGGTAGCTGAATTTTTCAAAGCTAACATTATGTGCCGATATGGTGTTCCCCACGAGGTTATCTCTGATAACGGTTCTTACTTTGAAAAAGAAATGGACGCATTTCTGATCGAGCATAAGATTATCAGGAACAAATCATCTCCGTACTGTCCTCAGGCTAACGGCACGGTCGAAGCGGATAACAAAACAATTGAAACCATCGTTCGAAAAATGGCCTCAACTGGAAGGGATTGGCCCGAGAAATTACCCCTAGAATTATGGGGCTACCGCACATCAATCCGAGCAGCAACGGGAGAGACCCCGTATACTTTAGTCTATAGCTCCGAAGCTGTACTCCCGGTCGAGCTCGAAGTCCCTTCTCTACAGGGTTTTCTCAAGAATCAAGTCAACGAAGTTGAATGGATACAAAGCCGTTATGAACAGCTAGATTTGCTTGATGAAAAGAGACTACGAGCATTCGAGCACACAAGAGCTTACCAATAAAGGATGGCTAGGGCTTTCAACAAAAGGGTGAAACCACGAAACATTAAGGTGGGATATTTGGTTCTACGACAACATCCTCCTAAGTGGCGGTCCATATGTAGTGAATAAAATACTAAGTAGCGGTGCAGTCTGACTCGTGGATTTGAATGGCGATCATTTGCCGAAAGGAGTCAACCTCGACAAACACAAGCGATTCTACACCTAACAATCAAGGACCATAAAAAAAAGCTCGCTAGGTTGAAAACCCATAGCCTAGGAAAAAATTAGAGCAAGTGCAAAAAAGAATCCCGCTAGATTGCAAACCCGAAAGGGCGGTCTAGGCAAAAAAACAGGGCGCACATAAAAAAAATGATCTTGTTTTGTTCGAACTACAGAGACCCGAGCCTCCCAAACTGGGGGAACGTAGGCAACCTTCGGGTGCGGTCTAAAACAATAATCTTTACCCAAATCATTTTATTAACAAGATGCAATTTTATTCATTCCTTAAACCATCTAAATCATTACAAAGGATGATGTTGAGCAAATAAAAGACATTAAAACATGAAATCCTAAAACAAGTGGTCTATTAATTGCAATATTGGGGTAATAAGAAAAAACTAATCTTTCTTAGACTTGGGAACCCATGTCTTTTGACTAGCGCCTTTGGTCTTCTTGCGTGAACTCGAAGTACCACAGGGACCACTAAGACGAGAAAAGACGCTAGGAGCGGGCGGATCTTCTCCAACAACGACCTTCTTTCCCTTGTCCCAAGGGAGCCTTGGGAGAAGGATTGTAAGGCCTTTTCCAAACATATGGATTATCTTTACCCCTTCTTTTCTTCGGTAAGCGGTAAGGCCTAGGGGCTTCAACCTGAGCAACGGATTTTGGGGCCTCTACCACAACATCATTTAGCCTCCCTAAGAGGTCAAAGACACTCGGTCGCGTCTTAACAACGGGTTTCGGAGCATAAAAAATGGCACTTGGCCTCCCCTAACGATCGAAGATGCTAGGGCGTGCCTTCATAATAGGGGCGGAGTTTGACTTCTTGTCCTCGGGGACGGACACTTTAACCTCAAAACAAAAAGTCATTGGGGACATTAAAGACAAGATTTTGGGGCTTGGAATAATGAAAACTATTATAGAAAGCTGCCGTGGAGAAACAGTTCGAAAATGGTTCACATTTTATAGCTGTTGGAGTACCCTATTCAGAAAAGAAAGGGGCTAGATATTCGTAGCCCAGACGCAGGCGCCTCTGCCTCCCTTCACCAGGCGCACGCGCCTCCCGCATCCTAGACCACATCCGTGCTCCTTTGACAGATGGACAATTCAGAAATGGCCCTTGTCAGTGCAGAAACAGTCCATACATGTTATTTCCTTCAAATCAGCAGCAATTCAAACTCCACAGCAATTTCAGCACTCAACCAAAGCCACTTTGGGCACACTTTGTTTTAGGTCCGCCCTTAAAGCATGTCTAATCAAAATCTAGGATAGAAACTTCCACTAAAGATAAATAAAATCCTCCCATATTTTGATCCTGCAAGCATTCAATTCCGGGTCCACTCGCAGTCAACTTTGCCCGCACCCCGCAAGTCACGGCTTCACAAGGTTCATTCACAATGAGCCATTAGAAATCACCGTTATCCTCAAGCAACATATGTCACACTGAAAGTCTACCATGACAGACAGGTGCCGCGTGAGTCCTCTGGGTAGCAACATCGATCATTCGCAAGCCTAAGTGGTACACCCAAGGTCAGCATCAGAATCACATCATCAGCAAGAAGAGTCCTTTAATCGGACTCTAAGCGAGCATAACGGGTCCGCCACATCGGATTCAGCTCAAAGAAAAGTCCACTAATCAGAATCTAAGTAAGCATGATGGGTCCGCCACATCGGATTCAGCTTAAATAAAAGTCCACTAATAGGACTCTAAGTGAGCATGACGGGTCCACCACATCGGATTCAGCTCAAGAAAATTCTGCTAATCAGACTCTAAACTCTGGCACGGTGAGACATTGAATGTCACCACCTCTGCATCAGCAAAGTCCGCTAATCGGACTCTAAACTATGGCACGGTGAGCCGTTGAATGTCACCACCTCTGCATCAACAAAGTCCGCTAATCGGACTCTAAACTCTGACACGGTGACCCGTTGAATGGCACCACCTCTACATCAGCAAAGTCTGCTAATCAGACTCTAAACTCTGGCAAGGTGAGCCATTGAATATCACCACCACTTTACAAGCACCTTTCTTCCGTATGGAGTCTCCCGTTGGAAGTCTTCAAAGTCGCCCACACAGGGGGCGCATCTCTATCCTTTGCAACTTCAAAAATTCTTGCTTTTATTGAGTCTTTGTTTTCTCTTCTTTCTTTTTCTTTGTTATGTCCTCGGCGGATGTCTTTATTTCGTCGGCGCATTATGCTTCGCAATCCACGCCATCGAGGGGATCTGTAGACACCCTGCCTTGGACTGCTCACTCCGATTGCACGCTTAATTTGTATTTTACTTTTTTTTTTTTTAAATGTTTTTTGTTAGTTTCTGTTACTTCTGTTAATGTCATGACTGACTCCGTCAGGTCTGGTGACAAAACTGAATAACAGTTCTAACTTTCTATTCTATTCTATAAAAAACCAATTTCAGAGTCGGGCGCCTCCGCCCTGTTGGGTCAGAGGCGTGCGCCTTCCGCCCCCAAGGCAGGAGGCGTGCACTTCTGGTCGTCAGTTACAGATTTTTCCTAAGAATCTCTCTCTTGCTCATCAATGTCGATTTTGCCCAGGAAATCTCTAATTGTTGACCCTGTTTTGGCAACAAAAAAAAATAAAAAAAAAATAAAATCCTTTTTTACCTATAAATACCTCCCTCTTCATCCATTACAAAGGACCACCACTTTTGGAAAATCATCACAAAAGAAAACTAAGTACTTTGAAGTATCTCCTAATTTGAAGTGCTTGAAGAACTTAGGTACTCCATCTCTCTCTTCTCTCTACTTCATCTCCTTCTCTTTCTTTATTAAAACGTGCAATCAACCCAAACATTTTGGGGCATGATACCAAAGGTTGCTTCAATTCATTGAAGTTAACCAAGGAGTCATCTCCCCACATTCAAAACATCACTTTTACCCCAAAATTATCTTTAAAGGCATAGGAAGAACACTCTTTTAATAAATATAGAACACTTATTTGCAAGACCGACGTTAGTAAGGCGGAATGGGTGTTTAAGTACTTCTCATTCCGTAACCTAACCCCCAAACCTCATAAAAAGAATCTTTGGCTTCGTAACAAACATTAAGCCATATGAGGTTTTTCTTATGTTCCTCTAAAAACATAGGTGGCGACTCTAAAATCAAGTTAGACATCCTAGGATAACTCACCCCTCTAGCCTAAGTCTGTGGTTTTCCCCTGGGTATCTACAGAATCATGCAAAGTCCTGTCTGAGTACACCTGATGGTATTGGTCTTCCAATGTTTCACCACCACTTGATCTTGGTGGTATCCATCTTGGACAAATAGACTAACCATGCTGCACGAGAAATCCATACTAGAGCTCCCATTACCTTCCTTCTCTAGGAAGACACCTATCAAATGGGTCGGCTAGCACACAAAGCCTCTCTTGCACCCACAATGTCAACAAATAAGCACTCCTTCTAGTCATCGGCTGGGAACTAGAAGCCAGTTCTGAGATACTATACAAAGTTTCCCCAAGCATCACATGGATAATAATATGGCCTTCCCGAGCCTAATCCACCATGTCCAAACATTCGATAGTCACCACTCCTAAGTATGGAGGAAAAAGAATCGAAACAAATAAGCAAAGAACAAGATAGTCAAGAGCCACCGGGGAATCAACAACACTGTTAAGGAACCGGGTCGGGATATGTTAGTACCCGGCCAAAAAAATAGCATTTACACCCTTCCTAGGAGCTTTCAGGGACTTTTTAGACATTTAGGAGTATCCAGGGACCTTTCTAGGATTTCCCCCAAAGTCCTCCAGGGACTTTAGAGGGAAACTTAGGGAACAAGACACGGCAAGGGAGCCGTACGGCTCCTACAAAGCCATACGGCTATGATCTGGATACGTCCAATCTTCCCAGATATGTTTTCTCCTATAAATACACCCCTCCTCAGCCTCATTCAACACATCTTTCACATACGAGAAAACCCTAGCATCTGCGATTCCCAGACTGTTTATCTCCCTCTCAACTCCCTCAAAAACCCTCTTTTCCACCTCTCTTTGATCTTCAAAGAGATCCAAGATTTAGTTCTTGCCTAGCAAGGTAAGTCCTCTTCCTTTTTTTTATTATGTTCTTAGGCTAGATCTAATTTATGCATGATTTCGTTATGTTTATTCATTCATATTCATATGTTGTTCATGTGTTCTTCATGTTCTTAGTCTAAATTCATAATATATGCCATATTTAGGGTAGCGATCTTCATGTTCTACATGTTCATTCATATGTTTTCATGATGTTCTTATTATTATGCTAGATCTAAGACTTATTCTACGTAACATATTAGATCTAGGGTTTTAATCCTTATTTATGTGCACATAACATGGCCGATGATGATCCTAGGGTTTTATCAAACCCTAACACAATCTAGGAACTACTTCTAAACCATAATCTTTAGATAAATATTCCCTCTCCCTTATACATGACCCCGCTTCATCTATCTCTATTCTCAATTCATCAATGAACTACGCTGACCTGAGCTTCTCACGTTGAGAAGAACGTAGGCAATCATCGGATCCGGTCTCAAACACTAACACACACACACAAGCACATTGATCATGATAGAAAGACCGATTCGTCGGGCAATAGGAGTGATCACATTAATATTCTTCCTCTATTGTAATTTGACCCCCGAACCCAATTATTCTCATAATTAGTTTTTTCAATGTTTTGACTACAAATAAAATGGCGTGGTGACTCCCAATTTTAATCATGCGTATTTACAGTGGCGACTCCACTGGGGACTTGGTTTGAAAACCTTTTTTCAAAACTTAAGAGGGTCTGACTTTCGTTATCTAATGATTTTGTGTGTTTTTACTACCCCGTGCACTGCTCCTTTTTTCAAAAACTGCAAATCTGCATATTTTGATGTTTCTATAAGGCGAATCCGTACGCCTACCTATTCCCCTTCCTCCTATCTCTCAGCCATACGGCTCCCCCTTCCCTGGAAATCTGAACTTGTGCGATTTTCTGCAATTCTGGTATTCATAACATGCTTTAATTAGTCTAGATCTGTTCTGGCTGTATTTGTCTCATGCTTAGATACTATTACTATGAATTGTCATGTTAGTATGCTTCTCTCATGCATCGAATTTCATCATAAAAATCTTTTTAATCGCACACTACCACTAGTCCATGTCACACTGCACACCCTACTCCGGATAATCCGCCGAGTTCACAGATTTTGGCCATCCTATCGCCTCTTTCTTCGTGGCACCCGGGTTATCTAACTCACAGTGTACGCTTGCGAGCGGTTGAGGTTGAACCTTGTTCTTGTCTAAATCATGCACCTTGATCGAGTTATAGAACACTTATCAAAACAGTTATCTTAATCATCCTAACAACCATCATTCATCATATTGCATGAGTCTACCTTAAACCAACGTTAGTCAACCATCGACCCGTTTAGGTCAATCTTTAACCAACTTTGGTCAACCGACCTACCTCTAACCCATCTAGGCCAACCCGTCATCTTGACCCATCTAGGTCAACCCATTACTTTGACTCAACTAGGTCAATCCGTTTTCATCCCCACCATTAGTTACTCACGTAAGTCAAGCTAGCCGATCTTGTTTGACCCGCCTCTTGGTCTACCTATGTCAAACCTTACCCGAATCACTTAATTTTCAACCCTTAAGGTCACCTTTGTCAAGCTATCCAAGGACCGAGGCATTTCCATCTCTTTTCGACCCTCAAGGTCACCTTTGTCTTATAATTTTCAAAATTTACCAACCGACCTCTTGCGGTCATTCTCTCACCCAATTTTATGTCTAACTTAATTCAAACTACGGTGACCTGAGCCTCTAATTGTGCGGGAATTCTCCCTCATAGTAAGGGGAACGTAGACAGCTCTGGCCCGATCAAACTTTTGGTCTTTTCATTCAAAATTCATTTCAAAAATACAGAGACCGACTCCTTTCATAAAAATGTTTTTATAAGGATGCCTTGTCATTAATTATAAGTCTAATCTAATTCAAAGACGTAATTCCTCTGCAACCATTACAGTATCCTACATCATGTCTGCTGAAAGGAATATCGAGGTTGCAACTGAAGGTACCACCCAAGGTCTCGAGAAAACTCTCCACACCAACACCGTTCTCAATGAGCAAGCAGCCCACTTCAACACCATTCTCAATGAGCAAGCATCCCTCTTTGAGACCGCTCTCAATAAGCAAGAAGCCCACTTTGAGATTATCCTCCTCAAGCAAACAGACCGCTTTCAGAAACAGAAGTACAAGGATCTAAAATACACCAAGGAGCGTCTCCAGTCAGACGTTTATGGAATTTACAAGTACCTCAATCGTATTCTTTCTCCTGCTCAGTTTCAAAACCATTATGCTCCTCAAATGTATGGGCCATCACATCAGACTTTTCCTGTTGGGATTCCTCCTATGACTACTCATCAGCAAGGAATGCCGGTCCCTAAACCACCCCAAAGATGGTTCGTGAAAAGAAGGACGAGCGCGAGTATGATGATCTCGGTATGTCACAAGCTGAATTCTTTAAAGGTCTAGTTCACGCCGGCAAGTTGTATCCCTTACCTCACTACAAACCACTCGTTGTGAAAGAAGACTTGGATCCCTCCAAATATTGAAAATAACATCAATACATCGGACACGACACCGAGACTTGCAACCAGCTTAAGAGGAAAATCCAAAGCCTCATTGATAGCGGGGCCATCACCCGCCAAAGGAATTCATGGGCGTGAACAAAGTCCAAGCAAAATGGAACTACACCGGGGCTACCTCTTTCAATAATAATAATAATAATAAAAGTCATTCAGTCTTCGTAGGTTCTAGAGTGTCTTTTATTTTAGTCATAGTCCACCTTGGACATTAGTTTTTTTTTACTTTATTAGCAAGAGTCCACTCCGGACATTAGTTAGATTGTTAAAGTCTACCCCGGACTAGTCAATTAAAGTCTTTTAGTTTCAATAATAAAAGGGTCTTTATTTCTTTTCTCTCTAGACTTGAGACATAATCTTGCATACATAAATCAATTCCATGAAAATGGTATTGATCTAAATCGTCATTTGTTTGCTATATCTTTATATGATTAATTAATTGCAAATATACTCATTAATGAAGACTTATTAAAAGATAAATGGACCCATAAACCATTATACATAACTAAACAAACAATTAGTCCCAAAATAATCAACGCTTTGCAATCAAATCGCTTTCTCTTCTCTATATACACCCTCATATACACTCTCTATATACACTCCTACTGTGTACACACCTCAAGTACACTCACCCCATCCACATACACCATATATACACTCTCCCCGTGTATACCCTCTATGTACACTCCCGCTAAACATACTTCCCCATACACTCTCTCTATACACTTCCCCCTTACACTCCTTTATATACACACATCCATTCTCTATACACGCACCTCATATACACTTCCACCACTTACCACCTTTCTACATGGTCATGAAAAAGATGACATTGCAGAGCTGCTCACCATCAAAGAGGCGTCCGAACCACGACAATCCTAGAGGCTGCCTGTTCCGGTCACAAATATTACTCTTCAATACACTGGGGCTTCCTGTCCCCTTCGAAGATGTCAAAGAAATGCAAAGGGTTGTTCAACCCCCTCTACAAGCTCTACCTCCCAAAGGCGAAACCAAACTAGGGGCTCATCTTTCCCAACGTTTCATATACAAATATATATATATATATATATGTATATGTAAGGCTCGCTAGGTCAAAACCCACAATGGGCGGCTTAGGAAAAAATTAAAGCAATTGCACAAAAAAGAAGCCCGCTAGGTTGAAAACCCGCAAGGGCGGCCTAGGGAAAAACAAGGGTGTGCACAAAAAAATAAATCAAAACAAAGAAAAATAGAAGGGGCTATCATCATAGGAAAATTAAAAGTCCCACTTTCTTTTCTTTTCATTTCACATTTTCTATTTTTCTTTGTTTTTCAAAGAAGCTCAACTCGACAGCAGTAGTTCAAAGCAACAAGCAGCAATGAAGCGACATACCACGACAAGAAACAACTCATGACCTCCTCCCATTCAAACCCAGTATCATCATCAACCGGGTCAACCTCGAACTACGCGGACCTGAGCTTCTCACATTGAGAAGAACGTAGGCAACCTCCGGGTCCGGTCCAAAATATACACAACCCACTTTGGGCCTACTTTCTTTCTTTTCTCTATTCCCCCATACACAACAATTTCTGTCTTCTTTCTTTATTAATCAAGACGTTTATTATTTTGAGGCTAATTGTCTAAGAGATAACCATAATCCAATAACTAATCAACGAGGTCCATTCTCGAGCAATCAAAAGACGATTACGAACAAGACAACTTTAAAATGTCTCGACAAGTCTTCTTCTCTACAATCTAAGAAAGATCTAAACACTTACTTTATGTCAAGCAGGGGATTCCTTCCTTTTATACATATATACACTCAGTTAGGGTTGGATTGGTAGGTATACCGAGTGTATTTCGCTTGTACCATGTACCAACCAAGTATGATTTGGTACACAAAAATATGTACCAGTGCCAACCACAAAAGTTGGTATACCAAGTTTATTGGTACGGTTGGTATTTGGTTGGTACGGTTGGTACTCAATATATACCAAATGTAGATGAAGACAAAAAAATTGCATTTTTTTTTTTGTTAGACTTTCTTTTCTAATATATAAAAAACACATTACAACATAAAAATAGATCTCAAATACAAATTACAAAGTCTTGAAACTAAAGAAATGTTGAACAATTGAAGTCTTGCAAACTAAACAATACAGCGACTCTAAATAATATTCACCACGACTCCAAAACTAAAAGACTACAATAAGGCAGTTTGATTTTTTTTCCTAAATCGTAATAAAATAGCTTAAGGACTTAAGGTTAGAAAAAGGATATTAATGTTTGATACTCCATTCGTCTCAAAATATTTGTAGTTTTAAAACACGTATTAAGAAAACAATCAATAAATATCAAATAGACCAAACTACCCTTTAAATATTGCAAGTACCTAGACAATTAGACGGAGTACTATATCTATGTGCGTGCGCGTGTGTTTGTTTATATATATATATATATATATATATATATATATATATATATATATATATATATATATGTTGGGTTTTGAGGGTCCTTGCACAGCGGAAATGGCAATATGAAAATCTACAAAACCCTAGAGCCGATGGATCCATTCATGATAATTAAATTAATAGGAAGATGAATTTAGAATACTAGCCGTTGTTGTGCGTTTAAAATTTCGAAGCTTCAATCATTGTTCTTCGCGCCTCTTGAATCACGTTCTCAGGAACACGACCTCAAATATTGGATCACGAACTTGGAGGAGTTGAGACCAACGCCCTCTATGTTTATCCACACGCGAACGAATATCAAGAACACCTTCTTGATCTGGATTGCTAGATTCAATAGAACACACTTCTATGATGGAGGCTATATGAAAACTAGGGTTCTTGTTCTTGAGGAAGAAGAAAACTAGTTTTTCTCTCTTGGAGGCTATCTATTATGATTACAATAATCACATATGACCTAGGGGTTTGAGAGGGTTATTTATACTTTTAAAACCCAACTAGTTTAGGTTTGAAAGTCTAATTCCCGTCAAAACTCGGAGTCAAAAATCGAAATCCCGTCAAACAAAACGTCTGGCCGGGTACCACCTTTGGGTCCGACCGGATCACCTTGGGTCCGATTGGGTATGGACTATGGTCCGCCCGAATTTCACAAAGGTCCGGCCGGGTCATGCCCTTGGTCCTCCCAGGTCCTTTTCATGTCGCGAATTTCCCTTAAAATCCAATTTTAAGACTTTCAAATTTAGCCCTTTTGAATTCGTTCTTTTGTGTGTGACCCCATAGGATTATACCAAGTTGGCAATGTGATCAAAACCATTTGATAACATAAATCATGAGCGGACTCTAGTAAATCCATCATGACTACCCAATTAATATAACTTGTCAAAGTTCGTGAATCCTTCATAGAACATAACATAATCCTTTTGTCACGCGATATCATATTGAGCATAAGCCACGGTCTAAGTCAACTTAAGTACCCAATACTTTCTCGATTCCGAGTAGATTGATATGAGCAAATAATATTGAACACATCAATTCATTTGGGCATGGACATGCACTATCATCAATCTTACTCTCGAATGGCCAAGAAGATATCTCTCTTGAGATAAGAGGGACAACATCCCATCTTGAGTTATCATTCTTCCCTACAAGAATCCGATTGTGCCAATCGCAGCCTTTATAACTACCTGGTTAAGGGTAGTATTTGAATACGTCAAACACAACGTTCATCATGTGGAAGACGATGATAATCTCAGGTCTAAGGATTCCAATGATATAACTAAATGAGAATTAATTATGAAATTTGACCATGACATAAATCTCATAGTGGGTCATGTCCAGTACTTGTTCACAAACAAGTACCCATAAGTTAATTTGTATCACATACACATGATAATCAATTAAACTTATACTAGTTCTTCATAAGTACTAGGGACGAAGATTATTATAATAAACATGTAAAACATATAATAATCAAGGTTGTTATCTCTATAACAAATGAGAACATGATATAACGTAAGGCATTTCTTAAGGGCCTAGGTCATAATCTTCAACAATCTCCCACTTACACTAGGCCCAATCAACACGTATCCAATACCATTAAGATTAGCTTATGACCATCATAACAGCATGTGGAGAATCTTATGTAAGAAGATTATCCTTGTTATCATCATAAGGTATTTTGCATATTTTGACATCTCCCATATCAACGATTTCTTGTAGAGATGGAAATGTCTGAGTGTGTGTTTGGATTATAGATGAGTCCTTGGCACCTTAGCTTATGCAGTAACTATTATTTCACAATAAATTTCCATAGGATTAGCAGTACAAGAAACCATTTCTAGTTTTACTAATAACATCTATATTCAAACAACTCCTTAGTTACAACTCATGCAACTATACTCAATTTTATTTGTAGAATTATTAAAAGTGTATTTGTTTGGAACTATTCCTACTAATAGCACTTACTTTAAACATATGTCCATACTGCGATCTTTATTTATCCTTGTCAATGTGGAAGCATGCATCTATGTAACCATTTACTAGATCATCTTCCATTCCAACAATCATCAAGAACGCATCCTTAGTTCTTCTCAAGTACATAAGGATGTTCTTGACCACTATCTATGACTTTCACTAAGATATGATTAGTATGTTCTCATCATACTCCAATTATACGAGTTACCCCGTCTATGTACATGATATGATATATATGATAGATCCAATTGCCGAAGCACATGGAATCCTAATCATGTATTCTTGCTCATTAGTCTTCCAATAAGACTAAGTCTTGCCAAGAACATTATTATTAGACAACCTTACAAGTTCTTCTACAAGAGTCTTGTATACTGAGCAATTCAGTACTTTATCTTTATAAGTACTTTGACACAAACCAATCAACTTCCTAGATCTATATCAATAGATGTTAATTCCAAGGATGTAAGCGGCTTCTTTTTATGTCTTTCGTTAAGAAACTCTTTCAAATGAACTATATGTGAACCACATATATAAGACTAGGAATAAGGCTATGCTCCCACTAATTTTCTAGCATACACAAGTCTCATTATTGATGAATTTCAAACGCTTTGAATGCATCATCAAAATGAATATTTCAACTCCAAGAAGCTTGCTTCAATCCATCACATGTATTTCCGCAACTTACATACTTTATTAGAATTTTTCTGGATTAAAAAAACCTTTAGGTTGTATCCAATACATCCTTAATTGAGTTCCCGTTAAGGAAAGCTGTTTTGACATCCATTTGTCAAATTTCATATTCCAAATATGAAGATATGACAATGAGAATTCTAATACCTTAAAGCATGACTACGAGTGAGAAAGTTTTATCACAGTCGAAATATGAGTCAACCTTTCACATTTTGTCTTGCTTAAAGAGTATGCACTTTGCCATCCATGTTAGTTTTTCTCCAAGAAAACTTAATTCCATCCTTTGGTTTTTACAGCTTAGGTTAGAATGATCAAGTTCCAAACTTGATTATTGTACATGGATTGCCTTTTAGATTCTATGACTCCAAGTCATTAATCTAAATATGGAGCGGACATTGCAT
The DNA here is from genome assembly GCA_026119855.1 of Campanula takesimana. Lineage (NCBI taxonomy): Eukaryota > Viridiplantae > Streptophyta > Magnoliopsida > Asterales > Campanulaceae > Campanula > Campanula takesimana. Next base: position 312,779 of record JAOWBW010000928.1, read on the forward strand.
TTTGATAGGTGGAAATATATCATTCTCAATGAACTTTACCTCAATACTTTCTATTTTGAGAAATCCAATATTTCTTGTTATATATTGTTTCCTATCATGTATGTAAGTAACTTGTATAACTTGAACGAATTTTCACAACTCCTTGTGAAAGTTTGTTCAACTTCCATCTTAGGTTCAATGTTATTTTTTAGGTCTCGAACCATTCAAGATATATTTTACTCACAATGGTTCTTTTAAAGATAAAAAATTTATTTAGAAAAGTACCATCATAAGCAACAAACAATTTGTTTCTTATTGATAAAATAATATCCTCAAGTTATAGACAAGTATTTTCGCAAAAGTTTCACCATCTTAAATCTTCATGAAAGACAAACAAAGTTTTCTTTCATTCCATATCACATATGGTACCTTTGAACCTATTTTGATGGAACTCAAATTAGTGTAATTATAGCGGTTTCCAATATATAACCCCAAAGTAAATAATGGAAAATCAATTTGATTTTATCATCTAATGAACCATATCCAATAAGGTTCTATTCTTCCATTTAGACACATAATTCCAAAATGGTGTTCTTTGTGGTGTTTGTTGTGAAACAATTTCACAACCTTGAAGATGATTGTCAAATTCTTGGTTCAAGTATTCATCATCTCGATCAAATCGGAATCTTTGAATATTTTTACCAAGTAGTACCAAATCCTCTTTTAGAATTGCCACTTAATGCACCATATACATCAATATGTATTAGGTCTAATAAGTTATTAGCCTTTTACTACTCCTAGTAAAAGATGTATTGGTCCAAGTAAATAAGATTTGCATATATCATATGATTCAAAATCGTATGACTTTAAAACTCCGTCCCATGAAATTTTAGATATGCGTTTCTCATTTATTTGATCAAAACAATAATGCCTTGAGAATTTAATTATTTATGTTATAGCCGTATTTATTATTTTGTTCTTCAAGATTTAAGATATAAGATTTATTTATATGATTTAACAGTATGATAAAGCAAATCATAATAAATAAAGCACTTTTCTTATTCTCAATAAGAAATAAATATCCTTCATTATCTTATATCAAAATAATATTTTCTACTCAATGAGTAAAGTCACTTCATAAGTATTCTACGACAATGTTGCACTCTTGCATCATTACCATTCGTAGATTAACTTTACTTTCATAAGTAGTCTTTCTATTTACTAATTGTTGCACATTTATACAAATGTGAGATCCATATCCGGTATCCAATACCCAATAATTAAAAGTAGAAAGAGTAACTTTATAACATAAAATATCCAAAGTGGTAGTCTCACTACCATTCACTTTCTTTGATCATCCAGAATTTTGATTGCAATTTTAAATGGTCAATCTAATTGCCATGTTACCAAACTGCATTATTTAGAGTTATAGTTTTAGCCACATTTATTTCCTTTAGGTTTGACAACATGTGTCTTATCTTTATCTTTTAATCTTCTTTCATTTTAGAAATTCATTAAGTCAAAAATCAAATTTTCGACTTAGATCATCATCTTTCCGCACGATAGTTCAGATATCGAGAGCACAAACTGTACAGCCGAACTAAGCCATAAGGCAACCACATTTCCGTACATCATTCAGAAACTTGAGAACAGTCCTTACGGCCTAATCTAAGCCAAAAAGGCATCCACATTTCCGTATGGATCTGCAGTCTATTTTTAAATTCAATGTCTCATCAATTTTTACTGATTTCAGTAATCCAGAACAATTCAGGATTCTAATTTCAGTTATCTTGAATTCTGAATTGACATCACTTTTCAGGAAACAAGGTTTCGAAAACCAGCCATCTGAAACTAGATTCAATCCCAGATTCAATTCTGAACATCCCTTGCTCGGCCGAGTCTTAGGACCCGCTCGGCCGTGCACCACGAAAAGAAGATTTTAAATTTCCAAAATTTATCCTAGAATTGCTTTCCTTGATTCAATTAGGATATGATGGTGATCCAATCATCATGATCATTAAAACCAAGAATAAACAATTTATTCTTGAATCTAAGATCATCAACAAGTTAATAAAATTAAATTTTGATGATCATACGGAACATATTAATCAAATTAATATTGCAATTTAGGTTACTTAGGATTATTAAGAATGTATAATTTTTGTTCTTGCTTTAGAAAAATTCTTAAGCTCATGATCCAATCAAAGAAATTAATTTCATTCTCTTTTAACCTTTCATTTTAAGAGCAGAGCGCAGTAACAAACACAATTAAAGTTTAATTTAACATTCTACACAAATATACAAATAAATATACAACTATATTTCATACCAATCATTTAAGAGATAAATAGCTGTATTTCATAAATACTCACACTAATTTATATAACCTTCATATATAACAATTGTATAATATAATTTATGTGAGCTAAGATCCATATTTCATTTGAATTTTGGCACCGCGATGACAAGCTTCTCAAAATTCAATCTGTTTAGGTAGATAACTCCTTATCAATCACATCATATGTGACTCTTAGATGCTTTTATGATATTGTTAGACATCTTATGTCAAACATGTTTTAATCTCATCTTCTGCCTTAGACCCAAAACTCTTTTGATAGCCTAATTAAGTCAAACTACGTTAAACGTATAGGAAACTCTCATTCACTCATCTTGCTCATACATTGATAGAATTAATGCACCTCGCGATGGTTAGAGCCCGCATAAAACTACCCGGTGTATTCACAAGTGTTTTAATAGTGGATTGACACATGACTTAAATTTTCAAGAAGGTTCTTTCATATAGCAACGCGCATAAAAAATGTATAATTAATCCAATTAATTAATTAACGGATACTATGTGAATATAATTATGAATTTTAGCTTTTCATAGAGTCATACTCTTGGTATAATATATATTGAATAATGAATTCTTTCATAGAGTCCAACTCTATTAAGAATAGATTACTTCATATAATCCAATTCCATGAACAATACGTATTCTACAATGCATCTCCAAGTCTGAAAAATACGATTTCAGAAATTTACACTGCACGCGAACTGCACGACAAATCTGCACGAATTCGTGCATTGCACGCGAACTGCACGAAATTTCTGCACAAAATTCTGGACTGCACGTGCGATGTACGTATTCTGCATGAAAATTCTGGACAAAAATTCTGCACAAAAATGTGCATTGCACGCGAACCGCACGAACGCAATTTATCAAATCTTGATCCTTTAAGGATTCAACTATTTATGATAATCAAATTATCATAAACATCAAATCCTAAGAACAAACAATTTATTCTTCAAGATCAAGAATCATCAATTCAATAAACATATTAAAGAGGTTGATGATCCGATAAATAGATTAATCATATTAATCATGCAACTTGAAAACCTTGTTCTTAATCATATTATATCATATATAATTGTTTCCCCCAAACAACTCACATAAATCCCTTATTCTAAATTCACATCATGCTAGATCATATATTTAACATGATAATATTAAAATAATGATACATGAATGGGGCTCTGATACCACTGTTGGGTTTTGAGGGTCCTTACGCAACGGAAACGGCAATATGAAAATCTACAAAACCCTAAAGCCCATGGATCCATCCATGATAATTAAATTAATAGGAAGATGAATTTAGAATACTAACCGTTGTTTTGCGTTTAAAATTTTGAATCTTCAATCTTTGTTCTTCGCGCCTCTTGAATCACGATCGCAGGAACACAACCTCAAATATTGGATCACAAAATTGGAGGAGTTGAGATCAACGCCCTCTATGTTTATCCACACGCGAACGAATATCAAAAACACATTCTTGATCTGGATTGCTAGATCCAATAAAACACACTTCTATTATGGAGGCTATATGAAAACTAGGGTTCTTGTTCTTGAGGAAGAAGAAGACTAGTTTTTCTCGCTTGGAGGCTATCAATTATGATTACAATAATCACATATGACCTAGGGGTTTGAGAGGGGTATTTATACTTTTAAAACCCAACTAGTTTAGGTTTAAAAGTCTAATTCCCGTCAAAACTCAGAGTCATAAATCGAAATCCCGTCAAGCAAAAGGTCCGACCGGGTAGCACCAAGGGTCCGACCTGATCACCTTGGGTCTGACCGGGTATGGACTATGGTCCGCCTGGATCTCACCAAAGTCCGGCTGGGTCATGCCCTTATTCCGCCCGGGACCTTTTCCTGTCGCGAATTTCCCTTAAAATCCAATTTTAAGACCTTCAAATTTAGCCCTTTTGAATTTGTTCTTTTGTGTGTGACCCCATAGGATTATATTAAGTTGGAAATGTGATCAAAACAATTTGATAACATAAATCATGAGCGGAGTCTAGCAAAGCCATCATGACTACCCAATTAATATAACTTGTCAATGTTCGTGAATCCTTCATAGAACATTACATAATCCTTTTGTCACGCGATATCATATTGAGCATAAGTCACGATCTAAGTCAACTTAAGTGCCCAATGCTTTTTCGATTCTGAGTAGATTGATATGAGCAAATGACATTGAACACATCAATTCATTTGGGCATGGCCATGCACTATTATCAATCTTACTCTCGAATGGCCAAACAGATATCTCTCTTGAGATAAGAGGGACAACATCCCATCTTGACTTATCATTCTTCCCTACAAGAATCCGATTGTGCCAATCGCACAGGCTTTATAACTACCTGGTCGATTGTTCCAATCGCAAGCTTTATAACTACCTGGTTAAGGGTAGCATTTGAATACGTCAAATACAACATTCATCATGTGGAAGACGATGATAATCTCAGGTCTAAGGATTCCAATGATATAACTAAATGAGATTTAATTATTACATTTGACCATGACATAAATCTCATAGTGGGTCATGTCCAATACTTCTTCACAAACAAGCACCCATAAGTTTAATTTGTATCACATACACATCATCATCACATGATTATCAATTAAACTTATACTAGTTCCTCATAAGTACTAGGGACGGAGATTATTATAATAAACATGCAAAACATATAATAATCAAGGTTGTTATCTCTATAACAAATGAGAACATGATATAACGTAAGACCTTTTATATATATATATATATATATATATATATAAAGTTGGTACTTGGTACACCAACCAAAATCAATATTGTATACCGTGTACCAACCAATTAGATAAAAATGGTACGGTACTACCTACCAAAAAGTTCGGTATAACGACTGCTTTATACCAATTATAATTGGTACGGTTGGTATACGGGTTGGTTGGTACAGATGAGTAAAATTTGCCACCCCTACACTCAGTTGTCCAAAGAGTTGAAATGCGAGAACTTCCTCTCTCGTTCTCTCTCTCAATCTGTAACGACCCTAAAATCCCTCCCTATTTATTTTATATTTTGAGAATTTTTAATTTGAATTTATGTGTGCATTTTATGTGTTGCATCATATTATATGAATTGCACATCTTATCTGACTATTTGAGTTAGTTAAAGTGTTAGTAGTAATATTTGTTTAGGAAATTAATTGTGTTAGTTGAAACCTTAGGGTCCTTTGTGAAAATTAACCTTAGGGGCTTAAGTGTTAAAAATGGAAGTTGGGTGATTTATATGAAGAATGGAGTAAAAATCTTTAGATGATATCTCCCTCCCCTCTCCTCTGCGTTTACACCATACTCACACACCAACTTTCCCAAAATATTTTCCCAGAGAATTCCATTGTTGATGAAGGTGATATTTTGTTCTTATTAATTTCATTTCTTTTTATTTACTACTCCATTTTCAAATCTAATTATATATAAATGATCAGGGTGTTGAATAGATCATTTCTACCCGAACAAATATTATTTCTGTGATACTTTTCTGGAAAATAGGTAAGTTACTAATCCCCCTTTAATTATTAAAATGGTCATATATATGTTATATATGCTATATGTGTTGAAAAATAATGTTTTGAATGCTTTTATGTTACTTGTAATTTTGGGACAAGGGAGTAGTATGGAATTGGCTTTAGATGGATGTTAGTGTTGTTTTTAGGCTGAGTTCATAGCCTTGAGCAATTTATAAATGTTGTATGTTGTAAGGGTTATACTTTTGGGACGGTGAAGCGAAGGGAGTATAATTTTAGTACAATTTTGGCCATAACTTCTGTATCCGGACTCCGTTTTGGTCGTGTAAAATATCGTTGGAAAGCTCTTCTCGAGTACTACACGATGGGTTGGTTTATTCAGTTGGGTTCTGATTATTATAGTTCGGAAATCCAGTAGGTGTTTAGTAACAAAAAGATTATTAATGCTCAGTTATGGTAAAGTTGGTCCTTTGTGATCGGATTTGAATTGATGTGATGGTTTGGATTGATTGGGTGATGACTTAATGTCGATATTGTGTACACTATTATGAAAATTTGTTTACTTGTCTATGATGAGCTTGTGTGGTTCCCTACTTTGGAATCATACCCTGTTTGTTGTTGAAGCAAGTTTTCTTTGCTACGTTTGAGTCTAAAGTCCAGCTGGTAGTTGTTGTGAATCGGGCAGTGGTAGGGATTATAATGGCACACGAGCCAAGTTCATTATAAGGCTTCTACCATTGGTTTCCCATTTTTAAACCCCTTCCTTAGGCCAAAGGTTGGGCACTTTGGGTTATGACTCTGTGTCATTTTCCCCGTTGTTGTTGTTGTGATTGTTTGGTTCCGGAACCCGTTTCAGCTCTTCGATGCTGCTCAGTTGAAGCGTCTCAGATGGTTATTGTTTTGGTTCGAGAACCTTGGCTCAGTATCCACGTATGAGTGTTTATTTCCGCTTTATGTGTTGTATGATGAGTTGGTCGTTATTTCCAACCGGTATGGGACGGGCGATAGGGAGCTCTCATATTATGTGATATATGCTATATAATCATTTGTGGCATTGTTCCTTTATTTTTATCATATTAGCATGTATTGTAGTTGCATTTTAGTAACTTACTGAGATTTATTCTCACCCTTATTTGTTTACCGTTTTAGATAAGAAGGAGCCTAGGGGATAGTTCACACACAGGGAGGACGTCGAGAAAGAATTTTGGGTAAGACATTTGGGAAGTGTTGTGTAAGGCTACATTATGTAAATGTACAACCTTATGGGTAGTGTACCCGTAACTTGATCGTTGTATCACCTCTTTTTGGTTTATGTTGGTGATTTGTAAATAGTAAGTAAAGTGTGTGGCCAAGTGGCTAAGTACTTGTTTGTGAAAGTTTGTTTTGTGACTTGTAGTCAAGTCTAGTAAATGTTGTTTGGTTATATAAGACTTTTTATGAAAGTATATTTCGAAAATTTTTCCTAAAATGTTTTATGACGTCTTCCGTGCGTGTCCCGGACGTGGGGCCAAGTAGGACCACGAGTCGGGGCGCGACAGTTGGTATCAGAGCTAGGTTTTAGATGGTTTAGAATGACTAAGTGACCTAGGCGGGTAGTTGTGTATAGGGTGAGTAACGTTGAGAGTCTTATGCAGGTACTTATTGAAAAAGGTTGGGACAGAAGGAGATCAGTCTGGGCCTTCAAGGCAAGATAAGGTCAGAGAGGAAGCTCGAATAATATTCCAAGGTATGTTTGAAGCCGCTATGAATGCAATAAATGATTAAAGACAAGGAGAAGATCAAGTACCTCCGAGATATGGGTTAGAACAGTTCTTAAAAATGAAATCAATAGGCTATGATTGAGAACCAGATGTGGCTAAAGTGGGAAGGTGGATTGAATCGAAGGAGAAAATATATGATGTTTTGAGATGTTTTGATAAAGATTAAATCAGGTTTGCTACTTATAAACTGAGTGGAGCTGCTGAGTATTGGTGGAAAGCTTTGAAAACTTGTTGGGATGAGACTCATGCACCCTATACTTGGGAATTACTTGATCGAGAATTCATCGGCATAATGTGTCTTCTTGTTAGAGGATATATCATTTTAAGGTGGTCTCAGTTCATACATAATTATTGACATTTCAAAAGTGGATACGATGGTAAATGGAAGTCCGCTGTTTCTTGGGATTTATATGTTACAGTCACAGATTTATTGATGAAATTTCTCTGATAGCTGCATCGTCAACTATTTTCACAGAGAAGGCTATACGTACTCGATGGATTGACAAATGTGATTTTCAAGAATTGAAATTATGGTTGACAACAGTTCTGATATTAACATTGCCTAGAGTATTTGACTAGTATCACTGCTATCTAGTGGATTTGACAAGTGTTATTGTTTTTTAGGGGATATGACAAGTGCTATCATTATCTAGTGGATCTGACCATTACTACTATTTTCCAGTGGATATGTCAATTCTTATGGTTATTTAGTGGATCTGATTTATTCAACATTTATGCCTCTTTAAAGAGAGATTGAGATATGTGTTGATCAAAATGGTAAAGTAGTTGCATGATGACAATCGAGGAGGTCAGGGAACATCATTACAAAAAAAGGACAACCTCAGGGGCAATCAATTGCCAACAATCAAGGTAACACCTCGGGAAATCAAAGTAGAGGGATATGTAATTATTGTCAGAAGAGGGATGCCTCGGGAAAGCCTAAGGTGCAGGGTTGTGTTTTTGCTATTAATTAACAGCAGGTTTCAGATTCTTCTGCCGTGATAAGAGGTATAATTTCTATGTCTAGTTTGAGAGCACGTGCACTTATAAACCCCGACTCATAGCATTTATATGTTTCTGTGCATTTTGCATCTCGATTGCATTCTTCCTCTGAGTCTTTGCCTTATGTGCTAGAAGTGTCAACTCCTATTGGAGATTGTTTGATAGCTGACAAAGTGTTACGTGATTGTGATGTGCATATTTGTGAGCATGTTTTACTTGCTGATTTAGTCTTATTGCCATTGCAAGATTTTGATGTTATTCTGGGTATGGATTGGTTAAGTAAATATCATGCCTCTGTTGATTGTTTTAAGAAAGTGGTTACGTTTTCTATCCCTAGTGTGCCTGTGTTTACTTTTGAGGCTGCTTCTTTGAGTAAGAGAATTCGTATTATTTTCTATGTGAAATCTAGGAGGTTATTGCACCGTGGTTGCGTGGGGTACTTGGCCTGTGTTTTGGATACTACTAAAAAGTCTCCTGAAATAGAGGATGTGAATGTAGTTAAAGAGTTTCCTGATGTGTTCTCTTCTGAATATTCTATGCCTCCCGATAGAGAGATCGAGTTTGGTATTGATTTGATTCCAGGTACCACCCCTATATCTGAAGCACCTTATAGAATGGCTCCAGCTGAACTGAAAGAGTTGAAGGTTCAATTACAAGAGTTGCTTGATCGGGGATTCATACGTCCCAGTGTATCACCGTGGGGAGCTCCTGTGTTGTTTGTCAAGAAGAAAGATGGGTCTTTGAGACTATGTATCGACTATAGGAAGCTGAATCAGGTAACCGTAAAGAATAAATATCCTCTACCTCACATTGATGACTTGTTTGATCAACTCCAAGGGTCAGTCGTCTTTTCAAAGCTTTACTTGAGGAGTGGGTACCATCAGTTAAAGATTCGTTCTGAAGACATTTCTAAGACTGCTTTCCGTAGTAGGTATGTTCATTATGAATTTTTGGTTATGCCTTTCGGGTTGACTAATGCTCTGGCTGTTTTCATGGATATGATGAATCGGGTCTTCAAACCTTATCTTGATACCTTCGTGGTTGTATTTATTGATGATATTTTTGTGTATTCCAAGTCTAAGGAGGAGCACGAGCAACACTTGCGAATGGTTTTATCTGTTCTTCGTGAGAAGCAACTGTTTGCGAAATTCAGTAAGTGTGCTTTTTGGCTCGAAGAAGTGTCTTTTCTTGGGCACGTGGTTTCTAATAGAGGAATATCCGTAGATCCTTCCAATATTGAAGCTATTATGAATTGGAAGAGGCCTGAATCAGTTACGGAAATTCGAAGTTTCTTGGGTCTAGCCGGGTATTATAGAAGATTTATCGAGGGGTTTTCTAAAATTGCTACTCCGTTGACTCAGTTGACTCGAAAGAATGTTCCTTATGTGTGGGATAACAAGTGTCAAGTTAGTTTTGAAGAATTGAAGAAGAGATTGACTACAGCTCCTATCCTTGCGCTACCTAATGGAAATGATGATTTAGTGATTTATAGTGATGCTTCTAAAGAAGGCCTCGGGTGTGTGCTAATGCAGAATGGAAGGGTGATTGCGTATGCTTCAAGGAAGTTGACTCCGAGTGAGCAAAATTATCCTACCCATGACATGGAGCTAGCTGCGATTGTCTTTACGTTGCACAAGTGGAAACATTATCTTTACGGAGCAAAATTTGAGATTTTTACCGATCATCAAAGTTTGAAGTACATTTTCTCACAAAAAGAGTTGAATAACAGGCAAAGAAGATGGATGGAGCTATTGAAGGATTATGATTGCACTATCTCTTATCACCCGGGTAAAGCAAATGTGGTAGCTGATGCCATTAGCAGGAAATCTTTTATGGCTTCATTGATGTTGCGTGAATGGAATATGTTAGAGGATGCTCGAGATTGGAGTCCTTATGAGTCAAAGCATGGGGCTATTTTTGCGAGTATTCGAGTATTACCAGTCTTGATTCAAAAAATAAAGGAAGCTCAGAAGGATGATCCGGAGTTAGTAAAAATAGTGGATAAAATTGAAGATGGCAAATTCGAGGATTTCTCTCTTAATTCCGAAGGAGTGTTAACTTTCAGAGGCCGGTTATGCGTGCCTTGCGTGGATGGGATTAAACTCCAAGTTCTTGATGAGGGCCACAAGTCGAGGTATACTATTCATCCCGGGAGCACAAAAATGTATCAGAATTTGAAGCAACACTTTTGGTGGAATAATATGAAGAGAGAAATAGCGGATTATGTATCTAAGTGTCTAACATGTCAACAAGTTAAAGCTGAGAATCAAAGACCTGCGGGGTTACTTCAACCGTTAGAGATTCCGGAATGGAAGTGGGAACATGTTACTATGGATTTTCGTGACGGGATTACCTCGCACTCGAAGAAGGTTTGACGCAGTTTGGGTGATAGTGGATAGATTGACAAAGTCTTCTAATTTTCTACCTATTGAGATTAGCTACTTGATGGAGAGGCTTGCGACTTTATATATAAATGAGATTGTGAGATTGCATGGTGTTCTGGTGAGCATCGTGTCTGATCGTGACCCTAGATTTACATCTCAGTTTTGGCAAGCGTTTCAGAAGGCTTTGGGTTCAGAATTGAAGTTCAGTACAGCGTTTCATCCTCAGACAGATGGTCAATCAGAAAGAACTATTCAGATTCTCGAGGATATGTTACGGGGTTGTTCAGTTGATTTCTTGGATTCTTGGGATACTCATTTACCTCTCGCAGAATTTGCCCATAACAACAGTTTTCAGTCGAGTATCGGGATGGCTCCGTATGAAGCCTTGTATGGGAGGAAATGTCGATCTCCGATTTGTTGGGATGAAGTGGGAGAAGAAAAAATTTGGGGTATTGATATGGTTAATAAATCAGTTGAGGAAGTTAAACTTATTCGGGATCGCTTGAGTACCGCTCAGAGTAGACAGAAAAGCTATGCCGATCACCGGAGACGAGATCTTGAGTTTCAGTCGGGTGACTTTGTATTTTTGAAAGTTTCACCTAAAGTGGGGATTCGAAGGTATGGGAAGAAAGGTAAGCTAGCACCGAGGTATATTGGCCCATTTGAGATTTTGGGTAGAGTTGGAGATCGAGCTTATCGTCTTGCGTTACCTCCTTCTCTTGATAAGATCCATAATGTTTTTCATGTCTCGATGCTTCGAAAGTACGTGTATGATCCTTCTCATGTCTTGTCCGAGGTTCCTGAGGATATTGAACCGAGTATGTCTTATGAGGAGCATCCAGTCCAAGTAATTGATTCTAAAGTTCAAGAATTGCGAACTAAGAGTATTCCTCTTGTTAGAGTTGTGTGGAGGAACCATAATGTGGAAGAGTCGACTTGGGAGCTTCGGGAAGAGATTGAGAGGAAGTATCCTTGGTTGTTTGAGGGCTGGGTAAGTAATCCTAAAAATTCGGGTCGAATTTTCTTTAAGGGGGAGTGAGTGTAACGACCCCAAAATCCGTCCCTATTTATTTTATATTTTATTTTATATTTTGAGAATTTTTAATTTGAATTTATGTGTGCATTTTATGTGTTGCATTATATTATATGAATTGCACATCTTATCTGACTATTTGAGTTAATTAAAGTGTTAGTAGTAATATTTGTTTAGGAAGTTAATTGTGTTAGTTGACCTTAGGGTCCTTTGTGAAAATTAACCTTAGGGGCTTAAGTGTTAAAAATGGAAGTTTGGTGATTTATATGAAGAATGGAGTAAAAATCTTTAGATGATATCTCCCTCCCCTCTCCTCTGCGTTTACACCATACTCACACACCAACTTTCCCAAAATATTTTCCCAGAGAATTCCATTGTTGATGAAGGTGAGATTTTGTTCTTATTAATTTCATTTCTTTTTATTTACTACTCCATTTTCAAATCTAATTATATATAAATGATCAGGGTGTTGAATAGATTATTTCTACCCGAACAAATATTATTTCTGTGATACTTTTCCGGAAAATAGGTAAGTTACTAATCCCCCTTTAATTATTAAAATGGTCATATATATGTTATATATGCTATATGTGTTGAAAAATAATGTTTTGAATGCTTTTATGTTACTTGTAATTTTGGGACAAAGAGAGTAGAATGGAATTGGCTTTAGATGGATGTTAGTGTTGTTTTTAGGCTGAGTTCATAGCCTTTGGCAATTTATAAATGTTGTATGTTGTAAGGGTTATACTTTTGGGACGGTGAAGCGAAGGGAGTATAATTTTAGTACAATTTTGGCCATAACTTCTGCATCCGGACTCCGTTTTGGTCGTGTAAACTATCGTTGGAAAGCTCTTCTCGAGTACTACACGATGGGTTAGTTTATTCAGTTGGGTTCTGATTATTATAGTTTGGAAATCCAGTAGGTGTTTAGTAAAAAAAGATTATTAATGGTCCGTTATGGTAGAGTTGGTCCTTTGTGATCGGATTTGAATTGATGTGATCGTTTGGATTGATTGGGTGATGACTTAATGTCAATATTGTGTACACTATTATGAAAACGTGTTTACTTCTCTATGATGAGCTTGTGTGGTTCCCTTCTTTGGAATCATACCCTGTTTGTTGTTGAAGCAAGTTTTCTTTGCTACGTTTGAGTCTAAAGTCCAGCTGGTACTTGTTGTGAATCGGGCAGTGGTAGGGATTATAATGGCACACGAGCCAAGTTCATTATAAGGCTTCTACCATTGGTTTCCCATTTTTAAACCCCATCCTTAGGCCAAAGGTTGGGCACTTTGGGTTATGACTCTGTGTCATTTTCCCCGTTGTTGTTGTTGTGATTGTTTGGTTCCGGAACCCGTTTCAGCTCTTCGATGCTGCTAAGTTGAAGCCTCTCAGATGGTTATTGTTTTGGTTCAAGAACCTTGGCTCAGTATCCACGTATGAGTGTTCATTTCCGCTTTATGTGTTGTATGATGAGTTGGTCGTTATTTCCAACCGGTATGGGACGGTTGGCGATAGGGAGCCTCTCATATTATGTGCTATATGCTATATGATCATTTGTGGCATTGTTCCTTTATGTTTATCATATTAGCATGTAATGTAGTTGCATTTTAGTAACTTACTGAGATTTATTCTCACCCTTATTTGTTTACCGTTTTAGATAAGAAGGAGCCTAGGGGATAGTTCACACACAGGGAGGACGTCGAGAAAGAATTTTGGGTAAGACATTTGGGAAGTGTTGTGTAAGGCTACATTATGTAAATGTACAACCTTGTGGGTAGTGTACCCGTAACTTGATCATTGTATCACCTCTTTTTGGTTTATGTTGGTGATTTGTAAATAGTAAGTAAAGTGTGTGGCCAAGTGGCTAAGTACTTGTTTGTGAAAGTTTGTTTTGTGACTTGTAGTCAAGTCTAGTAAATGTTGTTTGGTTATATAAGACTTTTTATGAAAGTATATTTCGAAAAATTTTCCTAAAATGTTTTATGACGTCTTCCGTGCGTGTCCCGGACGTGGGGCCAAGTAGGACCACGGGTCGGGGCGCGACACAATCTCTCTCTCACCATAACGAAAATTCCCCCAAGAGTTGTCCATACAATTTTGTCTGTTTTCTTTATTTTTAGTCGACTGGAATAAAAAAACAAAACGACACAAAAAGAATATACCTACCTAGACTGAAAACCTGCAAGGGCGGTCTAGAGAAAAAATAGGGTGCGTCTAAAAGGAGGTATAATCCCCTACCTTTTACCCTCACCAAACTGGGGTTGCCCCAATGGAATTAGTCCAACTACTGATGCTCCAACAAGATCACTCCCCGCAGAAAGTCATCTCTTTTCATCAAAGCTCAATTCCCTCATCAAACTGGGGCTTCCCCAAAGGAATTGGTTCGATTACTTAACTTCTCAGAGACCACCGACGACCCGATGAAATCATACTCACTCAAAGGACAACCCTAATCAACAAGCTCGACAGAGGACAACTATTTGAATTAATTAGACTATCATTAATTATAAGGCATCTTTATAAGGTCATTGCATTTTCAAAAGGTTTTCTTTCACGACACATTGTTTACAAACCCGCACACTCGGTCTCCACTAACTTGCAAAATAGCATCTTTTTTCTCATCTCATACTCGGTCCTGTACTCTACACCCTAGGATACCCCTGGGTCCTTCACCTTGCCTCCCGTATGTCAAAATCCTAAAATCTCCTTCAGGCAACTCTGTTTAACCTCTACCAATAGAAGTCAGAAAACCAAAAGAAAAATTCGTGCGGATCCCTGCTATCCGCACGCCTCACTTTGAGCCGTACGACTTGTTGGGTTTTGAGGCAACATGCGTAGCGGAATTAAGAAATATTAAATTAACAAAACCCTAAGACACAAGATCCATTCATGATGATTAAATTAATAGCAAGATGAATTTAGAATACTAACCGTTGTTGTGCATTTAAATTTTTCGGATCTTCAAATCTTCAAGTCTTCAAGCTTTAGTTTGATCTCCTCGTTCTTCAAGTTCATCGGATCACGATCACAGGAACACGAACTTGAGATTCTAAAGCAAGCATCCTCTATGTGTATCCACATGCGAACGAATATCTAGAACCATTCTAGATCTGGATTGCTAGACCCATTAGAAACTGCTTTTCTAATCTTCAAAGGCTATATGAATTTATTGGTGTTCTTGAGCTTTTGATTCTTAATCTAAACTCAAGAATATGTTTCTCAAACACATGAAGGCTACCAATAATGATACAATATAAACTCTTACTAATTAGGGTTAAGAGAGGGGTATTTAAACTCATTAGTCCTAAACCTTTTAGGAGAAATAGGTCAAAACCCATCAAAACACGAAATCCGAAATTTGGGCCTGAACAGGGCCTGTTCGGCCGAGTCCTTTAAGGTGCTCGGCCGAGCACCCTTGTGCCAGAACATTCTGTTTCTTATGCTCGGCCGAGTCCTTTGAGGTGCTCGGCCGAGCACTACCAGAAACATGATTTTAGCCTTTTAAACAATTCGTTCTTTTGTGTGTGACCCTATAGGATTATATTAAGTTGGTAATGAGTCCAACCAAGGTCAAACTCATAAGTCATGAGCAGACTCTAGCAAGCCATCATGACTACCCAATTAATATAACTTAAACAACGTTCGTTATCCTCATAGAACATATCACAATCCTTTTGTCACGCGATATCATATTGGACATAAGTCATGGTCCACGTCAGCTTATGTTGTCCAATGCTTTCTCGATTCTGATTATGCCAATCGTAGCCTTTATAACCACCCGATTATGAGTAGCGTTTGAGTACGTCAAACATAATGCTCATCATGTGGAAGACTATGATAATCTCAGGTCTAATAAGGATAAATGATATAACTATTATGAAATTTATTTATGACATCTGACCATATCATAAATCTCATAGGTGGGTCATGTCCAGTACGTGTTCACTAAGAAGAACCCATAAGCTTAATTTGTATCATATACACATGATCATCATATGATCCTCAATTAAACTTATACTAGTTCTTCATAAGTACTAGGGACGGGGATTATTATAATAAACATATAAAACATATAATAGTCCAGGGTTGTGTAGATACCCCGGGGGAACCACGGCTTTAGGCTCGAGCGCGTGAGTGATCCTAGGATGTCTAACTTTTTTTAGATTGTTTAGAGTCGCCACCTATGTTTTGAGGAACATAAGAAAAACCTATTGATTATAGCCTAAGTTTGATTACGAAAACAGAGATTCTTTGTTTTGAGGTTCGGGGGTTAGATTACGAGATGGGAAGTACCAAAACACCCATCTCGCCCAACTAAAGTTGGTCTTGCTTGATCAAAATCTACATGAATAATAACGTTCTTCTTCTTCTTCTTTAAGTCATAAAAAGGGGGTTTAAAATAGAGTTTGGAATGTAGGAGATAACTCCTTAACCAACCTCAATGAGATGAGGTGATCATTAGAGTCATGTCCCAAAATGATTTGGGTGATTGCACATTTGATTAGAGTAAAAGAGAGAGAGGAGATGAAGTAGAAAAGAAAGGAAAAGATGGACTTTTACCTACAATTCGAAGACCTTCAAATATTGCTTGATGAGATCCTTGGAGAACCTTTAGAAAGTGATTTTGGTATAGTTTTTGTAAGTTCAATTTCTGGTCCTTAAAAATGGAGGTAAAGAGAGGTTTTTATAGGTGAAAGAGGGGTGTTTTTGGTGCCAAAACTCAGTCAGCAAGAAATCCTTCCCGGGCAAAATCCTGTAAATTGAGCAAGGGAGAGAATCCTGGCCAGAAATCTGTAACTGACGCCCAGAGGCGCGCGCTTCCTGCTTTGGTAGCGGGAGGCGCGCGCCTGGCTCCTCCTGTCGGAGGCACGCGACTCAGAGAAGGCAATTTTGACAGAATGGACTAGAAAGCCAGCCCTGTTATTCAGTTTAGTCCCTGGACTTAACGAAGTCAGTCAGGAACTTAACGGAAGTGACAGAAACTAACGAGAAACACTTAAAATAGGGAGAAACACAAGATCAAATGTGCAATCGGGGTGAGCGGTCCAAGGCGGGGTGTCTACAGAGCCCCTCGGCGACGTGGATTGCAAACCAAATCGCGTCGACGAAAGTTAAAAAACACCCGCCGAGGACATCACCAAGAAAAAGAAAAGACTCGATGAAAGCAGAAATTTGAAATTGCGAGAGATAGTGGTGCGCTCCCTGTGTGAGCGGCTTTTGTTGATAGAGGGGGTGGCATGATTCGTTAGGTGAACCTGCCGGCTGAATATCTTGAAGGAGGCCGTTAGTGAACCTTTTGAACGAGGCCGTTAGTGAACCTTCTGAGGAGGCCGTTAGTGAACCTTTGAAGAGGCCGTTAGTGAACCTTTGAATGAGGACGAATCCGTTAGTGAAATCCGTTGATGAGGCCGTTAGTGAACCTTTGGAGAGGCCGTTAGTGAACCTTTGGATGAGGCCGTTAGTGAACCTTTGAGGACGAATCCGTTAGTGAAATCCGTTGATGAGGCCGTTAGTGAACCTTTGAAGATGAACCCGTTAGTGAAATCCGTTGATGAGGCCATTACTGAACCTTTGAATGAGGCCGTTAGTGAACCTTTGAGGACGAATCCGTTAGTGAAATCCGTTGATGAGGCCGTTAGTGAACCTTTGAAGAGGCCGTTAGTGAACCTTTGAATGAGGCCGTTAGTGAACCTCTGGATGAGGCCGTTAGTGAACCTTTGAGGACGAATCCGTTAGTGAAATCCGTTGATGAGGCCGTTAGTGAACCTTTGAGGACGAATCCGTTAGTGAAATCCGTTGATGAGGCCGTTTCTTTGGAGTCTCGTGCCACTTGGAGTCACACTTGACTTTTGAATTGTGGGGTGCGGGCACAGTTGACCGTGACCAGAAAAATGTTCCTGCTGGGGATGAAATGTTGAGATTGACTCTTGAGGGGGGTATGTCACCCGTGACAGAACTTAGGGAGTTTGGAATCCGTGGGAGGACAGCCTACTTTCGAGTGGGAGTTTCTATCCTATTTCCAATTTTTGAGATGCCTTAAGGGCGGACCAGAAGAAGGTGTACCCAACTGGGTGTCCGAGGACAGGGGATGTGCCTTGATTTAAGCTGGAGATCTCTGACAAGGCCTTTTCTTGAAGTGATTTAGATTTGGGAGGCGCGCGCTTTCCTCTGTAGGTTTGGGACGCGCGCGCATTTTAGACTGCTGGCGGGTGGCGCGCGCGTCTGGGAGGCGGAATTCCGGGCTTGACATTTGAGTACCAAAAGATCCCCCAACAGCTATAATATCATCTTCTGTTCGACCACTTGATTCTCACAGCTCCTTTCTGCCATTTTTGAACACCATATTATTGCTTAACTTTACTTGTGATCAACATTTTCCATGGCTTCCAATTCTTTTGCCCTTGATGCCAAGGTTGTTAGTGAGTATGAAAAGGACTTGGGCACTTTTGTGTATTCTTTCAAGACCCATCCCAAGAAGGCCTTCATTAAAGACTTCGGGTTCCGAATTCTTTTCACCTTGCGGACGTTGAAGCTGGATTGGGATTTGTTGAGAGCTGCCGCGGCTTTCTGGGACTGCGACAGCCATACCTTCAACCTTTCAGCTAATGAAATGGTGCCGACTGTTGACGATTTCGGGGCCATCCTTGGCATGCCTTTGGCCGGTTGGATTGCCGTCCCTAAATATCACCGTGGTGCCATTGACTCTTGGGTTGAGTTACTGAATATCCCTGTTGAGGAGATGAGGAAGATGTTGCACGGTACCGTGATTGACATAACTGAGTTGCCGATGTTCTTCAGTTTACACTCGGAGGACCCGGTGGTTCAATCTTTCAAAAGGAATGCCATGGCCGTTTGTCTCTTCAGCGAAGTACTGTTTGTTACACCCTTCGGGACTGCGGACGTGCAGCTGGCTGAGATTATTTTGCAAGCTAAGGAGCAGCAATTTAGTGTAATCCCTCTTATTGTAGGGGAGACGTTGCACAGCCTTGATGAGTTACATAGGACGGGCAAGATGTGTCGGGGAAGCCCTTTGCTCTTGACCATATGGCTCCGAGAACACTTCAAGATTTATTCTCCGGACGGTGATTTGTCTCCTTTTGCTGTTCATAGGAGGAAGTTGTTGATCCGGGATTTATCTGAAGATGGTTGGAAGAAATTCTTTGCCTCTCGGATAACTGTCGACATTGAGTGGTGCCCTCCTTCTTGGGGTCTTCGTCCTTTTGTGGAATGGACTCTTGGTTTTCAGCACGTGGTTGTACCTGGCTTAAGAGATTCTTCATTTTACCAACCAGAGAGGGTTCTGCGGCAGTTCGGTCGCCAACAGATAATTCCTTTTCCGAGGGACGGAATGCTTCGTCCAGTTGCTTACATGGGTCCTGACATCTCGAGTGAGCTTCAGTCGGCTTGGGGAGATGACCGCAACCGTTGGGCTTTTGCTCCTCTGCATCGGGGGAGTGTCTTCCTTACCAAGAGCTATTTGGATTATTTATTTGGCACCCTTTACCGTGGCATCACTTGGGTCGATGTGCTTCGTGCCGAGTTGTTGGGAAAGGGTTTTGAGCCTAGCAGTACTTTGAGATATAGGGAGGTTGCTGCTGATTTGAGTAACATTCTCGCTGACCCTTTCGGTACTCCTTTGGATGACTTTTATGCTAGGAGACGTGTTGCAACACAAAAGGGTTCGGTGCGTATTAGTGCTCCTTCGTTACCCAAGAAGAAAAGGATTGAGAGACGATCGGGTGGTCCTTTGAAAGCTAAGAGAAAATTGGATTTTTCTTAGTACCCTAAGAGATTGCAATTAGACCACTTTGTTTTAGGATTTAATATTTTGATGTCTTTTGTTGCTCAATAAATCCGTTGTAATGGTTTGAATAATTCATTGAATGAATAAGAATTGCATTTTGTTATTTGAAGTGAATTGGGTATTTTTGATATGTTTTAGACCGCACCCGAAGGTTGCCTACGTTCCTCCAGTTGGGAGGCTCAGGTCTCCGTAGTTCAAACAAACAAAGACCATTTTTTTTTTGTGCACCCTGTTTTTTGCCTAGACCGCCCTTTCGGGTTTTCAATCTAGCGGGCTTCTTTTTTGCACGTGCTCTAATTTTTGCCTAGGCCGCCCTTGCGGGTTTTCTACCTAGCGAGCGATTTTTTTTTTTTTTTTTTTTTTTGTTTATTAAGCGTAGAATCTCTTGAGCTTGTCGAGGTTGACCTCCTTTGGCAGCTGGTCACCATCTAAATCCACGAGCCGGACTGCACCACCGCTTAGTATCTTTTTAACCACGTACGGACCGATCCATCGGGGTCCCCATTTCCCCAGGGGATTCATGGAATTAGGAGGATGTTGTCTTAAGACCAAATCTCCCACATTGATGTTTCGAGGCTTCACTTTTTTGTTGAAAGCTCTTGCCATCCTTTGCTGATATGCCCTCGTGCGTTCGAGTGCTCTTAACCTTTTCTCGTCGAGTAAGGCTAGCTGTTCGTATCGACTTTGCATCCAGTTGACCTCGTTGACTTGATTCTCGAGGAGGACCCGTAGAGATGGGACTTCAAGTTCGATTGGGAGTACGGCTTCAGAACCATAGACTAATGCATACGGAGTTTTTCCTGTTGCTGACTGTATTGATGTGTGGTAGCCCCACAATGCTAAAGGTAGCTTCTCGGGCCAATCCCTTCCTGTTGAAGCCATTTTCTTGACGATGGTCTCGATGGTCTTATTTGCTGCTTCCACCGCGCCATTTGCTTGGGGACGGTAAGGAGATGACTTGTGCTTAGTGATCTTGTATTCTACCAAAACTGCATCCATTTCCTTCTCAAAGTGAGAGCCGTTGTCGGAAATGATTTCATGAGGCACGCCGTATCGGCACATGATATTAATCTTTACAAATTCGGCCACTTTCTTGGCGTTGAGGGTCCGATAGGCTTGTGCTTCGACCCACTTCGTGAAGTAGTCGACTGCCACTAGGATGAATGACTGCCCATTGCTCCCGGCAGGATGAACTTTACCGATGATGTCTATCCCCCAACAAGAGAAAGGCCAAGGTGTGACCATGTTGTAAAGTTGTGAGGGTGGAGCATGTTGCAGATTAGCGTGGAATTAGCACTTGGCACACCTTTTGACTTTCTCGATACAGTCTCGTTCCATAGTGCTCCAATAGTAACCAATGCGAAGTATCTTCTTGACTAGCATAAACCCATTCATGTGGGGTCCACACTCTCCTTCGTGCACTTCACACATTATTTCTTGAGCTTCGGCCTCATTGGCGCATAAGAGATTGATCCCGTCGTGGTGCCTTTTATAGACTCGGTCCCCAATCAGTACGTATCGAGAGGCTAACCTTTGCAGAGCTGCTTGAGACTTCTTATTGATATTCTCGGGATAAGTGCCATATTTGAGGAAATTCATGATATCCGAATACCACGGAGAGTTTGTTTGAACCTCGTTGATCTCGATACTTATGCAATATGCCGGACTGTTCCTTCGAGCAATTTTGAAGGGCTTCACCATTTTCCCTTTGGGCATTTCGACTAATGAAGCTATAGTGGCCAGTGCATCGGCGAAGCGATTCTTATCCCTTGACAGGTAGTTGAAAGTGATCTCTTGGAATTGCTCAACCAGTTCTTCAAGGTGCTGACCATACTGTTGGAGAGTCGGGTCTTGGGTTCGCCATTTACCCGATTGCTGATTGATAAGGAGTAAAGAGTCGCCGAATACTTCTAGTTCTGTGATGTTTCTGTCGAGAGCTGCTTCGAGACCCGCTATACATGCTTCGTACTCGGCAATGTTGTTGGTAGCTTCGAATTCCAGGCGGATGGCAATGGGAGTGTAGATGTCTTTTGGATCGACAAGCAATACTCCTATACCAAAGCCGTGTTTATTGGCGGCGCCATCGAAAAAAAGTTGCCACTTAATTTCCTTAGTTGCAGTACAAATTAAATGCTCGTCGGGGAACTGTACATCTTCCCCCTTCACTTCGTCACACGGGAATTCGGCAAGCTAGTCACTGAACACTTTTCCCCTGACGGATTTTAGTGTGACGTAAGTGATATCATAGCCGGCGAGCATGAAGTACCATTTGGCTATTCTTGTTGACATGAAAGGCTTCTCGAAGATGTAGCGGAGCGGGTCCACCTTTGCTACTAGCTTGATCGGAAAAGCTTCCATATAGTGTTTGAGCTTTTGAGTGACCCAAACCAATGCTGCACATGACTTCTCTAAGACAAAGTAGTTCTTTTCGCCTCCTTGGAATCGGCGACTGACAAAATAAATGGCGTTCTCCTTTGTGGACTCTCGTTGCTCTTGTGCTAACATAGCCCCTAGGGCTTCATCATTGACAGTGAGATAGAGAAAAAGAGGTTTCTCCTTGTGCGGCGGAACTAGAACAGGAGGGCACGTCAAGTAATGCTTCACTTGGTCGAAGGCTTCTTGGCACGCGTCGGTCCATTCCAGAGCCACATTCTTCTTGAGTAGCTTGAAGATTGGCTCGCACATGGAAGTGAGTTGGTGCACAAACCGACTGATGTACTGCAGTCTGCCCATGAAACCTTTGATCTCTTTCTGCGTCTTTGGAGGAGGCATGTCAATGATTGCCTTGATTTTGGAGGGGTCTACTTCAATTCCCCTTTCAGTGACCATATAACCAAGAACTTTGCCTCGGATAACCCCGAACGTGCACTTTGCAGGGTTGATCCTCATCTTGTGTTGACGAAGCCTTCCAAAGAACTTGCGGAGATCGATTAAATGTTGACCATCGGTCCCTTTGGAGTGAATGATCATGTCGTCCACATAGACCTCGATTTCTTTGTGAATCATATCGTGGAACAAGTCTGTCACGGCTCTTTGGTAGGAAGCCCCAGCGTTTCTTAACCCAAATGGCATGACTGTGTAGCAAAAGGTACCCCACGGTGTTGTGAAGGCTGTCTTGTGTTGATCTTCTTCGGCCATGAGAATCTGATTGTACCCAGCGAACCCATCCACGAATGAGCGAACCTCATAGGCAGCAGTGGAGTCGACCAGCATGTCGATATTAGGGAGTGGAAAATCATCCTTTGGGGAAGCTTTGTTTAAATCCCGGAAGTCCACACAAACTAGAACCTTGCCGTTTGCCTTCCTGACTGTCACGATGTTGGCTAACCATGTCGGATACTCGATAACCTTGATGAAACCCACACTGAGGAGCTTCTCAATCTCTTCTTTGACCTGCAGAGACCATTCTGGCTTGATCTTTCTGAGCTTCTTCTTTACTGGCCTGGCATCTTCTCTGATCGGAATCCTGTACTCCGCTACCTTTCTGTCCAAACCCGGCATGTCTTTGGATGACCATGCGAACACATCCACGAATTCCCGTAGTAATGCAGTCAATTTGTCTCTGTCGTCCCCCTTGAAGAAGCTTCCAATCTTAGTTTCTTTTGGCTCTTTTTCGGTACCCAGATTAACAACATGCAATTCTTCGTCAGCCTTTGGACCATTTTCACCACGACTACGGACTTGTTGAGCAAGTTCATTTAAGTATGTTGTGTTTTCGTGGTCTATTTCATCATAATTTGAATCGTTATTAACTTGTTCGTTAAGTTCATTATTAGTTAATTCATCATTTATGATGTTTGCAATCTCAGGGTACTCAAAAATATCAAATTTTTCATTAGCAAAGAAAGGAAACACACGCTCGGCTATGGCCTCCAAATCCTCTTGGGTGAGGGTATTAGAGACATTCTCGGACTCGAAAGTAAGTGTGAGCCGCTCTTCCTTTGTTGCTGTGCGAGGTATGCAACCCATTTCTTGGACTAAGAATTCTTCGGATACCACGGGCCCTTTCGTTGAATACCAATTGTTGATCGGCTCGGAGCTTGGCGGGATCTCACTGATAGTCTCGTTCATGATGACGGTGTCATGGATGGCGTTAACTTGGCATTCATTCATCATGGCAAGCTCTTCGAACATGGAGGCTAAATCTGTTAGTTCTTCCCCCACGGTGATTTATGTCTCGGATTCTATAGTCATCTTCCTTCCCCACCATTCACGGGGCGGCATGGGAGTTGGTTCCCTTTCGTATTTCTGGATCTCACAATCGGAGAAGATTTTGAGGCCGGGCTTTTTGACACCCTTATTGTTAACCCAGGGCTCGGGAAAGATCATGTATGGAACGTCTTCCCCTTGGCGGACAAAATAGCCATTCAACGTCTTGTGGTAAGGCCTTAGATTAGGGACCTCATAACGACGGCCTTCTTTACGAGCTCGGGCCTTTTCGTTCTTGATCGCTTGCTCTTGTTTCAAGTATTCTCTGGAAGGCTCGTACCCCATACCGAATGTGTTCTTGACGAATGGGACTTGCACAGGGCGTAGGATTCCTTGTTGAATGGGTGGTCCCCTCGAGTTCTCCTATCTCTATTACATTGACATGTTCGTCATTAGTCACTACAAATTCTTTCTTATCTATGAGATCTTGAATGATATTGCGGAGAACGAAGCAATCCTCGGTGGTGTGGCCACTATATTGGTGGTAGCCACAATATTTGTGGTGAGCATGATTGGGGTGGACCGTCTTGGGTTGGTACCCTTGCACGGGTGTGACTTGACCCTTTGCTTTGAGGACCTCGAACACTTCGGTTTGAGTCATGCCTTGGAGAGGCGTGTAGACACAGTCATTTCGGGACTTCTTCCCTTGAGGTGGAGGAACCTTTTTGTAATTCCCCTTGTCAATAGTGATGGCGTTGACCGAGGCTTCTTTTGTGGAGTTGGAAGCGGCCTTGTAGCGGTAAGTAGGAGTGGCCTTCTTGATCTCCTTGAGCATGTCATCCATGCGTACCCCCGCCTCATACATTTGGGAGAAGTCGGAGTAGCAAGCCCCACTTAGGTGGGTGCGGAGATCAATCTTGAGACATTTGAGAAAGATGTCCATTTGCTCTTTTGTGTTTGGCCTCTCAACAATTTCAGAGAGTTTCTCATTCCACTCCTTGTGAAGTCGATGAAGGACTCATTGTCTCGTTGAGTAGTGTTCTCTAGCTCTTTCCTTGTGGGCCGGTGAGTGGTGTTGCCTTGGTATTTGTTCTTGAAGGCAAGCATGACGGAGTCCCAATCAAGACGGACAGTGAGCGGGAGAGTAGCATACCAATATTTTGCCGCCCCCTCGAGAGTGAGAGGAAAGCATTGAGCCATCACCTTGGGGGAGACCTTCTTCGGAACCATTGCCCAAATGTAAGTCTCAATGTGAGCCATGGGACAAGAGTTGCCCTTGAATTTGCTTATGTCGGGCATCTTGAACTTATCGGGAAGAGCGGCCATAGTACTCATGAGGATAGATGATTGATAAAGGCTTGTGTCGGAGCCTTTCCCCATGTTGAGCCCATTGAATTTTTGGTCGATGTAGGCCATGATAGAATCTACCATTTTGGGCTCATTGTTCTCGGAACTTGGTTCCCCCATTTTCTTGGTGCGGGTGTTGACATAAGGACTTTTGAACAAACCCTCGGTCCACTCGGATTCATCATCATTATTCTTGTTCTTTCCCTTGGCAAGGTTAGTGAGCTTTTCTTTCATTAGTTCCATCTCGGCCTCGTGGGCCTCCCTTTGGCTGTCGAGGTGGGATTGCCAAATGTCGTCTTTGCTTTGTGCCTCCTTATTAAGGGTGGAGACTTGCTCTTGGAGGAGTTGGACCATTGTTGAAAGCTGTTCGAGAGACATGGTGTTGCTGCTGCCGGTCATGGTTGCTGTTGGAGCTGCTGGAGTGATCTCTTCACGGACTAACCGATTTGCCGAATCCCGGTAGACTTTGTAAGTACCAATTGAACCTATATTGCAGAAGAGGCCCTTTTCAGTCTTGAGTAACACTTGCAGTCCACGAAGAGGCTTAGAACATACAGTTGGGCACACGACTCGAACCAAATAAGAAAAGACTCCTTTTTTTTTATAAGTCGGAGGGAATGAATCCCTTTTGGGGTTTCTAAGAAAATAATGGAATCGTCACACTAGTATATAGACCATCTCGCGGTCCTATATACTCATCGGATTCCATCGCGCTTGTGAATCCTACATGTATCGGGATTAAACTAAATTAATGTAGTAAAGCATACATGCGGGGACGGATTTTTATTTTCGTCCAAAATAACCACTTTTGGGGACAGATTTTTATTGTGTCCGTTTCAACAAGTTGGCATGTATGATTTGAAGACATTAGTTTAGGGAAATCTCGGTACATGGAAACCGACTTGAGTCACGGAGTGTTAGACCCCAACTAGAATTGTGTGGTTTGTGCTCGGCTTGAATATGAGGCTCAAAGGTCACCCCCGGCATGTAGTCTTGAACTACGCCACGGGCTGAGGTTTACCGCTTCGAAAGAGCCAAGGTCTGGTGGAGCTTGAAACTTTCTAGGACGGGCCTCGACGGGTTTGGGGTTGGACTTGTGCGACTCGATAGTGAGCAGTTCATAGGAATATGTGCATGTAGTGTGAGGTCTAACAAGTGACAAATTTTTTATATTTTTTTTTTTTTTGAAAAGAAAGAAAACAAACAAAACACATAAGCACATTACAACTCCCGAATCACCCGTGTGACCGGTAAATAAAACACAAAATTAAAACAGTCCGAGGGTTCAATTCTGTTCTGATGCAGGCAACTGTGCCCACACCCCACTGTTCTGCTCAGTCACTGAAACCTGTCTCTGTTCTAGGAATCAACCCAGAAGCGTGCGCCTCTGAGTGCTGATGTGGGACGCGCGCGCATGGCGCAATGCTTATGGGAGGCGCGCGCTTCTGGGCACACCTGTCAGAATGTCAGATTTTGGACTCAGGGGATTGCCCTGGTCCTATGTTCATATTGTAACCCCTGCAGAAATGATTAGTGCAGAATAGCAGAAGAAGATGAAGAACATGAAGAAGTGGGCGATTCGGGTTCTTGATGCGGGATGCGCGCGCCTTAGGCTGAAGATGCCAGACGCGCGCGCCTCCCCCATCAGGAATCAGAATGCCCAGAAAAGATGTAGATTTCGATCAGAATGCAAGTTTAACCCTCAAATCTCCCCAGCGGAGTCGCCACTGTAGATACCCCGGGGGAACCACGGCTTTAGGCTCGAGCGCGTGAGTGATCCTAGGATGTCTAACTTGTTTTAGATTGTTTAGAGTCACCACCTATGTTTTGAGGAACATAAGAAAAACCTATTGATTATAGCCTAAGTTTGATTACGAAAACAGAGATTCTTTGTTTTGAGGTTCGGGGGTTAGATTACGAGATGGGAAGTACCGAAACACCCATCTCGCCCAACTAAAGTTGGTCTTGCTTGATCAAAATCTACATGAATAATAACGTTCTTCTTCTTATTCTTTAAGTCATAAAAAGGGGGTTTAAAATAGTGTTTGGAATGTAGGAGATAACTCCTTAACCAACCTCAATGAGATGAGGTGATCATTAGAGTCATGTCCCAAAATGATTTGGGTGATTGCACATTTGATTAGAGTAAAAGAGAGAGAGGAGATGAAGTAGAAAAGAAAGGAAAAGATGGACTTTTACCTACAATTCGAAGACCTTCAAATATTGCTTGATGAGATCCTTGGAGAACCTTTAGAAAGTGATTTTGGTATAGTTTTTGTAAGTTCAATTTCCGGTCCTTGAAAATGGAGGTAAAGAGAGGTTTTTATAGGTGAAAGAGGGGTGTTTTTGGTGCCAAAACTCAGTCACCAAGAAATCATTCCCGGGCAAAATCCTGTAAATTGAGCAAGGGAGAGAATCCTGGCCAGAAATCTGTAACTGACGCCCAGAGGCGCGCGCTTCCTGCTTTGGTAGCGGGAGGCGCGCGCGCCTGGCTCCTCCTGTCGGAGGCGCGCGACTCAGAGAAGGCAATTTTGACAGAATGGACTAGAAAGTCAGTCCTGTTATTCAGTTTAGTCCCTAGACTTAACGAAGTCAGTCAGAAACTTAACGGAAGTGACAGAAACTAACGAGAAACACTTAAAATAGGGAGAAACACAAGATCAAATGTGCAATCGGGGTGAGCGCTCCAAGGCAGGGTGTTTACAGGTTGTTATCTCCATAACAAATGAAAACATGATGCAACGTAAGGCCTTTCTCAAGGGCCTAGGGCATAATTTCCAACAATCTCATACTTGCACTAGGCCCAATCAATGCGTATCTAATACCATTGAGGTTAGCTTATGACCATCATAACAGCATGTGGAGAATCTTATGTAGGAAGATTATCCTTGTTATCATCATAAAGTATTTTGCATATTTTGACATCTCCCATATCAACGATTTCTCGTAGAGATGGAAATGTCTGAGTGTGTGATTTGGATCATAGATGAGCCTTTGGCACCTTAGCTTGTGGAATAACCATTATTTCACAATAAAGGTCCATAGGATTAGTAGTACTAGAAACTATTTCTAGTTTTACTAATAACATCTATATTCAAACAACTCCCTTAGTTACAACTCTTGTAACTAAATACTCAGCATTATTTGTAGAATAATTTATAGTGTATTTGCTTGGAACTATTCCAACTAATAGCACTTACTTTAAACATATGTTTATACTGCGATTTAAATTACCCTTGTCGATGTGGAAGCATGCATCTATGTAACCATTTACTAGATCATCTCCCATGTCAACAACCATCAAGAATGCATCCTTAGTTCTTCTTAAGTACATAAGGATATTCTTGACCATTATCTAGTGACTTTCACTAGGATATGATTAGTTTGTTCTCATCATACTCCAAGTATACGAGTTATCCCGTCTAAGTACATAGTATGACATACATTATGGATCCAATTTCCGAAGCATATGGAATCTTGATCATGTATTCTTGCCCATTAGTCTTCCACTAAGACTAAGTCTTGCCAAGAATATTGTCATTAGACAACCTTGCAAGTTTTTCTCTAAGAGACTTGCATACTGAACGATTCAGTACTTTGTCTTTATAAGTACTTTGACACAAATCAATCAACTTCCTAGTTTTATATCAATAGATATTAATTCCAAGGATGTAAGCGGCTTCTTCCTAAGCATTTCATTAAGAAACTCTTTCAAAATGAATTATATATCAACCACATATACAAGACTAGGAATTAAACTATGCTCCCATTAATTTCTTAGCAAACACAAGTTTCATCTTTGATGAATTTCAAACGATTCGAACACTTCATCAAAATGATAGTTTAAACTCCAAGAAGCTTGCTTCGATCCATCCTATGGATTTCCACAACTAAACGTACTTTATTAGAATTTTCTGGACTATCAAAACCTTTAGGTTGTATCCAATACATCCTTAAGTTAGTTCCCGTTAAGGAACGCTGTTTTGATATCCATTTGTCAAATTTCATATTCCAAATATGAAGATATGACAATGAGAATTCTAATATCTTAGAGCGTGACTACGAGTGAGAAAGTTTTATCATAGTCGAAATATGAGTCAACCTTTTCCACATTTAGTCTTGCTTAATTAGTATGTTCCTTGCTACCCATGTATATTTTCTCCAAGAAAACTCAATTCCATCCTTTGGTTTTACACCTTAGGTTAGAATGATCAAGTTCCAAACTTGATTATACTACATGGATTGCCTTTTAGATTTTATGACTCCAAGCCATTAATCTAAATATGGAGCGGACTTCGCATTTCGATAGGTGGTAAATATGTCATTCTAAATGAACTTTTCCTCAATACTTTCTATTACGAGAAATCCAGTATTTCTTGTTATAGATTATATCCTATCGTATATGCAAGTAACTTGTGTATCTTGAACGAATTTTCACAACTCCTTGTAAATATTTGTTCAATTTCCATCAAAGGTTCAATATAATTTTCTAGGTCTCGAACCATTCGAGATATATTTTATTCCAACTGGTTCTTTTAGAGATAAACAATTTATCTAGAAAGGTACCATCATAAGCAACAAACAATTTGTTTTTTATAAGTAAAATAATATCCTCAAGTTTCCTTAGGATATCCCATGAAAATACATTTATTAGATTTAAGTGTGAACTTGTTCCAAACAAGTCTTTTCACAAAAGTCTCACTATTTTAAATCTACATGAAAGACAAACCGATTTTTCTTTCATTCTATATCACATATGGTTCATTTGAAACTATTTTGATGGAATACAAATTAGTGTAATTATAGCGGTCTCCAATGCATAACCCCAAAATAAATAATGGAAGATCAATTTGACTTTTATCATCTAATGAACCATATCCAATAAGGTTCAATTCCTCCATTTAGACACATCATTCAAAATGGTGTTCTTGGTGGAGTTAATTGTGAAACAATTTCACAATCTTAAAGATGATTGTCAAATTCTTGGTTCAATTATTCATCATCACGATCGTATCGGATCTTTGAATAGTTTTGCCAAGTTTTACCAAAATCCTCTTTTAGCATTGCCACTTAATGAACCATATACATCGACATGTATTAGGTTTAATAAGTCACTAGCCCTTTTACTACTCCTAGTAAAAGATGTCTTGGTCCAAGTAAATAAGATTTGCATATATCATATGATTCAAAATCGTATGACTTTAAAACTCCTTCCAACGGAATTTAGATATGCGTTTCTTATTTATTTTATCAAAACAATAATGCCTTAAGAATTTTAATAATAATTTATGTTATAATCTTATTCATTATGTTGTTCTTCAAGATTTAGGATATTAGATTTATTTGTAAGATTTAATAATACGATAAAGTAAATCAAAATAAATAAAGCATTTTCTTATTCTCAATAAGAAATTAATATACTTCATTATCTTATAGCAAAATAATACATTTCCACTTAATAAATAAAGCCACTTCATAAATTTTCTACGAACAATGTTGCAACTCTTGCATCATTACCATTCGTAGATTAACTTTACTTTTAAGTAGTCTTTAAATTTACTAATTCTTGCACATTTTACAAATGTGGGATCAAATCTGGTATCCAATACCCAATAATTAAAATTAGAAAGATTAATCTTATAACATAAATATCCGAAGTGGTAGTTCACTACCATTCACTTTCTTTGATCATCCAGAATTTTGATTATAATTTTAAATGGTCAATCCAATTGCCACGTTACCAAATTGTACTATTTAGAGTTATAACTTTACCCATAATTATTTCCTTTAGGTTTGATAACCTTTGTCTTGCCTTTATCTTTTAATCTTCTTTTCTTTTAGAAATTCATTAAGTCAAAAATCAAATTTTCGACTTAGATCATCATCTTTCCGCACTTTATTTCAGATATTGAGAGCATAAACTGTACGGCCGAAACTAAGCCAAAAGGCATCCACAATTCCGTACATCATTCAGAAATTTAGAGAACAGTCCATACGGCCGAAACTAAGCCAAAAGGCATCCACATTTCCGTATGAATCTGTAGTCTTGTTTCTAAATTTCATGTCTCACCAATTTAACTGATTTCAGCAATCAAGAACAATTCATGATTCTTACTTCTGAATTGACATCACTTTTCAGGAAACAATGTTTCGAAAACCAGCTATCTGAAACTAGATTCAATCCTAGATTAATTTTGAAACTGACATTTAATTTCAGGAAACACGG
Organism: Campanula takesimana; assembly: GCA_026119855.1. Lineage (NCBI taxonomy): Eukaryota > Viridiplantae > Streptophyta > Magnoliopsida > Asterales > Campanulaceae > Campanula > Campanula takesimana. The sequence goes on from JAOWBW010000928.1 coordinate 344,313, forward strand.
TTTCTAAAACCAGCTATCTGACAATTAAATTCAACTCAAAATATTTATCATAAAAGCGGTAGATTTTCAATTTCCAAAATTTACCTTAAAATTGCTTTCCTTGATTCAATTAGGATTTGGTGTTTCATGATGATCCAATCATCATAATCATCAAAACCAAGAATAAACAACTTATTCATGAATCTAAGATCATCAACAAGTTAATCAAATTAAATTTTGATAATCATACGGAACATATTAATCAAATTAATATTGCAATTTAGGTTACTTAGGATTATTAAGAATGTATAGTTTCCGTTTTTTTTTTTTTTTTTGCTTTAGAACAATTCTTAAGCTCATGATCCAATAAAGGAAATTAATTTCATTCTCTTTTAACTTTGTCCTTTCAAGAACAGATCGCAGTACTAAACATAATTATAGTATAAGATAATATTCTATATAAATATGCAAATAAATATACACCTATATTTCATACCAATCATTTAAGAGATAAATTATTTGTATTTCATAAATACTCCCACTAAATTATATAACCTTCATATACAACAATTGTATAATATAATTTAATGTGCTATGATCCATATTTCACTTGATCTTATGTCTGCGAGGGCAAGATGCATAAGACCAAGCTATTTAGGTAGATAACTCCTTATCAATCACATCATATGTGATTCTTAGATCTTTTATGAGATTGTTTCAGACATCCAATGTCAAACATGTTTTAATATCATCTTGTGCCTTAGGCCCATAACTCTTATGATAGTCTAATTAAGTCAAACCACGTTAAACGCATAGGAACCAATCTTTCACTTACCATGCTCATACACTGATAGAATTAATGCACCTCGCGATGGTTAGAGCCCGCATAAAAATACCCGGTGTACTCACATGTGTTTTAATAATTGATTGGCACATGACTGAAATTTTTAAGAAGGTTCTTTCGTATAGCAACGCGCATAACAAAGGTATAATTAATATAATTAATTAATGAATGGATATTATGTGAATATAATTATGAATTTTAGATTTTCATAGAGTCCTACTCTTGGTATAATACATATTGGATAATGATTTCTTTCATAGAGTCCAACTCTATTAAGAATACATTACTTCATAGAATCCAATTCCATGAACAATACGTATTCTACAAAGCATCTCCAAGTCTGAAAATCACGAATTCAGAAAACTGCACTGCACGCGAACTGCACGAAAAATCTGCACGGATTCGTGCATTGCACGCGAACTGCACGAAAATTTTGCACAAAATTCTGGACTGCACGTGCGTTGCACGTAATCTGCACGAAAAAACTGCACAAAACGTGCATTGCACGCGAACCGCACGATCGCAATTTATCTAATCTTGAACCTTTAAGAATTCAACTATTTATGATAATCAAATTATCATAAACATCAAACCCTAAGAACAAACAATTTGTTCTTCGAGATCAAGAATCATCAATTCAATAATCCAATTAAAGATATTGATTATCCGATAAATAGATTAATCATATTAATCATGCAACTTGAAAACCTTGTTCATAATCATACTATATCAAATATATAATTGTTTCACCAAAAATTCACATAAATCCCTTATTCTAAATTCTCATCATGCTAGATCATATAATCAAATTATATATTAAACATGATAATATTAAAATAACCATACATGAACGGGGCTCTGATACCACTGTTGGGTTTTGAGGCAACATGCGCAGCAGAATTAAGCAATATTAAATTAACAAAACCCTAAGCCCCAAGATCCATTCATGATGATTAAATTAATAGCAAGATGAATTTAGAATACTAACCGTTGTTGTGCATTTAAATTTTTCGGATCTTCAAATCTTCAAGCTTTAGATTTGATCTCCTCGTTCTTCAAGTTCATCGGATCACGATCACAGGAACACGAACTTGAGATGCTAAAGCAAACATCCTCTATGTGTATCCACACGCGAACGGATATCTAGAACCATTCTAGATTTGGATTGCTAGACCCATTAGAAACCGCTTTTCTAATCTTCAAAGGCTATATGAATTTATTGGTGTTCTTGAGCTTTTGATTCTTAATCTAAACTCAAGAATATGTTTCTCAAACACATGGAGGCTACCAATAATGATACAATATAAACTCTTACTAATTAGGGTTAAGAGAGGGGTATTTAAACTCATTAGTCCTAAACCTTTTAGGAGAAATAGGTCAAAACACGAAATTCGAAATTTGGGCCTGAACAGGGCCTGCTCGGCCGAGTCCTTTAAGGTGCTCGGCCGAGCACCCTTGTGCCAGAACATTCCGTTTCTCATGCTCGGCCGAGTTCTTTGAGGTGCTCGGCCGAGCACCACCAGAAACATGATTTTAGCCTTTTAAACAATTCGTTCTTTTGTGTGTGACCCCATAGGATTATATTAAGTTGGTAATGAGTCCAACCAAGGTCAAACTCATAAGTCATGAGCGGACTCTAGCAAGCCATCATGACTACCCAATTAATATAACTTAAACGACGTTCGTTATCCTCATAGAACATATCACAATCCTTTTGTCACGCGATATCATATTGGACATATGTCATGGTCCACGTCAACTTATGTTGTCCAATGCTTTCTCAATTCCGAGTAGATTGATATGAGAAAATGACATTGAACACTTCAATACATTTGGGTATGGCCATACACTATCATCAATCTCACTCATCGAGAGGCCAAGCAGATATCTCTCTTGAGAGAGGGACAAATCCCATCTTGACCTATCATTCTTCCCAACATGAATCCGATTATGCCAATCGTAGCCTTTATAACCACCCAGTTAGGGGTAGCATTTGAGTACGTAAAACATAATGTTCATCATGTGGAAGACTATGATAATCTCAGGTCTAAGGATAAATGATATAACTATTATGAGATTTATTTATGACATCTGACCATGACATAAATCTCATAGGTGGGTCATGTCCAGTACGTGTTCACTAACAAGTACCCATAAGCTTAATTTGTATCATATACACATGATCATCATATGATCCTCAATTAAACTTATACTAGTTCTTCATAAGTACTAGGGACGGGGATTATTATAATAAACATGTAAAACATATAATAGTCCAGGGTTGTTATCTCCATAAAAAATGAGAATATGATGCAATGTAAGGCCTTTCTCAAGGGCCTAGGGCATAATTTCCAACACGACTACCCCTCAAAAAACAAAAAGAAATGGGTCAACCTTTTTCTAACCCAATCCACCCAACCAGGCTGATCAAGAAACCTGCAGCAACACAAGTATACCAGAAAACCCAAACAGTTTCCCAACTAGGGTACCATCAACCCATGCAACACGCCCCGAGGCTGGACAAGCACACAAGTGCCACATCCATTACATGCATACATGGATACATACTACATAATCCGTACATGTACATACTACATAAAATATAAAACAAGAACTAATAAGTGTCCATACAGTCATCCATAAATATGTATTGTCCTACTGCCTGCCCTACGCTAACAATCTCAGGCCTGAGAAGCTGACCCACTAGCATCACCTCGAGTCCTCTTCTGTTGAGGTGGACGCCTACCAGTATCAGCATCATCATCATCGCCGTCACTAGAAGGAGGAGAAACACCACACTCAACCAATATGCAGATGCCCTTCGCCACCTTCCCGTGAAGTCTCCGAATGACTGCCCGCAGACCTGACTCATGACGCGCCATGGCATCATATGTTCGGTTAGTCACCTAAGGAAAAGGCAACACAGTTACGTTAAAACAAATCCAAATAAGACAATGGCTAAATGCAAAAACGAGATGAATGGAAAGAAAAGATGAAATACATACACTGACATGGCCCGATGGGATCTAAAATTCTGGAGCAATCTCACCCACCTCATACTGCACCCACTGAGGGTTACCTCTGTCATCAGTATATTCATAAAGGGGAGCTCTAAAAACCTGATCAAAAGAAGGACCTGCTGTGCCCGGTGCCACTGGATCGACATGTCTACGCCTTATCTTTCTCAGCTTCTCCTCAATCACAGCCCGAGGCCTCCCGAGGCGTGTCCTGTCAAAGTCGTCATATAAGGCCCCCTCCATAATATACTATCTAGAATCAAGGCCTGCTGTCAGCCTAACCCAGTCATGCAGAGACGTCGGATCAGTCATAAACCGTGGAGGATCCATCGGAACCTGGTGTAGACACCCCGCCTTGGACCTCTCATGTCCCGATTGCATACACATTCTCTATCTTCCTCTCTTCTGTTATGTTTTGTTACTTTCCGTTAACTTTTGTTACTTTCCGTTGAGTTCTTGACTTACTCCGTTAGTCTTGGATTTGACTAAGTGACAAAGTCAACCTTGAGTCTTTGTTTCACTTATTTTTGTTGACTTTCGTGATGTTCGTTAAGTTTTTGGACTAATTCCGTTAGTTTTGGGGCTTAACTGCATAACGGGGTTAACTTTTGGGCTGAAATATGAATTTCCTGAAGCTGGGATGCGCACGCCTTTGCCCTCCTTTGTGGGAGGCGTGCTCCTCCCATAGGGGGGGTGGGAAGCGCGCGCTTCCCACTTCCAGAATCTCAGATTTTGCCAAATTTCCCTCCTTTTCTGATTTGTAACCCCCAAGACCATTATGCCTTGGATTGATCCGGGGAATGGCCATCTTTGTGACCACAAACACTTCTCCAACACCTATATAAACCTCTTCATTCCATCATGAAAGGAGAGGATGGTTTCTTAACACAAAAATACTTCAAAACACATAAAAGTCTATTTTTCAAGAAGTGGTCAACACAAAGATTTGGTTCTTCTCCGTTCAAGCATAAGGTACAAGGTTTATTCTCTTCTTCTAAATTCTAAGTCTTATTTCCTTTCTTCACATTCTCATCTCTTCTAAGTGAGTATGCAATCTCCATAAAAAGGGATACAACCAAAAGGCCACTTCACTATTGAAGTTTGGCCAAGGTTACATCCCGACATTCCAAACTTCATTTAATTTATATTTCATTTCTTAATGTAATCATTTAGCACTAGTCCAACATGTAACTATTTAGCATTAAATTAATAAAATCATTCTTTTCCCCTTTTTTCTTTACATTATAATTGTTAGCATTGTTAATAAATTGAAGGACATTTAGCATTAGAACACCAATAGTAGCAAGACCCGCATAAGCGGGGCGGAGTGGGTGTTTAAGTACTTCCCACTCCGTCACCTAACCCCCAAACCCTTCTCTCCCGAATCTCTGGTTTTGTACATAAATTAGGCTATTTCTAGGTTTTTCTTATGTTCCTTTAAAAACATAGGTGGCGACTCTAAACAAATCTAAAACAAGTTAGACATCCTAGGATAATTCACCGCTCTAGTAAAGCCGTGGTTCCCCGGGGTATCTACACCTGGTAAGCACTGTCTGCTCCATGCTGTGCGCATACCCTCTTACCAAGATAAAGGGCATCCCCGCTATAACCAACCAGCAGCCTCCTCTGGCCATTCGCCTTAAGCGCCCCTGCAGTGAGCAACTCAAAATCTAAATACGCCCATGGATAGAAAGTCATGTCTCTCAGCCGGGGTCCCCCCAGAATGGTCTTTAGCTGAGCATAAGTATAATGCCAAGAAGTCGCATCTCATCTGCTCCTGCAACCCGGCACCCATCGGCACATGGCAGGATAAGTGGATCGAGAACTAGTCGTCCCAAACCGACTCAAAGCAAGAATCTCGTAAGCCCAACACTATATGGAAAAGTCATGAGATATAATAAGAATTAGTCGACAAGATGAAAAGACTGAAATCAAAAAACAGACAAACAAAGAAGGATACCTCCAGCGCAGAGTGCAAACAGTCAACCGATGCCGACTGCGACCTACAACTCCTGTCCAAAGAACGATACAGCTCAGCTAAACCTGCCAATCCCCAAGCTATCTTAATCATCGCATCCAAGTCCGCTAGGCATCCCAGCAAGGGGATCATGGCTGTCATACCGTCATTAGCAAAAATTGTCTGGGACAAGCCATACCAAATGAATACCCGGGCCACTATCTCTGGGTCACCTCTGCCGGCCTCAAGATCAGTCAGCATCTCCTCATACAAGTTCTTTAGGCCCCCAAACGTACACTATACCCAATCTTGATATCGGTACAATCAAATCTGATCAAACTCTGAAGCATATTCTTATCACTCCACACTGGGCTACCAGTGAACCACAATCGTGTAAGATACATCAAATCTGATGGAGTCACTGTAACCTCCCTGTAACTGAAATGGAAGGTATGAGTGGTGTCCCACCAATGCTCCCTCAATGCTATGACTAGATCAGTGCTCTTGGTCAACTCTCCCTGACCGAACAAGCTATCAAAGAAGAACCCTAAACCGGTGGCCCGTACCCTGTTCTGAACAACCTCGGGAGTCTTCTCCCATAAACTGTACACAATGCTACACGAATCCCGCGAGTTCAGAGGTGGCACTACAACATGCAAACACAAATAGGTATACACACCTCAGGTATGCAATTAAATCTAGCAATTCATTTCATGATATATGCAAATATATAGACTGTTGCAACATTACTCTAGGAAATCCCACAAAATTCCCAACAAATACTAAAACACATATACATCGCATGTTACAAGACTGACAATCAAAACCCTAGCCTACCTAGGACAAAACAATTCAAAACAGCTAAAACTAGTCCAAGATTACAATATTAACGAACAAAATTCAAACCTCACACAAAACAAGCTTTCTCAACGAAACACTAGCATACATTGTCTACCTATGCTCAAAAAAATGTCAAACAACACAGTAACACATTAAACTAAGCCAATTGGAGTAAAAATTAGCCCAAGATTGCAACAATTTTCATTCAAAATGTAACCTTACACAAAAATCGCATTTTTTAGGAAAACCACCAAATCAACGCATTAATACCCATGCTATAAAGGACTTCAATTTCAAAAATGCACGGTTAATTTGAGTTAAAATCAGTTATTAACACAAAACCCCCAAATCTTAGAACCTTAAACCCTAGGTTTCGAATTTCAAACAAAACCCAATCAAAATCAAAATTACTTGCATAAAATGTTCAAAGTCAAACCCTTATTCCCAGCCGCGTAGTAGCAAGAGTGAAGCCTCAGATGCGCGTAAAAGTCTGATTGCTTGAAATGCTTGAGTTTCAGGTGTGGGACATTCTTCTTTTGTTTTGGTGGAGCTTTGGGTATCATTTGACGAGCTTAAACAAGCCCAAACTTTTGCCTTTGATTTCTCTGGAATTTCCCCTTCGAAATGGTCGCCGGCAACTCTTCTCCCTCTCCTTCTCTGTCAATGGCGTGTGGTGTGTGTTTGTCTCCAAATTTCCCCAAACTCGTCAGTTAGGCACAAAAATGGACGAGGGTCCGTCCACCTCCTCGCACGTCGTACGATGCCCTCTTTAAAATAAACTTGAAATTCCTAAACTGCCCCTGAACGCTTTTGACAACTTTCGTCCGCCTGGATCTCCGACGTACGGCGACCTCTTTAAAAATCCATCTGAATTCCCTAAAATGCCCATCAGCGCTACATGTGAAATTCACAAACTGCCCCTGGCTTTTTTACTAAGATGCCGTCCGCCTTGAGCCAAGCCGTATGGACACCCCTCAGAAAACTTTGAAATTATCACAATTTCACCTCCTAATCTCAACGAAATCGCATCCAAACCTTGGGTAAATTACAACTAAACACCTATACTTAACATTATTTACGGCCAAACCCCAAATTTTGGGTAACTAACAATCAAGTCCCTCATTCCAAATAATTTACAATCAAATCCCCTACATGTAACATCAATTCACTCGAACCTCATATTTTGAGAAACATACATTTAATCCCCCCTAACATAAAAAATCAATGCTCAAACCCTAAAATATAGGTAATTTACACTCAGACTCCTCTAATAACAGCACTCAATGCTTTAAACCTAAACGATGGGTATTTTACATCTTTAATCCTCGAATTTCGCACACCTTGCCATCTTTCACATTCACCAACACATGCTTTCCCTCGGGTTACAACAAATGATCCTATCAAACTAAAACTCTAAAAGTGTTACATTCATACACTTATACTTAAGCATATTTCAAACGGCTCTATTTCTATAAATCCTAAACTAAATCAAAATGCAGGTTAAGGAACCGCTATAAATCCTAAAACAAATTATAATACAGGTTAAGGAACCGCTATAAATCCTAATGCAGGTTAAGGAGCCGCTATATGTCCCAAATTAAGTTAATTTACAGGTTAAGGAAGCTGTTACAAATCCTAAATTAAGTTGTGAGCCGCACAATCCCGAGGCTTTAGCGTCCTGATATATCGTCTACGTTACCACTTTCTGAATCCCGCGATGCAGAGGTCTTAGCATCTCTATAACCCATAGGTTTTTGAGTATTTGCATAACCCGCACGATCCTGAGGCTTTAGCATCCCTATATACCATCCACGTTATCACTTCCAAACCCCACGATCATGAGGTTTTAGCATCTCTATACCCCATGAGTTTGTTGGGTTTTGATCCATCATGCGCAGCGGAATAAACAGATAAAATCAAACACCCAAGAGCCCGAATCCATGCATGTTGATTAAATTAAATACAAGATGAAAAAAACATACCCTTAAAGATCGAATCCATGAACACGGACTTTAAGGTGCTAAAGGAAACACCCTCTATCGGTATCCACACGTCGAACGGACTCAAGAACGCTTCTTGATTTGACTGCTAGATCCTTAGGCTTGAAAAACATGATTGAAGAACCATTCTTCAATCTCCCTTTGATTATTATGGTTTGATGATGAGCAAAAATCAAACCCCAATAACCTAAGTATAATATGTGTTTTTCTCTCTCCAAGAAACTCTTGTTGATTTCCAAAATCAATGCCTAAGGCTTAGTTTCCGGCTGAAGAGAACACATAATATAAATTGGGAGAAACCTAATTCCATTAGGTTAAAGGATTCCTTTCCCAGAAATAAATCTGACAAAAACTCGTCAGTGGACAAACCATCCGTACGGCTAGTCCAAACTATCCGTACGGCTGGTTTTTCCACTTCCCAGTTTTTCTCGTTTTTCGTGCCATATAAGATCCGTTCTGCGTGTGTGACCCAATAGGATTATACTATGTTGGCAACGAGTCCGAAGACCTCGTAAATCATAAGCGGACTCTAGCAAGCCATTATGACTACCCAAATAGTATAATTTTGAAAGCCCAAAGTAACCTTATAGAACATATCACAATCCCTTTGTCACACGATATCATATTGGACATAAGTCATGGTCCACGTCAACTTATGTTGTCCAATGCTTTCTCGATCTCGAGTAGATTGATATGAGCAAATAACATTGAACGCTTCAATTCATTTGGGTACGACCGTACACTATTATCAATCTCACTCATCGAGTGGCCAACAGATATCTCTCTTGAGAGAGGGACAAATCCCATCTTGACTTATCATTATTCCCTACAAGAATCCGATTATGCCAATCGTAGCCTTTATAACCACCCGGTTAGGGGTAGCGTTTGAGTACGTCAAACATAATGTTCATCATGTGGAAGACTATGATAATCTCAGGTCTAAGGATAAATGATATAACTATTATGAGATTTAATTATGACATTTGACCATGACATAAATCTCATAACGGGTCTATCCAGTACTTGTTCTCCAACATGTACCCATAAGTTTAATCCGCAACCTATGCGCTATAATCATCATATGATTATCCATTAAACTCATGCTAGTACTTCATAAGTGCTAGGGACAATGATCATTATAATAAACATGCAAAAGATATAATAATCAGGTTTGTTATCTCTATAACAATGAAGCTATGATATAACTGTGGATACCCCGGGGCGGGGCCACGGCTTGGCTAGAGCGCGTGGGTTACCCTAGGATGTTTAATTGTGTTTTAGAGTCGCCACCCACGTTTTTGAGGAACGTAAGAAAACCTAATGTTTATGAGCCTAAGTTTGATTTACGAAAACAGAGATTCTTAGGGATGAGGGGTTCGAGGGTTAGGTTACGAAATGGGAAGTACTTAAACACCCATTTCGCCCGAGCAAAGTCGGTCTTGTTTGTTCATAATTCACTTTTAAAGATAAATGTGTTGTTCCTATTAAAATGATGATCAAAAGGGGTTTTAGAGTTAAAATGTAGGGAGATGACCCCTAGGCCAATTCAATGTGATGAAAGGACCGTTGGTGTAATGTCCCAAATGGTTTTGGGTGATTGCACATTTGATTGAAGAAGGAGAAGAAGAAGGAGAAGAAGAGAAATGCTTAAGACATTTACCTATAGTATCCTTCAAAAGAGAACCTCTTGTAAAGCCTTGAAGAAGAGGTTGAATACTTTGTTTGAAGAAATCTCAAGGGAAAGTCTAGGAAAGAAGTGAGTAAAAAGTCTAAAAATAATGATTTTCCAAGGTCCTCCTCTAATGATGGATTGGAGGGGTTTTTATAGTTGAAAAAAGGATTGTTTTTGAAGCCAAACGGAGTCTCCAAGAAATCTTTTCCGGGCAAATCATGTATAATGAGGAAGGGAGAGATTCTTGGGCAGAATCTGTAACTGACACACCCCAGAAGCACGCGCATCCCACCTAGGCGGCGGAAGGCGCGCGCATCTGTCCCCAAGGGGCGGAGGCGCGCGACTCTGAGAAGCAATTTTTGACAGAATGGACTAGAAAGTTAGAATTGTTATTCAGTTTAGTCCCGGGACTTAACGGAGGCCGTCTGGACTTAACCAAAGTAGCAGAAACTAACAGAAAACACTTAGAAGAGGGAGAAACACAAAACCAAGTGTGCAATCGAGGTGAGCGCTCCAAGGCGGGGTGTCTACAGAGCCCCTCGGCGGCATGGATTGCGAAGTAAACGCACCGACGAAAGACAGACATCCGCCTAGGACATCACCAAGAAAAGGAAAAGACTCGATAAAAACAGGAATTTGAAATTGCGGTGAATAGAGGTGCGCTCCCTGTGTGAACGGCTTTGAGAGATAAGGGTGCGCTCCCTGTGTGAGTGACTTTGCCAATAGCGGGATTCGTTTGCTGAGAGCGGGATCTGTTTGCTGGAAGCGGGACTTGTTTGCTGATAGCGGGATCCGTTTACTGGAAGCGGGACCTATTTGCTGATAGCGAGATCCGTTTACTGGAAGCGGGACCCAGAGGACCGTTTGCTGAAGTGCGGGACCCGGAGGACCGTTTGCTGAAGTGTGGGACCCGGAGGACCGTTTGCTGAAGTGCGGGACCCGGAGGACCGTTTACTGAAGTGCGGGGCCTAGAGGACCGTCTACTGAAGTGCGGGGCCTAGAGGATCGTTTGCTGGAGTGCGGGACCCGGAGGACCGTCTGCTGAAGTGCGGGACCCGGAGGACCGTCTGCTGAAGTGCGGGACCTAGAGGGCCGTCTGCTGAAGTGCGGGGCCTAGAGGACCGTCTACTGGAGTGCGGGACCTAGAGGACCGTTTACTGGAGTGCGGGGCCTAGAGGACCGTTTGCTGGAGTGCGGGACCCGGAGGACCGTTTGCTTTGGGTGGATGTAGATTTTGTTCGATGAGGAAGCAGTGATTCTGTGGCTCATCCCGGACCAAATTGTTGTCGTGAGTCGTACTTTGACTGTTTGACTTTGACTTTTGACGGGTTGCGGGCACAGTTGACTGCGGAGTGCTTTGTACTGGGGATGAATTATAAAAAACTAATCTTTGAGAAAATAAAAGACACCCTCCTTTGAATGGGAGTTTCTATCTTATTTCAGTTTTTAGACATGCCTTAAGGGAGGACCAAATTAATGTGTGCCCAGCTGGGTGCTTGCTGTCGTCGTTTGAGCTTCCCTTGTTGCTGGGATTGATAATTTATGTGGGGTGAAGGAGCTTGAATGTGCCTGGGCTTGAACTGACAAAGGCTATTTCTGGAGCATTTTCTACCTAGGACGCTGGCGCTTCCTCTCTTGGAGACAGGACGAACGCGCCTTGTAAACTGGTGTCGGGAGGCGCGCGCCTCTGGGAGGCGAAATTCAAGGCCTAATATTTGCTGACCAAAAGACCCTCCCAACAGCTATAATATCAGCTTTTGGTCGATAATTCGATTCCAACAGCCTTTTCCTGCCATTTTTGAACACCATTTTATTGCCCAATTTTGCTTATAGCCTTTTTTCCCATGGCCTCCAACCCTTTTAGTCTTGGTGCCGAGGTTGTCAAGAGTTACGAGAAGGATTTGTCGACATTTGTTTATTCTTTCAAGACCCATCCCAAGAATTCTTTCATCAAAGATTTCGGATTTCGAATTCTTTTTACTTTGCGAACATTGAAGCCGGATTGGGATTTGTTGAAGGCTGCTGCAGCCTTCTGGGATTGTGATAGTCATGGTTTCAACTTTTCGGCTAATGAAATGGTGCCGACTGTCGATGATTTTGGGGCCATTTTGGGCATGCCTTTGGCCGGTCGGATTGCCGTCCCTAAGTATCATCGCGGTGTTGTTGATTCTTGGGTTGACCTCCTGAATCTCCCTGTTGGAGAGGTGAAGAAGATGATGCACGGGACCGTTGTTGACATAACTGAGCTTCCGATGTTTTTCAGTTTGCATTCGGAAGATGTCGCGGTTCAGTCCTTTAAAAGAAATGCCATGGCTGTCTGCCTTTTCAGCGAGGTTTTGTTTGTTACTCCTCTGGGTACTGCGGATGCGCAGTTGGCTGAGATCGTGTTGCAAGCGAAAGGACAGCGATTTAGCATAGTTCCGCTCATTATAGGAGAGACCTTGCATGGTTTGGACGAGTTGCACCGTACACGCGAGATGCGACGAGGAAGCCCCTTGCTTTTGACCATATGGCTTCGGGAGCATTTTAGGCTTTATGCATCGGATGGCGACCTTTCTCCTTTTGCTGTCCATAGGCGACGGTTGCTGATTAGAGATTTGACCGAAGAGGGTTGGAGGAGATTTTTTGCTTCTCGTCTTACAGCCGATGTTGAGTGGTGTCCTTGGGGTCTTCGCCCTTTTGTGGAGTGGACGTCCGGTTTTCAGTACGTGGTTTTACCCGGGTTGAGAGATTCTTCGTTTTACCAACCCGAACGGGTTCTGAGGCAATTTGGCCGTTAGCAGATAATTCCTTTTTCGAGGGACGGGAGGCTTCGTCCAGTTTCTTATATGGGTCCGGACTTTTCGAATGAGCTTCAGTCGGCTTGGGGAGATGATCGTAACCGTTGGGCTTTCGCTCCATTGCACCGGGGTAGTATTTTCCTTCCCGAGAGTTACTTGGATCATTTTCTTGGTACCGTCTGTAGATACCCCGGGAAACCACAACTTGGCTAGAGCGGTGAATTATCCTAGGATGTCTAACTTGTTTTAGATTGTTTAGAGTCGCCACCTATGTTTTTAAAGGAACATAAGAAAAACCTAGAAATAGCCTAATTTATGTACGAAACCAGAGATTCGGGAGAGAAGGGTTCGGGGGTTAGGTGACGGAGCGGGAAGTACTTAAACACCCACTCCGCCCCGCTTATGCGGGTCTTGCTACTATTGGTGTTCTAATGCTAAATGTCCTTCAATTTATTAACAGTGCTAACAATTATAATGTAAAGAAAAAGGGGAAGAAAAGAGAATTGTTTTATTTATAAATTTATGCTAAACAATTACATTAAGAAATGTAGAGGAAATTAAAGTAGAGATTAAAATGTAGGGAGATAACCTTAACCAACTTTAATGTAGTAAAGTTGTCATTTGGTCATGTCCCAATTGATGGAGATTGCATACTAGTAAGACTAGAATAAAAGAGAAGAAGAATAAAAGTACCTTTAGAAAAGAGGACCTTAGACTTTGACTTGAAGATGGTGTTGTTTGTAGAGAAATGGTTGTGCAACACTTTGTGTAGTGTTTGTTTGTAGGGAAAATGTGTTGAGAGAACTTGTGTATAGTTCTTGTAGGGAAGATGAAGTTGGGTCCTTTTCTAAGGTAGAAATGAGAGGTTTTTATAGGTAAAAAGAGGAGGGAAATTGGTCAATCCATGTGAGATGGAATTGACCAATAGAAAATAAGATAAATAAAATAATAAATGAATTAAATCAAATAATAATAAAAAGAAATATATTGTTTTTTAATGAAAAGGCTAGAATAAAGGATTGAGAGTTTTTGGAACAAAGGGGGGATGAACTTGGATGTAAAAAGAGGTTATTTTGTAAACTAGGAAAATGAGGGAAATAAGGTGCAATCCGTTACTGTCAAAGTGGGAAGCGCGCGAGTCCCGCTTTTAGGGCGAGACGCGCGCGCAGCCCGTTAACAGTTCCGGAAGCGCCCGCGGCAGAAAAGGACAGAATGACCCTAAAAGTTAACTCTGTTATGCAGTTTAGTCCAAAACTAACGGAAGCAGTTAGGAACTTAACCGAAGTAACAGAAATCAACAAAAATAAGTTAAATAAAAATACTTTGTATGCAATCGGGGTGAGAGGTCCAAGGCGGGGTGTCTACACCGTCTACCGTGGCATTACTTGGGTAGATGCTCTTCGGGCTGAGTTGCTAGGAAAGGACTTTGAACCTAGCAGTGCTTTGAGGTACAAGGAAGCTGCTACTGATGTGAACAACATTCTGACCGACCCTTGCGGTACCCCTTTGGATGACTTTTATGCTCGGAGGCGCTCTGTTGCGCAGAAGATATCGGTCCGTATCAGTGTCCTTAGGCCCCCCAAGAAGAGTAGGATTGATGGTCGCTCAGGTGGTCCTTCAAAGGCCAAGAGAAAATTAGATTTTTCCTAGTACCTCCGAGAGATTGCAATTAAAATAGACCACTTGTTTTAAGATTTAATGTTTTAATGTCTTTTAGTATCTCAACATTTTCATTGTAATGATAAAAGTGATTCAAGAAATGAATAAAAATTGCGTCTCGTTAATTCGAAATGGTTTGGGTATTTTGCTTATGTTTTTAGACCGCACCCGAATGTTGCCTACGTTCCTCCAGTGTAGAGGCTCAGGTCTCCGTAGTTCAAACAAACGAAGACCATTTTTTTTTATGTGCACCCTGTTTTTTGCCTAGACCGCCCTTTCGGGTTTTCAATCTAGCGGGCTTCTTTTTTGCACGTGCTATAATTTTTGCCTAGGCCGCCCTTGCGGGTCTTCAACCTAGCGAGCTTTTTTTTTTTTTTTTATGGTCTTCGTTTATTAGACGTAAAATCTCTTCAATTTGTCGAGGTTGACTTCTTTTGGCAGCTGATCTCCGTCTAAGTCCACGAGTCGGACTGCACCGCCTCTTAGTATCTTCTTGACTACGTACGGACCGATCCATCGGGGTCCCCATTTTCCAAGGGGGTTCATGGCATTAGGAGGGTGTTGTCTTAGGACTAAATCTCCCACACTGATGTTTCGGGGCTTCACCTTTTTGTTGAAAGCCCTAGCCATTCTTTGTTGATAGGCCCTCGTACGTTCGATTGCTCTTAGCCTCTTCTCATCGAGTAGGGCTAGCTGTTCGTATCGACTTTGCATCCAATCGACTTCATTGACTTGGTTCTCGAGGAGGACCCGTAGGGATGGAACTTCGAGCTCTATTGGTAGCACATATCGGGAGGCTAGTCTTTGCGATGCCATTTGAGACTTCTTATTGCTACTCTCGGGATAGGTACCATCCTTGAGGAAATTCATGATATCCGCGTACCACGGGGAGTTTGCTTGGACCTCGTTGATCTCGATACTCATGCAGTATGCCGGACTGTTCCTTCGGGAAATTTTGAAGGGCTTCACCATTTTACCCTCAGGTATTTCGACCAGTGAAGCGATGGTGGCTAGTGCATCAGCAAAGCGGTTTTTGTCCCTTGGCAGGTAGTTGAAGGTGATTTCTTGAAACTGTTCAACCAACTCCTCGAGATGTTGACCATACCGTTGCAGAGTCGAGTCTTGAATCTTCCATTTTCCAGATGTCTGATTGATGATGAGCAAGGAATCACCGAATACTTCTAAACTTGTGACACTTCTCTCGAGGGCTGCTTCGAGCCCCGCTATGCAAGCTTCGTACTCAGAGGTGCTGTTGGTGGCTTCGAATCCGAGGCGGATAGCGATTGGAGTATACATGTCCTTAGGATCAACATGTAACATCCCTATGCCATATCCATGCTTATTGGCTGCGCCATCGAAAAAAAGTTGCCACTTATTTTCTTCTGTTGTAGCACAAATTAAATTCTCGTCGGGGAACTGTACGTCTTGCCCCTTTACTTCGTCACACGGAAATTCAGCAAGCTGATCACTGAACACTTTCCCCCTGATGGATTTGAGTGTGACGTAAGTGATATCGTAGCCGGCGAGCATGAAATACCATTTGGCTATTCTTGTTGACATGAAAGGCTTTTCGAAGATGTAGCGGAGCGGGTACACTTTTGCTACCAACTTGATTGGGAAGGCCTCCATGTAATGCTTGAGCTTTTGAGTAACCCAAACCAATGCAGCACAAGACTTTTCTAAGACAGAGTAGTTCTTTTCAGCTCCTTGAAACCGGCGGCTGACAAAGTAGATAGCATTCTCTTTTGTAGAGTCTCGCTATTCTTGTGCTAACATAGCCCCTAGGGCTTTGTCATTGACAGTGATATAGAGCAAGAGAGGCTTCTCTTTGTGTGGTGGAACCAAAACTGGAGGGCATGTCAAGTAATACTTCACTTGGTCGAAGGCTTCTTGGAACGCATCGGTCCATTCTAGAGCCACATTCTTTTTGAGTAGCTTGAAGATCGGCTCACACATGGAAGTGAGTTGGTGCACAAATCGACTGATGTATTGAAGTCTGCCCATGAAACCTTTGATTTCCTTCTGCGTCCTTGGAGGAGGCATGTCAATGATTGCTTTGATCTTGGAGGGATCGGCTTCAATTCCCCTCTCAGTGACCATGTAACCGAGGACCTTTCCTCTGACGACCCCAAAAGTTCACTTTACAGGATTGAGTCTCATTTTGTGTTGTCGAAGTCTTTCAAAGAACTTGCGACGATCGATCAAATGTTGACCGTTGGTTCCCTTCGAATGGATGATCATGTCATCTACATAGACCTCGATCTCTTTATGAATCATGTCATGGAATAGATCCGTAACAGCCCTCTGGTAGTAGCCCCAGCGTTCCTTAGTCCGAACAGCATGACTGTGTAGCAGAAGGTCCCCCCACGGAGTTGTGAAAGCTGTCTTGTGTTGATCCTCTTCGGACATGAGAATCTGATTGTAACCGGCAAAACCGTCCACAAATGAGCGGACTTCATAGTTGGCAGTTGAATCGACGAGCATGTCGATGTTTGGTAGTGGAAAATCATCTTTCGGGGAAGCTTTGTTCAAATCTCGGAAGTCCACACAAACCCGAACCTTGCCGTTTGCCTTTCTGACTGTCACAATGTTGGCTAGCCAAGTCGGATACTCAATGACTTTGATGAAACCCACACTGAGGAGCTTTTCAATCTCTTCTTTGACTTGTAGAGACCATTTTGGCTTGATCTTTCTGAGCTTCTGCTTTGCTGGCTTGGCGTCCTCTCTGATCGGAAGTCTGTGCTCCACGACCTTTCTGTCCAAACCCATCATGTCTTTGTACGACCATGCGAATACATCCACGAATTCTCTGAGCAGTGCAGTTAATCTGTCTTTGTCTTCCCCCTTGAAGAAGCTGCCAATCTTTGTTTCTTTCGGCTCTTCGTCGGTACCCAGATTAACAACATGCAATTCCTCATCAGCCCCTGGACCATTTTCACCACGACAACGAACCTGTTGAGCTAGTTCATTTAGGTATGTTATGTTTTCGTGGTCTATTTCATCATAATTTGAATCGTTATTAATTTGTTCATTAAGTTCCTTATTAGTTAATTCATCATTTATGATGTTTACAATC
This sequence comes from Campanula takesimana, assembly GCA_026119855.1. Classification (NCBI taxonomy): domain Eukaryota; kingdom Viridiplantae; phylum Streptophyta; class Magnoliopsida; order Asterales; family Campanulaceae; genus Campanula; species Campanula takesimana. The sequence goes on from JAOWBW010000928.1 coordinate 362,137, forward strand.
TCGGGGTACTCAGAAATATCAAATTTTTCATTAGGAAAGAAAGGAAACACACGCTCGGCTATTGCCTCCATATCCTCTTGGGTGAGGGCATTAGAAACACTCTCGGACTCGAAAGTAAGTGTGAGCCTCTCTTCCTTTATTGCTGTACGGAGTATGCAACCCATTTCTCAGACCAAGAAATCTTCGGATACTAAGGGCCCCTTCGTTGAATACCAGTTGTTGATTGGCTCGGAGCTTGGCGGGATTTCACTGATGGTTTCCTTTCTGACAACGGTGTCGTAGATGGCGTTGACTTGACAATCGTCCATGATGGAAAATTCTTCGAACATGGAGGCTAGATCGGATAGTTCTTCCCCCACGGTAATCTCTACCTCAGACTCTATAGTCATTTTCTTGCCCCACCACTCTCGGGGTGACATTGGAGTAGGCTCCCTTTCTTGTGTTGGTATTTCACAATCTTGCTGTTAACCCACGGTTCGGGAAAGATCATGTACGGAACATCTTCCCCTTGGCGAACAAAGTAACCGTTTAGTGTGTTGCGGTAAGGCCTTAAGTCAGGGATTTCATATTGTCGACCTTCTTTGCGAGCTTGGGTCTTTTGATTCTTGACTGCTTGCTCGTATTTTAAGTCATCTTCGGTAGGCCTGTACCCCAGACCAAACTTGTTCTTGACAAAAGGAATTTCTACGGGGTGTAATATCCCTTGTTGATGCTTCCCTAGGCCTAGACCGGGAAAGTGATTCATGTTCCTCATCATGCGGAGGATTTTAGGATTGCTGAGGGTCCATTATCTATTTCCCCCTTCTTTGTCGATGGTGTTGACGCCGGAGAGAGTGGAATCTTCTATCCCATGTTGGACTTGGTGAACGGGTTGTCCCCCATTTCTGTGGATGGTGACGTTCTCGGCCATGATGGTGACTACATCGTCCCCATTTCTGATCTTGACACACTGATGGAGAGAAGAAGGTACCGCATTGGAACTGTGGATCCAAGGTCGGCCCAGAAGTAAGTTGAATGAAGCAGGGACATCAAGTACTTGGAATGGGACGGACATGATCATGCTTCCAAATTCGATATCAACTTCTAACATTCCCATGACTGTACGGGCAGTGCTGTCGTACCCCCTAATAACTTGTGCAGAGGGTTGTAAATCGGAGCTTTTGAGCCCCAGTATGCCCATGACTCGGCTAGGCATTAAGTTGAGTGCAGAACCACCGTCTACTAGAACTCTTTAGATAGGTCTCCCCCTTGCCTTTACTTTGAGGTAGATGGCTTCATTGTGTTTGGACCCAAATGGCGGGAGGTCCATGTCGGCAAAAGTGATGACATTGCCGAAGTGAATGTGACCTATCATTGCTGTGAGGTCCTCGGGTGTCGTTCCGGGAGAGACTGATGTGTCATCCAAGTTCTTGATGACGAGGTCTCGGTGTTTCTTTGATGATGCAATAAGGTCCCAGATGGATATGTTGGCTTGCGTCTTCTTGAGTTGTGTTAACAAAGGATCTTCGGGTATGTCGTGTGCTTGCGATCTTTGAGAAGAGGTGTTGGTTGCTGCGGTATTGGGAGGGATTGCGCTCGTTGTTACTCGGCCACTGCGAGTGAGCACGTTCACGGTCCCTTGTAGCTTCTTCTTCCTATTCTCTAAGACTTCCCTCATAATCTCATCATAAGTCACAACATAACAAGAATTATCAAGTTTATTCATATCATCGGAGCCCTCATTCACAATTGGGATTGAATGAGTGGTTCCTTCAAACTCTCCTACCTCTATTACATTGACACCACCCTCATTAGGTATTATGAATTCCTTCTTGTCTATGAGGTCTTGGATGGTGTTGCCGATGGAGAAACAATCCTCGGTGAGATGGCCGGTGCATTGATGGTAGTCACACTATTTATGGTGGGCATGATTGGGACGGAGCGGTTGTGGTTGCTTGTACCCTTGGAGAGGAGTTATTTGCCCCTTGGCCTTTAGAGCTTCATAGGCCTCGGTGATGGTCATGCCATTGAGAGGAGTGTATACGCGGTCGTTTTGGAACCGCTTGCCTTGTGGTGGAGGAACCTTCTTGTAATTCCCCTTGTCAGTAGTAACAGCATTAACAGAAGCCTCTTTGTTTGAACTAGAGGCGGCCGTGTATCGGTAAGTAGGAGTGGCTTTTTTAATCTCCTTGAGCAAGTCATCCATGCGTACCCCCGCTTCATACATTTGGGAGAAGTCGGAGTAGCAAGCCCCACTTAGGTGAGTGCGGAGATCAATCTTGAGACACTTGAGAAAGATGTCCATTTTCTCTTTTGTGTTTGGCCTCTCAACAATTTCAGAGAGCTTGTCATTCCATCTCCTTGTGAAGTCAATGAAGGATTCATTGTCTCTTTGAATGGTGTTCTCGAGCTCTTTCCTTGTGGGCCGGTGAGTGGTGTTGCCTTGATATTGATTTTTGAAGGCAAGCATAGCGGCATCCCAATCAAGACGGACAGTGAGTGGGAGAGTTGCATACCAATCCTTTGCCGCCCCCTTGAGAGTGAGAGGAAAGCATTGAGCCATAACTTTCGGGGAGACCTTCTTCGGAACCATAGCCCAAATATAAGTCTCGATGTGAGCCATCGGGCATGAGTTGCCCTTAAGGGTAGAGACTTGTTATTGGAGCGTTTGAACCATGGCGGAAAGTTGTTCGAGAGTCATGGCGTTGTTGGTGCTGGAGTCGCCGGCCATTGATGATGTAGAAGCTGTTGGAGTGATCGGTTCACGGACAAGCATGTTAGATGAATCTCTGTAGATGCGGAGAGTACCAATCGGACATATAATTGGAGAAGTAGCCCTTGTCAGTCTCGGTTCACACTTTCGGTCCATGAAGAGGTTGAGAACACACAGTTGGGCACACGACTCGAACCACATAAGGAAAAAAAAAGACTTTTTTTTTTTTATAAGTCGGAGGGAATGGGTCCCTTTTGGGGTTTCTAATAAGATAATGGAATCGTCACACTAGTATATAGACCATCTCGCGGTCCCATATACTCATCGGATTCCATCGCGTTTGTGAATCCTACATGTGTCGGGATTAAACTAAATTAATGTAGTAAAGCATACATGCGGGGACGGATTTTTTTTTATTTTCGTCCAAGATAACCACTTTTGGGGACGGATTTTTATTGCGTCCGTTTCAACAAGTTGGCATGTATGGTTTGAAAACATTAGTTTAAGGAAATCTAGGTACATGGAAACCGACTTGGTCACGGAGTGTTAGACCCTAACTAGAATTGTATGGTTTGTGCTCGGCTAAAGAGAGGCTTAAAGGTCACCCCCGGCATGTAGTCATGAACTACGCCACGGGCTGAGGTTTACCGCTTCGAAAGAGCCAAGGTCGAGTGGAGCTTGAAACTTTCTAGGACGGGCATTGACGGGTTTGGGGTTGGACTTGTGCGACTCAATAGTGAGCAATTCATAGGAGTAATGTGCATGTAGTGTGAGGTCTATCACGTGACAAAAAAATTTATATTTTTTTTTAATTTTTTTGAAAAGAAAAGATAAAAAACACATAAGCACGTAAATTACAACTCCCGAATCACCCGTGTGACCGGTAAATAAATCATAAAATTAAACAGTCCGAAGGGTTCAATTCTGTTCTGATGCAGGTAACTGTGCCCACACCCCACTGTTCTGTTCAGTCACTGAAACCTGTTCTTGCCCTGGAAATTGGCCCAGAAGCGCGCGCCTCGGGCTAGTGTTATGGGAAGCGCGCGCCTGGCGCATTGTATCTGGGAGGCGCCCGCTTCTGGGCTCACCTGTCAAATTATCAGAAACTTATGGACTCAAGGGATTGCCCTGGTCCTGATTGTGTGATGGAACCCCTGCAACGTTTGTTAGCACGAAATAATAGGAAGAATATGAAGAACACATGGAAGGCGGGCGATTCTGGAATTTGACGCGGGACGCGCGCGCTTTGGACCATGAAGGCCCGAGGCGCGCGCTTCCCATGTCAATTTCCAGAATGCCCAGAAAAGTGAATTATGAACAAAAACACAGGTTTAACCCTCAAGCCATCCCCAGCGGAGTCGCCACTGTGGATACCCCGGGGCGGGGCCACGACTTGGCTAGAGCGCGTGGGTTACCCTAGGATGTCTAATTGTGTTTTAGAGTCGCCACCCACGTTTTTGAGGAACGTAAGAAAACCTAATGTTTATGAGCCTAAGTTTGATTTATGAAAACAGAGATTCTTTGGGATGAGGGGTTCGGGGGTTAGGTTACGAAATGGGAAGTACTTAAACACCCATTTCGCCCGAGCAAAGTCGGTCTTGTTTGTTCATAATTCACTTTTAAAGATAAATGTGTTCTTCCTATTAAAATGATGATAAAAAGGGGTTTTAGAGTTAAAATGTAGGGAGATGACTCCTAGGCCAATTCAATGTGATGAAAGGACCGTTGGTGTCATGTCCCAAATGGTTTTGGGTGATTGCACATTTGATTGAAGAAGGAGAAGAAGAAGGAGAAGAAGAGAAATGCTTAAGACATTTACCTATAGTATCCTTCAAAAGAGAACCTCTTGTAAAGCCTTGAAGAAGAGGTTGAATACTTTGTTTGAAGAAATCTCAAGGGAAAGTCTAGGAAAGAAGTGAGTAAAAAGTCTAAAAATAATGATTTTCCAAGGTCCTCCTCCAATGATGGATTGGAGGGGGTTTTATAGTTGAAAAAAGGATTGTTTTTGGAGCCAAACGGAGTCTCCAAGAAATCTTTCCCGGGAAAATCATGTATAATGAGCAAGGGAGAGATTCTTGGGCAGAATCTGTAACTGACACACCCCAGAAGCGCGCGCATCCCACCTAGGCGGCGGAAGGCGCGCGCGTCTGGCCCCAAGGGGCGGAGGCGCGCGACTCTGGGAAGCAATTTTTGACATAATGGGCTAGAAAGTTAGAACTGTTATTCAGTTTAGTCCCGGGACTTAACGGAGTCCGTCTGGAACTTAGCCAAAGTAACAGAAACTAACAGAAAACACTTAGAAGAGGGAGAAACACAAAACCAAGTGTGCAATCGGGGTGAGCGGTCCAAGGCGGGGTGTCTACAATAACGCATAGGCCTTTCTCAAGGGCCTAGGGCATAATATCCAACAGAGTTTCGTATACTTTCTTTATACACGCGCCCCTTAGGATACGTAGGTAACCTGACAAAGGTTCAGCCGTTCGACCAATCTGGTCATTTTTTCTCATTGTGATTCCCTTAGAGTTCAGTCTTGCAAGAGTAATTCTCTTCACCTTCTTCCATTTTTCAAGACTGATCCTATCTTAATCGTCGACCCTACATTGCCTTGCAAATAAGCGTTGCCGAGGGGCTACTATTAGTACTCGACCTCAAAATAGCATTTACACCCTTCCGAGGACCTTCCAGGGACTTCTTAGACGTTTAGGAGTATCCAGGGACCTTTCTGGGATTTCCCCCAAAGCCCTCCAAGGACTTTAAAGGGAAACTTAGGGAACAAGACACGGTAAGGGAGCCGTACGGCTCCTACAAAGATATACGGCTATGATCTGGCCGTACGGCCAGTCTTCCCAGATCCATTTTCTCCTATAAATACAGGCCTCCTCAGCCTCATTCAACACATCTTTCACATATGAGAAAACCCTAGCAGCTGCGATTCCCAGACTGTTTCTCTCCCTCTCAACTCCCTCAAAAACCCTTTTTTCCACCTCTCTTTGATCTTCAAAGAGATCTAAGATCTAGTTCTTGCCTAGCAAAGTAAGTCCGCTTACTTTTCTTATTATTTTCTTAGGATAGATCTACTTTATGCATGATTTCGTTATGTTTATTCATTCATATTCATATGTTCTTCATGCGTTCTTCATGTTCTTAGTCTAAATTCATAATATATGTCATATTTAGGGTAGCAATCTTCATGTTCTACATGTTCATTCATATGCTTTCATGATATTCTTATTATTATGCTAGATCTAAGACTGATTCTACGTAACATATTAGATCTAGGGTTTTAATCCTTATTTATGTGCACATAACATGGCCGATGATGATCCTTGGGTTTCATCAAACCCTAACCCAACTACTTCTAAACCCTAATATTTAGATAAATACTCCCTCTCCCTTATGCATGATCCCGCTTCATCTCTCTCTATTCTAAATTCATCAATGAACTACGCTGACCTGAGATTCTCACGTTGAGAAGAACGTAGGCAATCCTCGGATCCGGTCTCAAACACTAACACATACACACACACACACACACACACACACACACACACATTGATCATGATAGAAAGACAGATTAGTCGGGCAATAGGACTGATCACATTAATATTCTTCTTCTATTGTAATTTGACCCCTGAACCCAATTATTCTCATAATTAATTTTTTCAATGTTTTGACTACAAATAAAACGGCGTGGCGACTCCCAATTTTAATCACGCGTATTCACAGGATGTCACACAAATCAATGTCTGAACCCAGAAATAAACTCTCAGCCTCATCTTAAGAAATCTCAAGAAGCTTGGATACCCTAGTCCTCGGACGAACCTGATATTGTTGCACATCAATCTGATCTGTGATCCTCCCACCACAAAGCGCCAAGTTATATATCATTTGTAGTACAAGTTATACTCACATAGATAGTGTGTTACATTTCAATTTTCTCTAAAAAATTTTTTATTAAACTATTTAAAATCTCCTGCAAAAATACAGTTACATTTTATAATAAAAACAATTATATTTCAGAATCCAATTGTTATATTCTTCACATCAAGTGTTAAATTTTAAGCGATGATCAACTCACCTTTTTTGTTTATTAAAAAATATGATTTTTCCAAAAATAATTCAAAACCATATCATCATCTATCCAGTTTGATTCGTCTCGTCGAGATGAACATAACTTTATTTTTAGATTTTACTTCAAAATCTCAAGATATATTATTTTAAAGTAGTTTGAGTTTTTTTTAAAGACGCCGCGTGGTGGGAGCTGGGCGTGAGTAAGGCTTGGATGGGGCGGTAGATCCTTATCATGCGGTGAGACGGTATCGCATGAGTTTTTGTCTAAAATAAAATGATCATTATAACTTTATTTTGTAGAAACAATTTTTTAGGCAATATTTTTGTTTTCTTTTAAGAATTCACTGACTGTTTTTATATGGAAACCAAATTGCTGACATTTTTGTTCCTTTACTATCATATTCTTTCAACTTTTTAAAAAAAAATACTATTCCTTTTTTATTTTTATTATTCAAAAAGGTATAATTGAATTTAATTTTTTAAGTAGCATGGAGATTTCTATAAAATCCTTTAAAATAACATTCCCTTTTTGATAAATCTATACGGGAATTATTGAATTTTAAGATTTTTAGTTGCTTGTAGATGTGTTTAATAATCTTTATAATCTTACGACATGTCATTTTTATTGTACTTGTAAATTAAAATATAATGGGTTAGTCTCTTAAAAAACACGTTTTTCTTAGTGACGGGAAAACGTGTTTTTAAAAAAACGTGCGATAGCATTTTTGTAAATAATCAAAACTTATCAATACCATCTGACACTCCTCAACACACTATCTGGACCTTTGTAATACATCGACTGGTCATCCTAAACATTGTCATTGGTTATATGTTAACACTTCATTAATAAAAACTTCAAAGGTCTGTTTGAGGGCTTAAATGACCTTTTTTGAGGTTTTAAACTCGTAATCATGGGATGGAGCCTATGTCTTTTGTGGATCTCGAAATTCCCTTTCAGAAAAAACATTCTGACTATCAGTTTCAAAGGTTCTGGCTATCAGTTTCAAATGTTTTGACTATCAGTGCCAAAGGATTTTTTTCAGCCTAAAAAATGCTCACTGGCTATCAAAACATTACAACTAACTATCAAAAACACAAGAATTGGCACTAAAATATACTCTCACTTGCACTAAAAAGCTCCATTTTTTTCTCACTGGCGATGAAAAACACATGAACTGACACAATAGCATACTTGCACTGGCACAACCAGTTTGAGTGGTAAGTATCGACAACGAATTTTAAGAATGTCAGATGCAGTTTATAAGATTGCCAAAATGTTTTGAAACGTTATGATTATTTACAAAAATGTCACAGCGCGTTTTTAAAAGAAGTTCCACATATTTAAAAAAATACCACAGCGGTTTTTCAAAACACGTTTTTTCTGAAAGTTATGAAAAATGAGTTTTTCCCAAAATTTTGGCAAATATAACGAGGATAGCAACTTTTTAGTGTCAAAAAGTACCAAGTCATATGTTTTTTTCTTTTGGTGGTTGTATTAAAGATTGTTAGTGCATATTTGTATGTGATATTAGCAGTGGTAATGTAAAAAGAGACTCAGTTGTAGTGTTAAATAGTAGTGTTAATGATAATTTAGACCCTAAAGTGATATACCACCCTCCCAAACGAACCCTGATTTTTTTTCCCGTCAAATCAGACATTGATGTGTAAAAAAGTCGTCAATTAAGGTCTTTTTGACGGATTTCGTTAAAAATCTTGTTAAGTTCCCATGTGCCAAGCACGTGATTAACAAATTGGTTAGTTTGAAAAGTTAATAACATTTGAAGGGTTGAAATGAAATATTTTAAAAAGGAGGGAGAGTAAATAAAAAATATTGAATCCTTACATCTCCCCTCTCGATCTCTCTATCTCTCAGACCACGCTCCCCATTCCCATCCCAGACTCCTATCCCCAACCGTTCCTCCATAAATTCCGTTGATCAAAGTGTCGATCGTCACTCAAGATCTCCGCCGAATAATTCCTAATCTCGGCCACAAAATTAGGGTTCCGATCTTCAAAACCCTCACTAGAAATCCTAATTCACTCCATCAATTCGCCCTCCCATCTTGCTTCCTCACTCCCTCTCTCTCTCTCTCCCTCCACGTCTCAATTTCTCTATCCAACGCCAAATACAAGCTACTCTCGCAATATGTCGATACAGACGTCGTCTTGTCGCCTCAATCCCCGCCGACAAAGCGCGTCCGGAGATCTTCATGAAGAAAAACGATGTCGGCTTTTAGCGTTGATTCTAAAAATTCTCACATATGTGAAATTGTTAATGGTACTAGTACTGATTCCTCTGGTGTTGGAAATGGTGAGAATTTGATTCATTTTCCTCTTCTACTACTAATCAATTGGTTTTAGCGTTGCTATTGGGGAAGATTCTGTTTGTGGGTTGTCGAAATTCGGTCGAATTATTTGCTTGGAAGTAATGGATTCGTTCTTAATAACACGCCTAATGGGAGTTACCGTTGGGTTTCATCTGGGTTTAATCGTGCCTGAGCTATCTCTTTGAATGGTAGTTTCGATTGTTGGGGATTGACCACCGGGAAGAAGCCGGGGGACTGTTCAGTTCACTGGCTTTTTGTGTGAAAACCGAAGTTGCGGTTTGATGGTGAATGGGACGGTGGCTTGTTGGGGTGATGGCTATGGTGGCACGGCGGTTACAGGTGGTGGGTTGGTTACTGTAGAATGGAAAGGGTGGTTGTGGAAGATGAAGAGAGGGGAAATTTGTGTTGGGCGAGGATGAATCTGGATGGACAAGAAGATGAGTTTATTTTTTTCACTTTTTTCTTTTCTTTTTCTTTTTGGATAATAATTATTTTTTTCATTTTTAATTCATTATGTAATTACTATAGAGTTATATACTAAGATAACAGTCAATGTATTATATTATTACTACTATTTTAGTTATTAATGTAAAAATAATAATGTAATTATTTATGTTCATTTTAATGAAATATATATTTAATTTTCAAAATTAACATTAATAGCTACATTAAACAAGAAATACTTTTGCTCCAAAAAAGAAAAATATTTATTATAAGTCTTCTCATATTTTGATTCTCAACCCTATTAGTTTTGAAATTTTCATTTAACACCTTTAAAGAAATATAACTTCAAACTACCAATATGTTAATCACGTGCTTGGTACATAGGGACATAACAAGATTTTTAACGAAATCCGTCAAAAAGGCCTTAACTGGCGATATTTTTACACGTCAAGGTCTGATTTGACGGGAAAAAAAATATCAGGGTTCGTTTGGGAGGGTGGTATATCACTTTAGGGTCTAAATTGTCATCAACCCTAAATAGTATCAGTGATATTGTTTTAAGAATGCAAACTCTTGTGTAAAAGATTTTCCAGCTGTAATGTTGAATAGAGTCATTGATAGTGTTGAAAAAGTGTAAGGGGTTGTTTTGTGAGTGTTAGTGGTAGTGATAGTGATAAAGAGAGTCGGGTGTGCTAATAAGTATTTAAATATTTCACATCAGAAATTAACTAGTCATGCCTTAAAACAAATTTCAGTTATTTACAAAATTATCATCACATTTTGAAAGAAATTTTAATTATTTATAAAAACTTCAACATATGTTTTAAAAATATTTGGCTGACAGTAGTGACAAGGAAGAATATTATTTATCTTTTTAGTAGTATTATTATGTTGGTGGAGGGAGAAGCAGCTTTAAAACAAAGCATAAAAGGGAATAAGGCTTTCTAGGAAGACAAGAGGCATCATGGTTTCCATTGCCTTTCTCCATTTGTGGCAAATATACACCACAATTGCAACCCACTTGGTTCACTAGACAATGGCTCCGTTTATTTCTAATTATGAGTTTATTTCTAATTATGAGTTTATTTAATTTTGGCAGATATTTCTTCATCCCATCCAATAATCACATCCAATAATAAATGACTTCATAATTTATTTTATCAATATTCTTAAGAAATATATTTTTATTTATATGTTCATTACTTATATCAAAATCAATTTTGTTCAGAATATTTTCTTATCTGAAGATGCAATGCTTATATATACTGTAGATGGATTGAAAATGAAATTACGACATTTAATTTTTAATATTTAATATAGATGGGTGTAATATTTTTTAAAAAGAAGCAACCTAGGAAATTTTTTTTATTTTTTAATCAACACCTAGGTAACTATTTTAAATATAAACATTTGAAAAAAAATCGCATTGATTTAGGAATATGCACAGTTACCGATTCAGAACCTATGTTTTTTTTTATACTCCCTCCGGTCCAAAATAACTGTCTTTTTTGCTTTTGCACAATTCTTAAGGAAATCAATTAATATCATGATTTAGTGATAAAAGTGTCAACTTTTCCCCTATTAAATATGCATAATTACTACACTAATGTCTCACAACTAAGACAATTAATAAACCAAAACAAGTTTCAAAGCAAGGGTAAGAAGGACATTTAGCTCAAAAGTGACAGTTATTTTGGACCAAAATTTTGGCTCAAAAGTGACAGTTATTTTGAACCGGAGGGAGTAGTTAATTGCAATGAAAAATTTAGTGTGAGCGGGTCATTTAGTACTCCCTCCGTTTCATAATACATGTCATTTTAAACTCATTCACACATATTAAGAAATACAATTAATACATATTAAAAAAACAAAATGTGCCCCTAAAAGTATCCAATTACCTAGCATTTAAATACTTATACAAGAAATAGTTCACAATTAATGAATAAGGGTATAATAGGTAAACAATAGTAATTCATTCTTGGTAATAGTAAAGCGTCAAGTATTTTGGAACAAAAAATTGCTCCTAAAACGTCATGTATTATGAAATGGAGGGAGTATGTCATAATTGTTAACCGAAGAAAACAATAACATTGTCAACAATAAAAGTCATCAATTATACAAAAATCTTGTCCCCAAAGGAGTGGCACAGTGGTAAAGCCAAGCGTCACCCTCGGTGAACGCTAGGGTTCGATCCCTCTCCTCGCCTCCTTAAGACCATCTCCAATGGTTTGGTGCGAAAATTGCACTATCTTTCTAAAATGGTGCAAGTTTTGTACTAAATATCTATCATCATGTCCAACCATCATGCTTCAAATCTTGCATCAAAAAAGCATATTCTTAGAATATTCTTTATTTTTTTCATTTTTTTCAATATGTTTTATATTTATTGATATATTATTATTTATAATTCAGACATTTATAAAATAGATAAGTGTATTATTTGCATTTTAAAATAAAAGTTATGATTAATTAGTTTATTATATCATTGTACAAGCAATGTTAGACAAGTTTATTATTTAAAAATACTGACAAATCAAATTTGTTTTGTGTCCAAGAAAGTATATGATAAAATTTATTTATTTTAGAATGGAAGAAGTATATTATAAAATGTATTTAGCGGTAATATAGTTACTATAAGACGTGGAATATAATAACTACTTATTTAAATATAAGCAAATTATAATAATATAAAAAGTACTAAAGTTAAATAATACTTTTATCATAAATTCAATAATTCATTAATTTCAAATATCAAATCCAAGCTACTCCTTCCATCTCAAAGTAAATGTTTTAAAAAAAATTATTCTTGAACAAATTTAAATAGAAAAGATTTATCTTGAGACAAACATAGTAATTATTTTTTTAATATTTTATTTGTACAAGCTGCATACGTTACTTGGAAAACTTTATAGATATATACAAACACATTAAAAAAAAAAAAAGACAAAGGGTAATGGATAGCGTAGCTCTAAAGCTCGCGTTATATTTGACACAATTATTCGTCTTGCGCTATTTTGAAGTAACGATTAGCGCACGGTTGGACTCTTTTTTGCGCTAAGTATAGAGTTTTGGCGTATCATTGGGGAAGCTCTAAACCATACAAAAATCTTCTAAAAAAGAAAAAACAATACAAAGCTTAAAGATAGAACATTCCCTACTGAATCCTACGCCATTGCAAATGTTCAGATTGCATAGGTTCGTTTATCAAACAAATATAATGAATTATGGCTTTTGGTTAGCATATTTGAATCAAAGACGTTCAGTTAAGACGAGAATCCCATTTGAATTTGCCACATTCAGACCCAAGAGTTTTGGCACCACTGTGCTTTATAGGCTGCACGACTATGCAATTTGTTGGGAAGCCACTCGAATAGAGGATTTGGTTTGGCACGGCCGTGTTAGATAAAGGATACGACTTTGCATAATGACTTTGGGATATCAGATACTTGATCATATTTGGGCAATGAACTCTAGGGCCTTAGGCCCAGATACAAAGACAATTAAGGAATCCCGAGATCAGTTATTCCCCATACACCCCTCACTTATTTTTCCGCTGCGAAATTACTATTTTGCCCTCCTAACTGCCACATCGCAGCCCACGCGGAAGACACCTCACACGCTTTTTTCACTTCGATCAAAAAGGGGCTTGCTTAACCGCCTAAAAAAACCCTCTTCATTTCCCAGAAAAATTCCCTCTCTAAAATTAGTGATTACATCGGCACGATTCACCTTCCATTTTTTCCAACGAATCTTCACGGCGAAGTTGAAGCAACTTCAGGTTTTAACAAAAAAAACTAGGTATGTGTATTATTTCTGAAAAAATTCAAACAAATTGACAAAATATTCACAAGCTTGAACTTTATTTCGTACTTTCTGGTTGATTTCGTTCATAGATTTCATGATTTAAGCATTATTTTTTGTAGATTATAAGACTTTTCATGTTCATATGATTATTTCGTTCATAGTTTCTGGTTGATTTCGTTCAACATTTTTGCTTCTGTTTTTTGTTGGTTATGTTCATAGATTATGAGAGTTTTCATGCTCATAAGAATTTTTGGTTGATTTTGTTTATATCGTTTAAATTTTGAAAACAAATTTGTGTATTTTAAGACATATGTTGTCTGTCTTTTAACGGTGTTAATTGTTGCTTTTATTTTATTGTTCTGTTTTGTAAGTCTTATAACATGCAAAGTATCATAAGACTTTAATCTCATTGACGTGTGTGAATTGGAATCTAGTTTTTATGAGACTTTTGGTTATGTCTTATGAACAATGTGTGAAAATGTTACTTTAGGCTTATGAGACTTTTTCTTCTGTCTTATAACTTGCAAATTCTCATAAGTCTTATAAATGAGCTGTTAAGTCTATAGCATAGTCATGCATAAGGTAGTTTGCATAGTCTTGTGATGATGTTATAAGAGGTTTTCATATTTTTCGTGTTGCCATTTTGTGTGAAATAGGGTACAAAAAATAAAAGAATAAAAAAAATACATGTTGAGAGTTGGGATTTACAAGTAGCCAGTGCACGACCGAGTCACTTGGTTTGCACGGTCGAGCAGCATGGCTGGGTCCGGTCGAGTTCTAGGTGTGGTCCAGACGGACCTTTGGGAAATTGGGTACAGTTGGGCCTATCTTTTGGGTTGTTTTTGGGATGCCTTTTGGGCTGTTATTGTGGACTCTTGGGCTATGAACATGAAGATTGGGTTAATACTTTCAAAGACTTTGAAGACTCATGTTTGGGCCATTAGTGGAACTCCTAGGATTGCTTTATGGTTTAATTTCTTTTGGACTTTATTCCTTATTTGGTTTTATTTTGTTAGGCTTTATTTTATTATTTGGTGGTCGAGGTTCGGCTCCATATCCGGCAACAAGTCGGGTGGTTGTCCCCCTCTTGTAATTTTATTTTATTATTAATAAAATTCTCCCAGGTGTCGTCCTGGTTTCCCCAAAAAAAAAATTACATCACAAAATCACATGTGAAAGAGTATGAAATACTCATTTATTTATTTTTGTGTATCTTTGTGATTCTGATAATAATTATTGTATATATTTAGTTTAGTGTTATTTTAGGAATTAGTTGTAATTATTTAGGAATAGTTTAATTTGAGTTATTTATTAGTTTTATGATTTATTTGACTAACATATTGATATTTATCTTTGGTAAGTCTTTGTTTATTTTAGAAGTGTATTTGTAGGAGGACTCTCACAAGGAAGGGATCATTGGTTGACTAAAAATTGTGTGTGATCAAGAAGCGGCCAAGAGGGTTTATAAATACAAAACAACGTCTTCCTATGAGGGTTACGGGTTCTGAGTTTTTATTCACCAAAGTCAGAAGCTTAGAGAGTCCTTGTGTCCTTAGATGTTCTTCTCAAAAGAACTCTAAGTGTTTTGAGTGTTTTTGTGATATCTAGAAGTCTAGATTAGTTTGATCTTTTAATATTTTGTTTTCTTTCATTCGACTTGTACTCTGCAAGATCGCTTTTTAATATATGAAAGTTTTCCAGCAAGATTTCTTGCTGAAGTGTTTATTCTGAGTTTTAATCCCGCTGCGTTTGTTTCTGTGTTTCTGATTTTCTGGTCGTCGCCAATTGACAGGACAACTGTCTTGACAACTGTGAGCACAGTTGTACTCACAGTTGGTTGGTTCCCAGAACAGTCCTAGCCGCTTAATTTCTTTCAATTGGCACCAGAGCCTGGTCTCGACATACTGAGATCGATATTTGAAAGTGGTCATTATGGACTGTACTCATACTCGTAATAAGCCGCCTACTCTAGATGGTTCAAACTATACCATTTGGAAGGCAAAGATGACTATGTACATCAAAAACATAGATCATCGTGCTTGGGTCAGCATTCTAGTGGGATATAAATCCCCTACCATGGAAGTGGCTGATCCAAAAGCTAAAGCTTCTGTGTCTGACGAAGAAAAGAAAGAAAAAAAATTTATTCCAAAACCCGAGCAAGATTGGAATGCGGAGGAAATTGCCCTTGCAAATTTCAATGCAAAGGCAATGGCCGCCATTTCTGATCACGTTGATTTTAATCTGTATCGGTTGTTCTCAAACCATACAGTGGCCAAAAATGCTTGGGACATTTTGCAACTCCATTGTGAAGGGTCCTATAGTGTTAAACAAACTAAGTTAAGAAGGTTGATGACAGAGTTTGAGAATTTGAGAATGGGAGAAGATGAGACAATTCAAAATTATTCTGCTAAAGTTTTAAGAACTCTCCCAGAAAAATTTAACATCAAAATCTTTGTCATTGAAGAAACTTGTGATACTCGGACCGTGAGTCTTGAAAAGGTTCTAAGTATTCTAACTACGTTTGAATTGAACCTTGAAGTGCAACAAACAAGCAAAGTAAATTCAATTGCTCTTGCTAGTGCTCTTAATGTGTCCGAAGATCTTGTAGAATTATCAAAGGATATTGATGATTCAAACTTAGAGGAAGATGAATGTGACTTGATCTCAAAAAAAATCAACAAAATGTTGAACAAAAAACGTCAACAAAGGTTTCCCAATAAGGGTATTGCTTCCTCCCCTAAGATTGAATCATTCAAGAAAGAAACAAGTAAGAACAAACCTTTTTCTGAAAACAAGAAAACAATTGAGAATGTTCAATGTAGGGCGTGTCAAGGATACGGGCACTACGCCAATGAGTGTGCTAACACACTTAAAAAGAGAGGGATGAGCTTTTCTGCAACCTTAAGTGATTCGGATGATGATGATCAGACAGCAAACCTGTCATTTTTACGATCATCACAATCCTCCCTCTCTGACAGTGAATCTGACAGTGAATCTGACAGTGAAGATGAACAGTCAACTGTCATCACAACTGTCAGCTCAAATGGTACTAATGTGTATACCTGTTTTAACTCCACTTCTGCAGGTGAATCTGAAGAATCCTCACAGGAAGAAGAGGATAGTGCCACGTATGAGGACCTCCACAATACATACGTTGAGTTGTTTGCAGAATGGTCCAAACGAATGGATCAACTCAAGGAGTTCAAGAAGGTAAATAAAAAACTCACCTCTGACAATCTGAAATTAAAAGCAGAGAATGAGAGGTTGTCGAGTGAAAGTGATACTCAAAAGGACTCCATAGCTAGGTTAGAAGTCATGCTTACCAAAAAGGACAATGAGTATGAGAAATATAAAGGCAATCTTGAAAAAGAAACCATTACACTCAATAAACTTAACAATGGCAAGGCTAAATTGGAAGAGGTTCTGAACATGGGAAACCAAGGAAAATCAGGTTTAGGCTATGGAGATCCAGTATTTGTTAAGGAAGGTGAGGGCACTTCGAAAACCAATGAGAGATTTAATGCTAATCACGTATCTCCTCACAAAAACAGAAGAAATAGAAAAAGGAGATACGTGTGTCACCATTGTTTTGCCCCTGGACATATACGTCCATTTTGTTACAAGTTGAAACAGGAACTTGGCTTGGAGAAGAACAACGGCCACTTGACAAGACAACTGTGGGCACAATTGGAGTCACAACTGCCCAGTCAACAGCAGTCTGTGTAATGCCCATCCTTAATTTCGTTAAATATTTGACTTATTTGTTAAATTTTTAACGTGCTTGTTAAATTCTTGGCTAGCATATTTATATGCTATTTTATTTGAGTTAATTATTTAACTACTTTAGAAAGTTAAGGTGGTTAAATGTCAAAGTTGAAAGTTTAGGGGTCTTTGTGTCAAAGTTAGAACTTGAGGGGCCTAGGGGTCATTTTCGAAAAGTTCCATGTATATCAAGTTGTTGCTTTCTCTGAGAAAGCTTAAATTCTCAAACATTCTCGTACTCCTTCTGTTCCAAAAGCCAAGTTTAGGATTCTTCCTATTCTCGACTCCTCGAGCTTAATTATCCCTCTGTTCGTGATTCCGGTCCCGGATAAATATTCGTGGCGTTGAATAGAGTGTTCCAGACCGATCAGAAATTAATTTGGGTCAACTTGATTTCGGACTAGGTAAGCTATTAGCTCCCCCTTACTTGTAATAACATGTATATATGTTATTCCCGCTACTTGTTCTTGTTAAAATTGTGTTTTAAGCAATTTTTGTGATACTTGTAAATTTGGGACGAAGGGAGTATAAAATACACTGCGTATGAATAAACTTGGAAAATAGTGTTTTGAACTTGGTTAGCCTCCTGGGTGTGTTAAACATTAGTAGGAAAATTACTCCTATTCGTGAGACGGTAAAATAGTAACTTGATTTAAATATTATTAGAAAAATTGTACCATTATTTGTGGTACGGGGAAATGAATGGAAGTATCCCTAAATGGGTATAGTAGTATAATATAAAATTGTACTTATACTTTTGGGGACGGTGAAATATTAAATTGGGAATAAAAGAAGATTATTCTATTACTTATGGGACGGGGATAAATTAATAAAGTGTCCCTATAGAAGTGTTCTGGGCATGTTAAAATGCAGTCTTGAATGTTAGAAAGTGTTAGTGGGTTTTACTCCTACGCTTGGGACGGAAAATTATTTAACCTGCAAAAGAATTCGGATTTTGACATTTTTGGGCCTTGGGCAACCGCCCATTTTGGGCTGGGCGACCGCCCATCTATCTGAAGCATTTTGTTCTTGGAAAGCCTGATTTTGGGCGACCGCCCACACCATTTTGTGCGGCCGCCCATATGTCCTGAAAAATGGTAAAACTTGTTTAATGATGTATAAGTTGGAAATAACCCTTGTTAAGGCATATAGCCTTAGGATAAGATGTCCTAGTATGATTGTGATACCTTAGGGGTATCAGAAGTGAGTCTTGAACATGAATACTCATTTAATTAAAATGAGAACTTGAGTATAAAAGGAACAACTCTTTTATATGTCTTGAAAGTGCTATGAACAAGCACTTATGTGTTATGCTTGTCTTGAAGTCAAAGTTTGTGCACCTTAGGGGTATAAAACAATGTTTTGAACTTGAACATCCTAAGAATAGGATTGAAAATTGGTAAGAGTAAAGTGTATAACTCTTATACATGATTGAATGTCCAAAGATTGGAATAAAACTTGAAGTATAAGACAATAAAATCTTGTAGATAACTTGAACATCCAAAGAAAAGGGATTAAAACATGAATATGAGATTAATAAATCTTGTATATGCCTTGACACCAATATATGGGTAAGGTGTAAACTCAAAAGTGCTCAGAACAAGCATTAACGTGAATAAGAAATATTCTTGACTTGTATGTGCAAACATCGCACATAGTTGCTTGATAACAATGTGACTTATTGATTACTTGAAGCTTGTTTCCCGTTGAGCTAGTCCACGAATCTTGGATTAGTCTCCCTTCTCGTAGCTAAAGTTTGTGTACCTAAAAGACACCAACTAATGCCTTGAACTTGAATATCCTAGGAATAGGATCGTGAACTTGATTGGGAGATGTATAGCTCATCTTCTTAAGTAAAACGTGAATATAAGATGAGTAAATCTTGTACTTGTCTTAAGTAACCAAAGAGTTAGATTGATAACTTAAGTATAAGTTAATTAACTCTTGTACATGTTTAATCATCCAAAGAAATGGATTGAGAACTTGGATATAAGATGATAAGATCTTGTATATGTATTGAATGTCCTGAATGTCCTGAATGTCTTGAATGTCTTAAGATGAGACAGTAACTTGAAATATAAGATTATAAAATCTTGTACGTGCCTTGACACCAATATAGGTGTATGGTAATAAACTTGAAAGAGTCTTGATGTGTATATGCAAATCTTGCATATATTTACTTGATAGAATGTGGCTTCTTGATTGATTGGTATGAATAACCAAAGAATTGGGTTATGAAACTAGTTAGAGAATGATTAACTCTACTACATACTTGAACTTGATACGTGAGTATTGTAAGTGTTATGAACAAACACTAAAGTACTAGTGATTGGTTTTAATCGTGTATATACTCAATGAAGTATATAAAGCATAAAGAATAATTACAGAACACAATATGTGTTAGAAAACGTATTCGATTACTAACGATACATATATGTGAAGTATGACTGTGTCTAGGTACAATGTGACCTATTCTACTACGGGTTTAGAGTCTAAGGTATTGGGCTCTATTTGATAGTAAGGGTATCGTGATAGACACTTTAATGTGTTAAACGTGATAGGAATATGTACGTGCAACTTGGCATGTGACAGAGTGATATACCCTACTACTTGACTGAAGTCTGTTATAAATGGACT
Source organism: Campanula takesimana (assembly GCA_026119855.1). Taxonomy (NCBI): domain Eukaryota; kingdom Viridiplantae; phylum Streptophyta; class Magnoliopsida; order Asterales; family Campanulaceae; genus Campanula; species Campanula takesimana. Next base: position 381,874 of record JAOWBW010000928.1, read on the forward strand.
CTTACTTGGATTGATCGTGTTACATGGACACTTATGTGCCATAGTTAAACTTGATTGGTATTCGTAATAATTGAGTACGTGTACTTATATTCTCGTGAGCACATGATACATAGTTACATGGTGCATATTCTCGTGAGCACATGATACATAATTACATGGTGCATATTCTCGTGAGCACATGATACATAATTACATGGTGCATAAAGAATAGTCCACTAATAAGGGACTGAGTTCTGTTTCCGTAGTTCAAGTAAATATCTACTTGTGCATTCTTGGTGAGTCCAGCTGGTTCTCCTTGCTTGTTCGAAAATATATAGGTTCACGCTTGTCGCGAGAGCTGGGGTTTAAGTGACAATCGGGTCCCTATGTATTTCCGCCCGACCCCTTACTACTGGCCATAGTAAGGGCATAGCTTCCTTGGTTGGAGCAATAAGCCTGACCTAAGTGAATGCTAACTCCCGTCCCGAACACCATGTGGATCTTGTTATTGTGGATGACACTGAATACCAGGTCTCCTTATATACTGTTCTCCCGTCCGGAACACCACGTGGATCTTGTTACTGTGGATGACACTGGTTACCAGGTCTTCTTGTATACTGCACAGCAGTCTCTTGTTCCTGTTCTTGGTTGTCCTCAGCTAGAAAAGCATCGATAACAAAATGGTATTCTTGGGAGAAATAAGGAAGGATTCAGGTACAATGCGTGATAGGCCTATGTGCATCTTGGTGAGTTGGTTTAGCCTCTCACTCTACTTGACTACTTGTTACCTGAACCTTTCTTGAGCTTGATTACTTGTTGAGTGGGCTTAGCCTCTCCTATACTTGTTACTTGATGATACTTGATATATGATTACTTGAGTATCTACTTGTATTACATGATAACATGACATATAGTTGCATGTTAATAGCTTACTGAGATTTATCTCACCCTTTATTTGTTTAATTGTTTCCCCCCCCCCAGGAAAGCAGGGGATAGTACGCAGTGAGGCTCGACTTAGCTGGGAACTTACTCAGCAGGATATTGTTGTTCGAAGTAGTGTCCTTTTATATTTTGGTAAGGACGATCTTGTATGAGTTAGTAAACTCTGGGCTTGTAGTGGGGTAGTATTTGTTGTCCCTAGACAGTTCTTGATGCCAGCTTATTTGCTAGGCATGTCTTCCGCTGTATGTAACATTGTTTGGTTTTAATTTTCTTGGTCTAGAACTCGTGTGAGCTATCTTAGCTCCTTATTCTTGAGTATACATATCATGTCAGTTTTTTTTTTAACAGGTATTGTTCCTGTTTCCCGTTAGTTTCTTGTTTCTTGTTAGTTACGCGCACCAGGTTCGAGGTTCTATTAGGGAATCCCGGGACTTGGGGCGTGTCAGTCTGCTCCAAAAGCCACATGGGTAAGAAAGGACACTCTAAAGTGTCAAGTGGTGTTTACCTCCTTGAAGAGCAGTGTGGAAAGAGCCTGGTACTTTGACAGTGGCTGCTCCCGCCACATGACTTGCTCACTTGAGCATTTCAAAGACTATGAAGCCTTTAAAGGTGGAAAAGTCGATTTTGGTAGAGGTGCTCAAGGTGAGGTAATTGGCAAAGGTACTCTCAATGTTAATGGTTTGCCTAATGTGCATAATGTCTTGCATGTTGATGGATTAAAGGCAAACCTAATTAGCGTAAGCCAATTATGTGATGATGATCTACACGTCAAGTTTGATAAGAAGATTTGTGAGGTCTTCGATGATTCAAACAGATGTGTTTTGAAAGGTGTAAGATGTAGCGACCCCAAAACCCGTCCCTATTTATTTTATATTTTTGGGGATTTTTATTTGACTTATATGTGCATTTTATGTGTTGCATCATATTTTATGATTTGCACATCTTACTTGATTATTTGTGTTATTTACTTAGTTAGTAAAAATAATGATTAAAGGAGTTAAATGATTAAGTTGAAACTTTAGGGTCTTTGTTGAAAATATAAGTTAAGGGGCTTAAGTGTTGAATTTGAAAGTCAAATGACCAAAGTTAGAAAATGGGTAGAAAACTTTAGTATAAATATCTTCTTTCTCTCCCTTCTCTGTGTATACTTTCATCAGCAACATTTCTTCCTCGTTCAGTTTAGGGTTAGGAGAAAAAGGTAAGTTCAACCCATTTCGATTTAATTCTTTTTATTTACTTACCCGTTTTAAAAACTAATTATATAAAAATGATCAAGGCGTCGAGTAGGTCATTTCTAGCCGAACAAAACTTATTTCAGCGATACTTTTTCCGGAACTAGGTAAGTTACTAATTCCCCTTTAAATGTTAAAATAGTCATATATGCTATATATGATACTCCTACTTGTTAATTTTGTGATTTGGGTAATATTTGCTATACTTGTAATTTTGGGACAAAGGGAGTATATGAATTTGGTTTAGCTGGGTATTGTGAATGTTTATGAACTCAAGTTGTAACTATAATGAGAGTTGCTAATATTGTGTACTAAATTGTGTAGTATATATGTTATGCTTGTGGGACGGAAGGAGTAAAAATTGAACTAAGGAAGAATCTGGGATTTGGTCCAAAATAGGAGGAGGCACGCGCACCCTATATAAGGAGGCGCACGCACCCATTGTTACCAACCTAGGCAAAAATTGACTGGAGAAGGGAGGCGTGCGCATCCTTTTGGGGTGAGGCGCGCGCACCCTTAAGTGAACCAAAAATAGTGAAGTTCTGGTCCTTGGAAGCGCGCGCACCCTATGGGGTGAGGCGTGCGCACCCCCTCTGTTTCCAAGGTTTGATAGTTTGTGTTATATGGGGTATAAGAGGACAAGTGTTTTGTGATCCTTGGGGTGGCTTATGACTTAAACATGAATGTGTATGACTTTTATGTCGTTGATGAAAAAGATTGGGTTGTGACTAAATGTCCTTATTATGGACTCTTTATGAGAAATCTTTCGTGTGCATCTTGTGATGTTTTTGGCTTAATTCCTTCTTGGATTAAATGCCTTGGGTTTTGTTTAGCAAGTATTCATTACTGTGCTTTTTGTGAAAGTCCAGCTGGTCTTGTTGTGGAGTCAGCCAATGGAAGAATTATAGTGGTACAGGTAAGTCCACTATAAGGTTTTCCATTGGAGCTTGTGAGTCAGGCGGTGGGAGAATTATAGTGGCACACAAGCCAAGTTCACTATAAGGTGTCCACTGTGCCTTCTAGTTTCCCCAGTCCAGATTGGCCTTGGATGGGATGAATTGCTCCCTTTGGTGAGTATTTGGGTTATGACTTTGTGTCATATTTCCCTCTCTGGTTACTTGGTTCTATTGGTTATGATTTGGTTTTCGGGATCCCGATGGCTTCAGCTATTTATGCTGCTCAGATGGTTTTCTCTGATGGGTTTCTCAGTTGGTATTCTCATCAGTTATGGTTATTGGGTAAACCTTGGCTTGGTATCCACCGGAGTGTAGGCAATGTGATATAAGTGATATATGAGTTGATGTTATGTGCTATATGCTATATGATTACTGTTGATATTGTTTCTTTATGATCATCATATCAGCATGTAACGTAGTTGCATTTTAGTAGCTTACTGAGATTTATTCTCACCCTTTATTTGTTTACTGTTTTAGATAAAGGCGGGTCCAGGGGATAGGACACTTGGCACGGGAGGACGTTCGTTTGGTAAGAGATGGGACTTGTTTTGTGAAGGTTACATTATATAAATGTAAACCCTTTGGGTAGAGTACCCGTACTTCTTATGGTTACATCTATTTTGGTAAAAGTTGATGTATGTACATTTGTTTAAAAGTTTGTAAGCCTTCGGGCTAAGTACTTTCGCTGTGAAAGTGTGTTATTGTTCCACTTTCTAAAAGTATATTTCGAAAAAAATTTCTAAAAGGTTTTATAACGTCTTCCACTCGTGTCCCGAACGTGGGGCTAAGTAGGACCACGGGTACGGGGCGCGACAGTTGGTATCAGAGCTAGGTTGTAGATTGTCTAGAATGACTAAATGACCTAGGAGGGTAGTAGAGTATAGAGTGAGTAACGTTGAGTGTTTGATGAAGGTATTCATTAAAAATGGGTGAAACTGACGGAGATCAGGCCGGCTCTTCGGGGCAAGGGGATGCCAGAGAAGAGGCTCGAATTATGTTTCAGGGAATGTTTGAAGCAGCGATGAAAACTTTAAGTGATCAGAGGCAAGAAAGGGAACAGGTACCACCAAGATATGGCCTAGAACAGTTTCTAAAAATGAAGCCTATGGAGTATGATGGAGAGCCCGATGTATCTAAAACTGAAAGGTGGATTGAATCGATGGAAAAGATCTTTGATGCTTTGAGATGTTCGGAGGAAGATCAAGTCAGGTTTGATACCTATAAACTGAATGGAGCGGCTGAGCATTGGTGGAAAGCTTTGAAAACAAAATGGGATGAGACTCATGTACCTTATACTTGGGAGAATTTTCTGGGAAAGTTCAAAGAACACTTCATTCCTCGAGTAGATCAAGACAGGAAGGAGATGGAATTTCTTAACTTGGAGCAAGGTTCTATGTCAATTGCTCAATATTCAGCTAAATTTTCAGAGTTGTCCAGGTATTGTACTCACCTAGTGGCAACTGAGGAGAGGAAGGCTTCGAGGTTTGTGAAAGGTTTGAAAAGCGTGATTAGAACTCAGCTAGTATCCCATAAGTTGCAAGATTTTCAGGATGCAGTGGATCGAGCTTACCAGGTGGAGCATGACATTGAGGAACATAAAAGGAAAATGGAATTGTTAGGCACTGGGAAGCAAGTTAGGCAACAACCACGTGGTGAGAGTAGAGGAAATCAAGGTGGATCTTCACAATTTAAAGGGTCTTCTCAAAGACAGTCAGGTAATAGAAATCAAAGTAACACTTCAGGGAGTCAGAGTAAAGGAGTTTGTAATTATTATCAGAAAGAAGGGCATTCAGAAGAGAGATGTTGGAAGAAGCAGGGCAAGTGTTTGAACTGTGGTCAGTTAGGACATTTTCAGAGGGATTGCCCTAAGTATAGGATGCAAGCATCGGGAAGTGTGGTTGGGTCCTTTCAGGGCCAGAAGAGGGATTCCTCAGGCAAGCCTAAGGTTCAGGGTCGTGTCTTTGCTATTTCTCAGCAACAGGCTTCGGAGTCCTCTAATGTGATAGGAGGTATTATTTTTGTGTCTAGTTTGAGGGCACGTACACTTATAGACCCTGGCTCATCGCATTCTTATGTGTCTTTGCATTTTGCTTCTCGATTGCATAAGTCTTCTGAATCTCTACCTTATGTGTTAGAGGTGTCAACTCCAATAGGGGAGTGTTTGGTGACCAATGAGGTGTTGCATTCTTGTGATGTGCATATACGTGAGCATGTTTTACCTACTGATTTAGTTATCTTACCATTACAAGATTTTGATGTTATCTTGGGTATGGATTGGTTGGGTAAATATCATGCGTCTGTTGATTGTGCTAATAAGGTAGTTACATTTTCTATCCCAAATGTTCCTAAATTTTCTTTTGAAACTGTTCCTTGGGGTAGAGAGATTAGAATTATTTCTTATATGAAGGCTAGAAAGTTGTTGAACCGTGGTTGTGCGGGGTATTTGGCTAGTGTTCTTGATACTACTAAAAGGGTTCCTGATATTGAGGATGTGCCTATTGTTAAAGAATTTTCAGATGTATTTTCTTCTGAGTATGCTATGCCTCCTGACCGGGAAATAGAGTTCTGTATTGACTTACTTCCAGGTACGGCTCCTATATCTGAGGCACCTTACAGAATGGCCCCAGCTGAATTGAAAGAGTTGAAGGTTCAGTTGCAAGAGTTACTTGATCGAGGATTCATTCGTCCTAGTGTATCCCCATGGGGAGCTCCAGTATTGTTTGTTAAAAAGAAAGATGGGTCCTTACGGCTGTGTATTGACTACAGAAAGCTGAATCAGGTAACTATAAAGAATAAATATCCGCTTCCTCATATTGATGATTTATTTGATCAACTTCAAGGGTCAGTTGTCTTTTCAAAACTTGACTTGAGGAGTGGGTACCATCAGTTGAAAATCCGTCCTGAAGACATTTCAAAAACTGCTTTTCGTAGTAGATATGGCCATTATGAGTTTCTTGTTATGCCTTTCGGGTTGACTAATGCTCCGGCTGTTTTTATGGATATGATGAACAGAGTCTTTAAACCTTATCTTGATACCTTTGTGGTTGTATTTATTGATGATATTCTGGTTTATTCCAAGTCCCGGGAGGAGCGTGAGAAACATTTACGAATGGTTTTATCTATTCTTCGTGAGAAGCAGTTGTTTGCTAAATTCAGTAAATGTGCTTTTTGGCTCAATGAAGTATCTTTTCTTGGGCATGTGATGTCCAATAAAGGTATATCAGTTGATCCATCCAAAGTTGAGGCTATTGTGAATTGGAGGAGGCCAGAATCAGTTACAGAAATTCGAAGTTTCTTGGGGTTAGCTGGGTACTACAGAAGGTTCATTGAGGGGTTTTCTAAGATTACAACTCCCTTGACTCATTTGACTCGAAAGAATATTCCTTATGTGTGGGATGAAAAATGCCAAGCTAGTTTTGAAGAATTGAAGAAGAGATTGACTACAGCTCCTATTCTCGCCCTACCTAATGGTAATGATGATTTGGTAATCTATAGTGATGCTTCTAAAGAAGGCCTCGGGTGTGTATTAATGCAGAATGGAAGGGTGATTGCATATGCTTCGAGGAAGTTGACTCCGAGTGAGCAGAATTATCCTACCCATGACATGGAGCTTGCAGCTATTGTCTTTGCATTACACAAGTGGAAACATTATCTTTATGGAGCAAAGTTTGAGATTTTCACAGATCATCAGAGTTTGAAGTATCTTTTCTCCCAGAAAGAGTTGAATAATAGACAACGAAGATGGATGGAGCTGTTGAAGGATTATGATTGTACAATTTCCTATCATCCGGGCAAGGCAAATGTGGTAGCTGATGCTATTAGCCGGAAGTCTTATGTAGCTTCATTGATGGTGCGGGAATGGAAGATGTTGGAGGATGCTCGAGATTGGAGTCCTTATGAATCAAATCATGGAGCTATTTTTGCGAACATTCGAGTATTTCCAACTTTTGTTCAACAAATAAAGGAAGCTCAGAAGGATGACCCGGAATTGGTAAAGATTATGGATAAAATCAAAGATGGTAAATTTGAGGATTTCTCCCTCAGTCCTGAAGGGGTATTGACTTTCAGAGGTCGGTTGTGTGTGCCTAATGTTGATGGGATTAAACACCAAGTTCTTGATGAGGGCCATAAATCAAGGTATACTATTCATCCCGGGAGTACTAAAATGTATCAGAATTTGAAGCAACACTTTTGGTGGAATAATATGAAGAGAGAGATAGCGGATTATGTATCCAAGTGCTTAACATGTCAACAAGTTAAAGCTGAACATCAAAGGCCTGCAGGATTGCTTCAACCGTTAGAGATTCCGGAATGGAAGTGGGAACATGTTACCATGGATTTTGTGACAGGGTTACCTCGTGCTCGAAGAAGGTTTGATGCGGTTTGGGTGATTGTTGATAGATTGACAAAGTCTTCTCATTTTCTACCTATTGAGATTGGTTATTCTATGGAAAAGCTTGCAACTTTGTACATTAATGAGATCGTGAGGTTACATGGAGTTCCAGTGAGCATTGTATCTGATCGTGACCCTAGATTCACATCTCGGTTTTGGCAAGCGTTTCAGAAGGCTTTGGGTTTAGAGTTGAGATTTAGTACAGCTTTTCATCCTCAAACAGATGGCCAGTCCGAGAGAACTATCCAGATTCTTGAGGATATGTTGAGGGCTTGCTCAGTTGATTTTTCAGATTCGTGTGATATTCATTTGCCTCTCGTAGAGTTTGCTTATAATAACAATTTTCAGTCCAGTATTGGGATGGCTCCTTATGAAGCCTTGTATGGGAGGAAATGTCGGTCTCCTATCTGTTAGGATGAAGTGGGAGAAGCCAAGATTTGGGGTGTTCAGATGGTTAATGATTCAGTTGAGAAGGTTAAACTTATTCGAGATCGTTTGAGTACTGCCCAGAGTAGACAGAAAAGCTACGCTGATCATCGGAGGCGAGACCTTGAGTTCGAAAAAGGTGACTTTGTGTTTTTGAAGGTTTCCCCTAAGGTTGGTATTCGAAGATATGGGAAGAAAGGCAAGCTTGCTCCGAGGTTTATTGGTCCATTTGAGATTCTTGGAAGAGTGGGGGATCGGGCTTATCGTCTTGCATTACCTCCTTCTCTTGATAAGATCCATAATGTGTTTCATGTTTCTATGCTTTGGAAGTATATGTATGACTCTTCTCATGTTCTATCTGAGGTACCCGAGGATATTGAGCCGAGTATGTCTTATGAGGAACATCCGGTCCAAGTCATTGATTCGAAGGTGCAAGAATTGAGAAACAAAAGTATCCCTCTTGTTCGAGTTGTGTGGAGGAATCACAATGTGGAGGAATCGACTTGGGAACTTCGGGAAGAGATCGAGAGGAAGTACCCTTGGTTGTTTGAGGGCCTCGGTAAGTAACCCTAAAATTCGGGACGAATTTTCATTAAGGGGGAGTGATTGTAGCGACCCCAAAACCCGTCCCTATTTATTTTATATTTTTGGGGATTTTTATTTGACTTATATGTGCATTTTATGTGTTGCATCATATTTTATGATTTGCACATCTTACTTGATTATTTGTGTTATTTACTTAGTTAGTAAAAATAATGATTAAAGGAGTTAAATGATTAAGTTGAAACTTTAGGGTCTTTGTTGAAAATATAAGTTAAGTGGCTTAAGTGTTGAATTTGAAAGTCAAATGACCAAAGTTAGAAAATGGGTAGAAAAATTTAGTATAAATATCTTCTTTCTCTCCCTTCTCTGTGTATACTTTCATCAGCAACATTTCTTCCTCGTTCAGTTTAGGGTTAGGAGAAAAAGGTAAGTTCAACCCATTTCGATTTAATTCTTTTTATTTACTTACCCGTTTTAAAAACTAATTATATAAAAATGATCAGGGCGTCGAGTAGGTCATTTCTAGCCGAACAAAACTTATTTCAGCGATACTTTTTCCGGAACTAGGTAAGTTACTAATTCCCCTTTAAATGTTAAAATAGTCATATATGCTATATATGATACTCCTACTTGTTAATTTTGTGATTTGGGTAATATTTGCTATACTTGTAATTTTGGGACAAAGGGAGTATATGAATTTGGTTTAGCTGGGTATTGTGAATGTTTATGAACTCAAGTTGTAACTATAATGAGAGTTGCTAATGTTATGTACTAAATTGTGTAGTATATATGTTATGCTTGTGGGACGGAATGAGTAAAAATTGAACTAAGGAAGAATCTGGGATTTGGTCCAAAATAGGAGGAGGCGCGCGCACCCTATATAAGGAGGCGCACGCACCCATTGTTACCAACCTAGGCAAAAATTGACTGGAGAAGGGAGGCGTGCGCATCCTTTTGGGGTGAGGCGCGCGCACCCTTAAGTGAACCAAAAATAGTGAAGTTCTGGTCCTTGGAAGCGCGCGCACCCTATGGGGTGAGGCGTGCGCACCCCCTCTGTTTCCAAGGTTTGATAGTTTGTGTTATATGGGGTATAAGAGGACAAGTGTTTTGTGATCCTTGGGGTGGCTTATGACTTAAACATGAATGTGTATGACTTTTATGTCGTTGATGAAAAAGATTGGGTTGTGACTAAATGTCCTTATTATGGACTCTTTATGAGAAATCTTTCGTGTGCATCTTGTGATGTTTTTGGCTTAATTCCTTCTTGGATTAAATGCCTTGGGTTTTGTTTAGCAAGTATTCATTACTGTGCTTTTTGTGAAAGTCCAGCTGGTCTTGTTGTGGAGTCAGCCAATGGAAGAATTATAGTGGTACAGGTAAGTCCACTATAAGGTTTTCCATTGGAGCTTGTGAGTCAGGCGGTGGGAGAATTATAGTGGCACACAAGCCAAGTTCACTATAAGGTGTCCACTGTGCCTTCTAGTTTCCCCAGTCCAGATTGGCATTGGATGGGATGAATTGCTCCCTTTGGTGAGTATTTGGGTTATGACTTTGTGTCATATTTCCCTCTCTGGTTACTTGGTTCTATTGGTTATGATTTGGTTTTCGGGATCCCGACGGCTTCAGCTATTTATGCTGCTCAGATGGTTTTCTCAGTTGGTATTCTCATCAGTTATGGTTATTGGGTAAACCTTTGCTTGGTATCCACCGGAGTGTGGGCAATGTGATATAAGTGATATATGAGTTGATGTTATGTGCTATATGCTATATGATTACTGTTGATATTGTTTCTTTATGATCATCATATCAGCATGTAACGTAGTTGCATTTTAGTAGCTTACTGAGATTTATTCTCACCCTTTATTTGTTTACTGTTTTAGATAAAGGCGGGTCCAGGGGATAGGACACTTGGCACGGGAGGACGTTCGTTTGGTAAGAGATGGGACTTGTTTTGTGAAGGTTACATTATATAAATGTAAACCCTTTGGGTAGAGTACCCGTACTTCTTATGGTTACATCTATTTTGGTAAAAGTTGATGTATGTACATTTGTTTAAAAGTTTGTAAGCCTTCGGGCTAAGTACTTTCGCTGTGAAAGTGTGTTATTGTTCCACTTTCTAAAAGTATATTTCGAAAAAAAATTCTAAAAGGTTTTATAACGTCTTCCACTCGTGTCCCGAGCGTGGGGCCAAGTAGGACCACGGGTACGGGGCGCGACATAAGATCCTCTGATCATTGTTACAAGTTGGTTGAAAATCATTCACGTTATAACTCAATTTTTGATAATGCTCCTGATCTTATTGTCAATTGTGTTGAGGATGATGTTTCAGGTTGCACTTGGGAGCATGAAAGGATTAATGATGAATCTGAACCTAAATCCACGACAGAATCTGCAGATGCACCAACTGTGAGGACAACTGACGGTAAAAATGAACAGTCAACTGACATGACAGATGGTCAGACCGCAGCTGATTCTAGTTCAGATTCTGAAATCATTGAAGATCAGATAAGCAGAGGCAATGATGATGCTGCAAGCATACAAGTAGATCATCTAACTTCCCAGGTCATTGGGGGAGTGGATGAAGGAATAAAAACAAGAGGGAAACGAATAAATTACCGGGAATTAGCCGGTTTGGTATGCATGCAATCCGGGTACCATCAGGTAAGCTCTTGTTGTTTCGTTGCTAATTTTAAGTATGAGGATGAGTCAGAAACTTTAAAAGTTAATAATTGGAACAATGTCATGCAAGAGGAAGTGGTAAAATTTGAAAGGAAAGATGTTTGGTTCTTGGTTCGTAGGCCATCTAATACTGAATATATGGTAGTTGTTACTTGTTGTACTCAATTGTTGAGAATGAACCAGATAATCAAGGATTATGGTCTTAGAAGTGAAATCTTGACCGTATTTTGTGATAGCTTAAGGTCCTTGAATATTGCCAAGAATCCGGTACAATATTTCCTAACAAAGCACATAGATATTATGCACAATTTTATTAGATATCTCGTTGATCAAAAAATCATTACTCTAGAACATGTAAGCACAACGGATCAACTTGCTGATATCTTTACCAAGGCTTTAGATTTCGAGAGATTTTCTCTCGGACTGTGTGATACCAGTTGACTGCACAAGTGTGCAGACAACTGTCTGCATAACTGTATAATTGTATATTACAGTAAACACAAATTAAAAAAAAAAAAAAAAAAAAAAGTAGTCTGCATTCATTCTATTGCACGATTGTCTCTTGTGATCACTTGGTCAACTAAGTTCCTTGACTCCGAGTTTTGACCCTTGAATGTGAGACCCTTCTTAACCTGATAATGAAAATTGTCTTGTTAATTCCTTCGTGTTGTTTATCATGGAGTGGGCACTCAATCTAAGGTTGTGGGGAAAACAAGCTGCCTCCAATCTTTGAAGTTACTACTCATTTAGGCAATGTGCTGACGTGTATTCATACATAACTTGAGAATCAGTGTAACCCTGTATTGTGAGAGTGAAAATCTCCTCCCCGTAACTGATTCATAAGTCATAAGCCTTCAAAGGGAGTGTTCTAGAGGCTGCATGATTGAAGGAGAATCTCATTGAATTCTTGTAAGTTGAAACCGAGTCATGGACTGAGTTGATCATACTATGTCACACCAAAATTGAGACAATCTTCACTTGTGTGTTTAGGCATAATTTTTTCTAAGTTTATTTTCTCCCTTGGTATTTACATCAGCAAATTGAATTGTTGTTCTTATGTATTAAAGATTGATGCTTTTCATGTGATTAACGATAATCTAATGGCGTGATGTTCAAGTTTCAGTGTGATGTGGGTAGAAATTATGGTACATTGTGGATAAATAGATTCAGTTGAATTTGGCAAGTTCTAATTCTGGGACGGACAATTTATCACAAAACATGGAAAAAATTTGAATTTTAAAATCAAAATCCTTGTTTGTTTTGGAATTCAAATGGGTACTTCAATGTTTCTCGGTTCTCCCTACTCCTTGGCCTACCCGAGTTCTTAGGAAGAATCTCTGTCTTCCCTTGATATTTAATCCATGTCCATTCTAGTTATGAATTGTGGTTTAGTGTATCTTCTTCCTCATGTTTACTAGCTACATTTCTCTCATCTCATCTTGTTCCTATTCTGCAAATGCACTCTCTCTAACATTTTTTGCAGATAAATCCGAGAATTCAGGAGAAACTCTAAGTGATTGTGTGTGACACAAAATGATTGTTTGCCACTGCTCTTATCAAGATCAGGCATTTTTGTTGTTAAGCATCCAGCTGGTGCTAAACAACTTGTTCGTGCAACTGTGCGGACAACTGGACAGTCAACTGTACAGTCAATTGTACAGTCAACTGGTAAGTCATCTGGTAAGTCTGCAGAACTCGCTGGTCTATAAAGGTTTTCTGCGATGTGAGTTGAGATTGATGATCCTCTTAGAGGTATTTTTGTTAGGGAGATTCAAATTTAGGGGGAGTGGAAGATATTCAAAATTTTCTTTCTTTGTGTTTGATGGTTCTTCTCAAAAAGGGGGAGAAAGATGTGGTTTTCATATTCAGGGGGAGAAAATGTGTTCTAAAGATGTATTTAAGAGGAGTAGAATCCAATGTAAAAATTCAGGGGGAGAGATTATTGTTTTGGATGTTTTGATCAGAACCACAAAGATAGGGGGAGATTGAAAGAGTATGAAACACTCATTTATTTATTTTTGTGTATCTTTGTGATTCTGATAATAATTATTGTATATATTTAGTTTAGTGTTATTTTAGGAATTAGTTGTAAGTATTTAGGAATAGTTTAATTTGAGTTATTTATTAGTTTTATGATTTATTTGACTAACATATTGATATTTATCTTTGGTAAGTCTTTGTTTATTTTAGAAGTGTATTTGTAAGAGGACTCTCACAAGGAAGGGATCATTGGTTGACTAAAGATTGCGTGTGATCAAGAAGCGGCCAAGAGGGTTTATAAATACAAAACAACGTCTTCCTATGAGGGTTACGGATTCTGAGATTTTATTCACCAAAGTCAGAAGCTTAGAGAGTCCTTGTGTCCTTAGATGTTCTTCTCAAAAGAACTCTAAGTGTTTTGAGTGTTTTTGTGAGATCTAGAAGTCTAGATTAGTTTGATCTTTTAATATTTTGTTTTCTTTCATTCGACTTGTACTCTGCAAGATCGCTTTTTAATATATGAAAGTTTTCCAGCAAGATTTCTTGCTGAAGTGTTTATTCTGAGTTTTAATTCCGCTGCGTTTGTTTCTGTGTTTCTGAGTTTCTGGTCGTCGCCAATTGACAGGACAACTGTCTTGACAACTGTGAGCACAGTTATACTCACAGTTGGTTGGTTCCCAGAACAGTCCTAGCCGCTTAATTTCTTTCAACATGTAATCAACCAATATAGACCGGTGATGGTCCTACGTATCTTGGTGTGGATTTGTTTGATTTGTGATGCAATTTTGTGTGAACCATGTTCAAAGCTTACACAAATGACATTTTTTTAAATACAATGTGTGAATGGGACTTTAGTTTTTATAAAACTTTTGGTTATGTCTTATAACATGCAAAGTATCACAAGACTTTAATCTCATGTACAATATGTGAATGGGGCTTTAGTTTTTATAAGACTTTTGGTTATCTCTTATAACATGCAAAGTCTCATAAAAGACTTTAATCTCATTGACATGTTTGAATTGTACTTTAGTTTCTATGAGACTTTTCGTTATGTCTTATATCATGCAAAGTATCATAAGACTTTATTCTCATTGACATGTGTGAATGAGACTTTAATTTTTATGAGACTTTTGGTTATGTCTTATAACATGGAAAGGCAATAAGAATTTAGTCTTATGAGTGTGTCAATAAGACTTTAGTCTTATGAACATTTTAAAAAGTCTTATTGATATGTTTATAAGACTTTTTTTTTAGGATAGAACTGATTAGAATGATTCCATACATGTTACATAATAATTTTAAAAAATATTGTTTAGTAGATGACAATCAAGCACGCAATGAAGTTCAAACCTTATAATCCTAAGTCAGTGATGTGTGTGGAATCAACACCTGCATCAACGTCCTCGGAAGGGACACCATCTGTTTCACATGTACCACATATCATATCTGAATCGCCACCAACACAACGTACACCTTTAACAAGATTGATGAAAAGGAAGGAGGTTGAACAAGAAACCCATTTGCCTTCACAAACTGTAACTACAATTTTAACAAGGTCCAGAAAGAGGAAAGAGACTGAAAGCACACAATCTGGAGGGAGTGAAGTGAAAGGAAAATCACAGCCACCTGCAACAAGATCAAAAACCAACAAACCTTCGAAGAAAGTAAAAGAAATATCTCCTAAGGTGAATAGAAGAATTAATCCAAAATGAGTTTCAAAGAAAATAAAAGATTTGAGTTGGATCTCGAACTACCGCTCGAATGTGCATGCTATTCATGCGATTATGAAGGATACACCTCTAAAGCAATCACATTTGGATAAGTTGAAGGATACCCCATTCTACAACTTTTTCAATGCCATTTCCTCAAACATGGATTTTAAATACCGCAAAGTAGATAATACAATTGAGGAAATAGTTTTGTATTATGATCCGAAAGTTCAGAAATTCAATCTTGGTGGTGAATTTGTTGATGTAACAACAGCTGATGTTACAGCCATTTTTGGAGTGGTGGGTGGGTCTGAAGAAATGGATTTAAAAAAGTTAAGGAAATATTTCAAACCATTTGATTTAGTGAACTGACATTTTCTAAATTGTCCTAGTGAGGTTAACATGAAGTTGGTTAAAGAGACACTGAAAATGATTTTCTTGAGTGATGATTAAAAAGACATTGAAGATGTGGTTAAGCTTCTTGTTCTTATAGCAATGGGCTCTTTGTTTTTTGCATCAAAGGCAGAGCACATGACATCAGCCTTTTTTTATTATGCTGATGATTTGACGAAGATGAAAAGAAATGATTGGTCAAAAGCAATAGTTGAAAATCTCAAGCAGTCTCTAAATGAAAAGCATTTGACACCTCTTCTTGCGATAGGATGTGTATCACTTTTACCTGTAAGTGCATAATTTGTTTATATTAGTATTTTTTAATTAAATATCTGCATTAACGTATACAATCTTTTGATAATGTTTTTCATATTTTTTTTTTGAAGCATTGGTTTAATGAGCACAGAACTATCTTCACCCCGTCGAGGAGCTTGTTCTCTAGGTTCATGAAGTGTGACATTTCAAAGAAAATAAAGGATTTTAAACAAAAGATTAGATCCCTAACAACGGAACAGGTATGAACTCTTATATGTCTCATGAGACTTTTTCTATATTATAACATGAAAAGTCTTATAATATAGGAAAAGTCTTATATTTACAGTCTTTATGAATGTGTCAATAGGACTTTAGTCTTAAGAGACTTTTCCTATATTATATTTTAAAAAAATATAAGTCATATAAGTCTTATATGTCTCATAAAGACTAAAAGTCTTATATGTTAAAAAAATATAAGACTTTCGTCTTATGAGACCTATAAGACATATAAATCTTATGTCTCATAAAGACTAAAAGTCTTGTATTTTTAAAAATATAATGCTCTTTTAAAGATTCTTATATTTGTTACTTAAATAGTCTTATATGTCTATTTGAAAGACATAAGTTTTGTTCTATGTAAGTTTGAAAAGTCTTATGATTGACATATAGGACATTATTTTAAAAAACATGTTATAACTGGTGAGATTCAGCTAACAGATGAGGAGAAGTTGCTGTTACAAAATGGTGATGAGGGGGAAAATGATGTGCAGAGAGAAATTAATCATGATTATGATGATGTCGGACTAGATAACATCAGTTCAGGTAATAACATAGTTTTCACCCCTACTGGAGAAACGTAACAACACTTCTGAGGAAGCAAAAAAGAATGCTGAATTACATGATTTCCGGAATGAAAATGAAAAATTGAGAACTCGAATTGAAGAGCTAGAATCAGGAGTTAATGTTGAGTTGAGTGAGCTAATAACTGAAAATGAAAGGTTGATATGTAAAAATGAAGGATTAGAAGATGAATTGTCTAAATTAAGAATTGAGAATAATAAATTAAAAGCTAGACTTGAAAAGATAGAATTGGAAAAGACTCGTGAGTTGATTCACCTGAAGAATGAAAATGAAAAGTTGAAAGCTAAAAATGATAAAGAATTAAGAGAGAGTGTTGCGTTTTCTAAACTCAGAAATGAAAATGGAAAATTTAAAGCGATAATTGAAAAGATAAAGTTGGAAAAGGCTATTGAGGTGGATGATTTAAGGATTGAAAATGAAAATCTGATCAAGGAAATAGATGATTTGAAAGCAAAGCTTGATGAGTTTAAAAAGAAAGATAGTGAGATAATTGAAGAGGGCCAAGTTTTGATGGTACCTGAGGCAGAGATTCAGAAAAAATTAAAAGAGGCTGAGGAAAAGATACTTGCGAGGGACATGACTATAAAAGCGAAAGATGAAGAAATGTAGAATATGGTGTCTGCTCACATTTTGCAAGATGAAAATCTTAAAAAGTAGAATGAGGAGACAATTTTTCAGTTGATCGGGCAGATAAAAAAAAATGCTAAATGAGAAGCAAGAAGAGAACAAGATAAAGGAAGCTGATGAAAAGTATAGAGGAAGAGGAAAAGGACAACAAAAGGTTTTGAAAATTGGATCTGTTGAAAGGCGTGTGAAGGAAAGAGACGATGGAACAAGGAAGATATCAAAGGTAGTGAAAGATCCTGACTTTGTTAAACCAGCAAAGAAAAAGGAGAAACAAGAAAATGAGAAACAACAAAAAGAGAAAAAAGAAAAGAGGAAGAAAGATGAGCCAGTCGATGTTGACGATCTCTCTGACTTTGATTTGATCAAGACAAAACCACTTTTCCTAACAAAAGCTACTGACAGAATGAAAGCAATTCCTCAACAATACAAAGATAAGTATGCAGAGTTGTGTCTCCTTATCGACAAGCAGTAAGTAATATTTTTTTATTATTATAATATATATAATTAAAATATATATTATTAATTTGTTTATTTTTTTAATTTTTCTTTTTACAGTGATTCTGTGTGACTGGGCAAGTTAAATCATGTTTCTATGAATGATTTTTCGGAGCTAGCAAATGAAAAAATGACCGAATCTCCTGTATGTTAAATTATATCTGTTATCTCTTATAATTATATATGAATACCAACGTGTCTATTTTCATCAGTGTTCTAAAAATCGGGCTAGGCGGTGCCTAGGCGCTAGGCGGCCCCTCTCCGCCTTGATTTCCTCCAAATCGGTCATATTAGGCGCCAGGCGGGCTAGGCGGAGTCTCAGTGGTGACTAGGCGGGTAAAGGCGGGCAAGGCGGCTCGGAAGAATAAGTCTGTCTAGGCATCCGATGTCCTTTATTTTTTAGCTTTCGCCGTTCAGAGAGCTCTGTCTTCGCGGTCGGCGTCTGCGTGAGAAAAGAAAATAAGGAAACAAAAAATAGAGAAGAGTGAGAGCACCATCGGTGATCTAGAAAAGAAAAGAGAAAGAGAGAGAAAAGAGAAAACAGGGAAAGAGAGAGTGACTGAGTGAGGGAGAGAGAGAGGCGGAGGATGAAAATTGAAAAGATCAAAAGAGAGAAGAGAACGAAATGTTTAACGTTATTAAGAAACGGTGCAGACTAAGAGAGAGTAAAATTAGGGTTTTGGGTGTTGGGCCCTTAATGTAACGGGCTTTAGCTGGAATGTAATGGAAGTGGGCTTCATTTATGTGTGTCAATTTTTCAAATAATAGTGCACTGAACTTCTACTTTTGCATATAATTTTAGAGATTATAAGTTATGTTTTTGAAATTTTACATCCATCCTTCCTATAATAATATTTATTGATTTGTACTTTTGAAAAATATAAAAATATATATAATTACATATAAAAATTTATCAAAAATTTATAAAAATGTGTTAATTTTTCGGCCCCGCCTAGTCCCCACCTAAGCCCCTAGGCGCTAGGCCTGGCCTTGGCGCCAAGCGCTTTTTAGAACACTGATTTTCATAATATATTTGTGGATTTATATAGGTGTTAGACGCTTATCTTGAAATTTTGAAGGGGGGATATGAAAATACACCTACTCGTACTGGTAGTCAACCACTCAAAATTGGTTACGTGACAAGTTTTTGTATGGTAAGTATTGTTGACTAATTAATTATTGATAAATGTTTTGTATTTTATTTGCATTTAATATTTTTTTCATATGCAGAATTATTTAAGAGGAAAAAAGCCTGATGATATTGCATCAACAATTGATAAGGTCCTCTTGAAGTTGGTCAGGGAAGGAGTGCATTACATTCTCATCCCAGTGCACACTGCAGCAGGCGAGCATCCTAGGACAGTTGATCATTGGATATTACTTGTTTTGAATCCGGAAACTGGGGTGTATTCATTCGATAATTCTTTGCATCTAAGAACAGGGAAAAACAATTATTTACTCAATGCCAGAACTGTGGTATGTTCTTAACAATAGCCTTTTTTTTTTAAACATGTTATTATGAGGAATAGGATTATGATTCTTTTTGTTGTTTTCTTGATTCAGTTCAATCATGTAAAGAATGTATTAGCTGGAAAAGACGACTCGCCTACAAACGAAGGTGGTTACAAACCATCATTCTCAAAGGTTCAGTGGACTCCACAACAGCAATCTAGAAGTCTCAATTGTGGAATTCATGTGTTGATGGCTGCACAAGATATATTTCAAATAGGGGAAGTGAGCAGCCAATATAATGAACATGCTGCCATCACATATAGGGCAAAGATATTTCAAGACATTTTATCCCATAGGGACTGCTTATATCGTCTTTAGTTTGACTTTAGGAAAGTCGATAATCTAGAATGTAGGGTTGGTTGTTCAAATACTATGATATTGGTTTTTGTGTTGATGGTGATCTAGACACTAGGTTTGGACTGTTGAACAATTTGTTTTGCTTTTTGTTGAATGTAGTTGAAGGAGTTATGTTATTTTGGGGAACCTAACAGACAAAAAGTCATTTTACAAGTCTTATGAGTAACTTATAAGACCTATTACAATACATGTCATTTTCAATAAAAGTCTTATTAGTAACATATAAGACCTATATATAACATAAATATTGTAACATATAAGATTAAAAAAAATGAATAAGACCTAATATAATCTTTTTAAAAGTCCTATGAGTAACATTTTAAAAAGTGAATAAGACCTAATAGAATCATTTTAAAAGTGTTATATAGTAACTTATAAGACCTATCACAATGCATGTCTTTTGAAAAAAAATCATATATGTACTAGATAAGACCTAATAGAATCATTTAAAAAAGTCTTATTAGTAACATATAAGACCTATATATAGTAACTTATAAGACCTATCACAATGCATGTCATTTTCAATAAAAGTCTTATTAGTAACATATAAGACGTATATATAACATAAATATTGTAACATATAAGATTAAAAAAAATGAATAAGACCTAATATAATCTTTTTAAAAGTCTTATGAGTAAAATTTTAAAAAGTGAATAAGACCTAATAAAATCATTTTAAAAGTGTTATATAGTAACTTATAAGACCTGTCACAATGCATGTCTTTTGAAAAAAGTCATATATGTACTAGATAAGACCTAATAGAATCGTTTAAAAAATCTTATTAGTAACATATAAGACCTATATATAATAACTTATAAGACCTATCACAATGCATGTATTTTTTTAAAAAAAGTCTTATGTGTAGTATATAAGACCTAATAGAATCATTTAAAAAGTCTTATTAGTAACATATAAAGTCTAAAAATAATATCATAATCTGTCAATATTAAACTAAAAAGATTTCCACAAACAATAATAAGAAAAAGAAAATAATAATCCAACACAAAAAGTCATTCAAAAAATTCCACAAAATCATAATCTGTCAATCTCCAGACTATTCAATTCTTAAATGAAAATACCAAATGTATGAATCAACATAACAATCCAACATAAAAGCCTATTGTTCTAATTGCAATGGTTCTTTGCATGATCTCCTATTGTGATATCCAGAATTCCCACAACGAGAGCATGTCATCTTCCTTTTCACAACTTCTCCTCTTGCTTAATACTGAGTCTTTCTTGGCCTACCTGGAGCACGTTTAGTTGCAGGAGGGAGTATAATAGCTTCTTCATCAACCACAGCTTTACCAAATGAAGGAATAGGATGGATAGAAAATCCATAACACTTCTGGTAGTGACTTGTATAAAAATAAGTCTCAATAAATGGTAAACCACCTTGACTAGTCCTTGACAAAACTGCATTCGCATGAACACACGAAAAACCTTGATGCTGCCACTTCCCACATGTACATGTAAACTTTCGAATATCAACTGACATCGAAGGATCGGAGTGAACTTCAAACATATGATCATTAGAAGAAGAGATATCCCATGACTTACCATACTCAAGCCTTCTTTTATATCTCTTGTCCTTCACTGGACACAAATTTGTTTTCCAAGTCAAAGATTCCCGTCTCCTCTTGGTCATTCTCTGCATTACTTTTAACCGGATTTTATCGACTAACTCCAAGGCTAGAAGAACTTTATATTCTTTTATTTCTGCAGCATTGGAGCACATCTCACCATATCGCTTCCCCGGGAAATAAGCACTCGCATAATTCACAGCCGGAAGAGCATTCATAAATTCTTCCACCTTGGTACCACCTTCTTTCTTAATTTTGCTCAAATAAAACTGAAAGATATCATGTGTTGGAGCTAACGGACATTGAGATATTTTATGAAGCATATTTGAATGAAGCTCTGATGAAAATCCTCTCAATTTGTCACTCAGATTGTTCCTAATATGGAACATGAAAAAAGAATGTGAAGCAGAGGGAATAATCTCCTTAACTGGTGTGATGATCCCTTGATGTCGATCTGAAGTGAATGTCATTGTCCGTTCATTTATATGAGGTTCCAGATTTTGAAGAAACCACCTCCAATTCTCTATATTCTCCGAGCCTACGATTGCAAAAGCAACGTGAAAAAGACCTACAATAAGAAAAAAAAATTAAAACAATAAATATGATTCTTATAAGTAAAATAACATATATAATAATTCTTATAATGTAATAGAACTATGTTATAAGACATGAAAAATAAATGTTATGAATTTGTTATGAGACTTACAATTAAGGTTACATGTCTTATAAGTAAACTCAAAAAGAAAAAATATCATACTATTGTTCCCATCCTTTGCTGTTGCTGCCAAAAGAGTGCCTTTGTACTTTCCATAAAGAAAAGTCCCATCAAGAAATAACATGGGCCGGCAGAATTTAAATCCATCTAGGCATGCACCAAAAGCAACAAAACAGCACTCAAATCGAGAAGTCTCATGATCATAATCAATCATAGATTGAAAATTTGGGTCTAACTCCTTTACTTTATTAAAGTAATGTCTCATACTGTCATAAGATGAAGATGCATCACCATAGACAGCTTGCTTTGCCTTCTTAATACCTCTCCAAAATGATTTGTAAGACACTTCATAACCATAATCTTTCCTAAAATCATTCAACACATCCTTTGGCCTTATAGATGGATTACCTTTGACATCATCAATAAGAACACTAGCCAGTACCCCAGAATGCAACCTGTCCCCTTGTCCGTACCCATTATTAACAATATCTATACATGTATGGTTTGGAACATACGTCCTAATGTAGAAAAAAACCATTAACCTTTTCAATAAAGCCATGAATCCTTCAAGGACAACCTTTGTCAACTTTATATATACACTGAGCAATTATACTCTTTTTGTCATTCTTCAGGTATTCAAATTCAAAACCAACTTCAGTAACAAATTTACAAAGAGAATTTCTGAATTCTGGACACCCCCCTTCGAATATATGCCAATTTTTTTCTATTGCAGTTTCCCATCCTGTACTTTTCAACACCTTATCTCTATGACGAAAGAAGTTAATGGGAGCATGGTTCTTACTACTGATACCACTAAGCTCAACATCACTAAACTCAACATCATCATATTCAACAACATCTCCACAAACTGTTTTCAAAGATTCAGGTATGCCACATTCATACTGGTAACAGAAACTTCCTCCACATTTATATCAATGCAATCAAGCCTAGTCCTACGTATAAACATACTCAAGAATATGAAATCATCTTCATTAACCAACAAACAATGAGGATTATTAGCTAAAGCATAAGACAGATACATTGTGTTTCTTTTCAAATTGTCCCACCTCGAAAAAATAAATTCCACAATCGACTCAAAAGATGAAAATCGAGAAAACAATGAAACAACAGTCAAATCACCAAACTTGAAGAATGCAATTACATTTGAATCCATGATGTAAAATGATCTGCACATAATATAAAAAAGTCTCATTACAATACAACTCAGAAAATATGATCATAAAAATGATAAAGTGAAATACAGATGCACATACATACCAATTGTTGAAGACGATACTTATAATCCACACCACGAACCCTAGATCTAGGGTTTTTCGAATGAGATTCAAAAGTAAAAAATCGCCATTTCCATCGCCTCTCTTTGGATGAATGTGCATAAGTGGCTACATGATCATATGTAGACTCCCACACTGGCCTGGTACATGGTGGTGAAAATATTTGGTGGATCATTCTCTGGTGGGAGTTTGATGGAGTTTATCACAATGGTGGTTTATGTCTCCAGGTGGGAGATTGTTGGGAATGGAGTCAGAACCAAGGAGAATGTCAAAACCGCGGAGGAGCGAGGAGCGAAACCGGGACGGAGCAAAGGAGTAAAGATCCAGCCGGACAGCAGCAACCGACGATGCAAAGGTGAGTGGTATAAGCCGATTAGACCACGTGAGAAGAGGAGGACTTCTCGTAAATGACGGATGGGAGATAGGTGGATTTTGTACTCTACCGACAACATCGTATTCATTCCGGGTGGGAGCAAGAGGCGTAAAGACCGGCCTTTTTGTGTAAATCGGAGAGACATCAATAAACGTTGTGTTAGGGGGAGAGGTGACAACTCATAGTTGGCCAACAAGGAGAGCGAGTCACAAAGACCCTAATAGAGAGCGAGAAAAGACCACAAGAAGTCAATGCAAGAAGCAAGGTGTGTCTGAGTTTCATAGGGAGCATTGCAAGGGGAGTGGATCTAGGAGGGATAAGGCGAAGTTAGTCTTGCAAAGAAATCAAGGTAGAAGTTGATTTGGGGGGGGGGGGCAAGAAGAATCTAACACAGAGAGGTTGAAGCGTCACTTGGTTTCAACTTGCCTTATTACTTAGGCGTGGACGCTCATGATGGGAGGAGCGTGGGGGATTGTAAAAGAGGAGCATGGAGGCTCAGTATCATCAAGGAAGAGCTTGGTGTTACATGGTGGTGAAAATATTTCGTGGATCATTCTCTGGTGGGAGTTTAACGGAGTTTGTCACAATGGTGGCTTATGTCTCCAGGTCAGAGATTGTTAGGAATGAAGTCAAAACCAAGGAGAAGGTAAAAACCGCGGAGGAGCGCGGAGCAAAACCGAGACATAGCAAAGGAGTAAAGATCCGTCCGAACCTATAGTAAGACCCAACTAGACCTCAATCTTGGTAATAGGCCGAAAGGTGTTTCGCTAAGATTCTTCTCCTCCAGGTCATGCGTGGATGTAATGTCCTTTTGGTATAAGGAATTAGTTTCTTTATATCCATTAGAATATACTCCTTCCGTTTATGATATATACTCCGGGTAATTAGATTTTGATCACGATTAGGTTTTAATATCCCTATAAATTTATTGTGACTACCACCATAATATTGGGTACTTACTTTGTGTAAGAGAAACTTAGGATATCAAGAGAGAGCCACAAAATAATGTCAATGAGGGGCCAGGGGTAGGGATAGCCAAACGGAACTGGAACCGGAAAACCGGACCGGAAAAGCCCGGAACCGGAGCAAACCAAAACCGGAGTAACCGGAACCGCCATTCATCCGGGCCGGTTACGGTTCACATAAAAAGCGAACCGGACCGAAAATCCCTTGTTTTTCAATAATTTTAAAGGGGGGACCGGAACCGTACCAGAACCTAACCGGAACCGGGATAAGCACGGGCCGGTTCAGGGTCACATATATGCCGAACCGGAATCGGGCCCGGAACCGGTTTTGGCCATCCATAGACGGGGGCCTAGGAGAGCTATGGGGGGCGATCATACAACCCGGCCATGACCGTGTTGTGTGTGTGTTCTTGGGGGAGAGATAATATATGTGGTGAGATTGTTATTAGAGACTAGACATGCTAGATCTTAGTGAGTGCATGTGCAAAGTTGTAACAATTACATATATTATTATAATGATATCCTGGCTAAGTGCCCCTAGATGTAGTCATGTGTTGATGAACTGGGCAGTGGCAGACCTAGGATTTCTAAACACCGGGTGCATAATTTCACTGCATGACTTCATACTAAAATTTTCCGTAACGTAATTACATTATAATACATAATTTCAAATACAATTGTCTCATACGGAGAACCAATACAAATATCTAAATCAAAGTTGTCCCTTACGCGTTTTCATACGTTGAAAACGTTTAATATCATTCTCCATGACTTTTATAAGCAAATCTTTTTTGTGAAACTTACAAGACAAATTATACTAAAGAACACAATTTCAAAGATTTTGGTATGATCAATTGTTTTTTTTTATTAAAAAAAAACAAATAAACTCTCGTTCAAAAAAAATAAAAAAAATAAAAATAAACTATAAACATTTTGGTACAATTAATGTAACTATTGACTTAAATTGAAAAGACAAAAAATTGAAAAAGGGAAATAGGATTTAAAGGGAGGGAGAAAGCACAACATAAAGATTAAAGCAACAAATGCTCAACAAGGCTTGAACATGAGACCTATAAAAACAACTTATGATTCCTAACCAACTATCCTACTGCTAACCTTGTTATATTATGCAGGTGCACAACTAATATACATATAAAAAAAGAAATTTTTTAAATGAAATTTTGAGTTGATCATGTGCACGTGCACCCCCTCCCACTATGGGAGGTCCGCCCCTAGAACTGGGTTACCAAATTCATGGTGTTTATTTTGTTCTTTTATATTATTATCATGTGTTTGATTATTTTCTCTATACTGATGACTGCTAGTATGGGCTAGAGGACGCGGATATCCCCCCAATTCCCCAACATTTTGTAATCACTTTCAGACTGCGGTTCAAACCGAGCCGAACCAAACCATAGTGGTTTAGCTCAGCTCGGTTTGTAATTTTTTATGGTTCAGCTCGATTTGGGATTTCTCCAAACTAATAGCTAACTGTTGAGGAATATGCCTTTGAATTAGTAGTTTTTAATTAAGGATATTATCCGCAACAAATGTTGAAATTTTTGAGACAAAAATTAGACTTGGCCGCGAGCTAAGGCTATAAGATCTGCAAGCAGCATGATGTTTGGCGGCCTTCACAAGCTGCTGTCATCCAAGATTGTCAGATGGGCCAAAGGTGGTTACATGTTGTTTTTGGTTTGGACGGTTGACTTCCTGGAAAACAAGAACGGTTCTTGTTATTTGTTTTACAAATAGGACTCTTTCCGTCTCAATAATTAGACTAGCTAATTAGGATTTTTTTTTTTGGAACAAAGAATTATTCAAGATTTAGGAAAATAGTTTTCTAATGAGAATAGAGTTGCTTTGGGTACAAGAAATAGGACTCCATTTTTTTAAACTTTTTTTTATATAAAAATAGGATTGATATCAGGGACAAACCTATATGGAGTGGGTGCAAGTGCACCTGATCAACTTTAATTTATAAGAAGAAAAAAATAATTGTATTCAGGATATATAATAAAAGTGTACTTAGTTAACAATAGTTTCTGTAGCTCAGACGGTTGAAATGTAGGTTTATATACAAATAGTAGTGGGTTTGAACCCCACTATCTTTTCTTCTCTTCTATTTTTAATTGATTTTTCCCTTTTCATTCCAATAATAGTTAAAAGGAAAAAAATGCACCAAAAGTACCTAAACTATAGGGGTTGTTTGGATTTAGTAACTTATCTCTTTTTTTACCCATGAAAAATACCTTAACTTTTTTTTGTGCAGCGGAGGTACCTATTGCTAACGCCGTCTAAATTTGGCCGTTAAGTTATCATGTGCTACACACATGACGTCTTTCTTAAGGGCAAAAAGGTCAAAACACAATAAGGATAGTGTGATATCATTTCACAAAATAAAGGGGTTAAAAGTAATTTTTCTAGTTTCAATTAACCCCCTTCTCCTTCTCCTTCTCCTTCTCCTTCTCCTTCCCCTTCCCCTTCCCTTTCCCTTTCTCTTTCCCAGTCCTAGCCAAACCGCCACCCACCACCGCTCATGTACAGGAACAGCAGCCACCATCAGCATCAGTTCACCACCACACTAGTTTTTTGTTGTTGACATTGCCAAACCGCCACAAAATTATTAAACAATTGCTAACAGATTCAAGCTTAAAGGAGAGTGAATTGATTAATCCTAAATTTAATCTTTCTCCATTTTTCTAATAACAATACAATCACCATCTCAGTCCCGCCACCCACCGCCATGTCACTACTATCCTACCACCACTTACCACTGACCACACATCAGCAACCGTCAACACCGGTGACCAGAACCACCAACGCCTCCTTCACCACCAAAGTAGCCACAAAAAAAGGGCAACTGAGATCAAAATCTAAACAAAATATAGGAGACATCATGGAAAAAAAACCAATTGCAAATAAAACCCAGAAATAGGAAAACACAAAACAATTACAGAAAATAATGAAATGAAAAAAATCAGGCATTCTGGATCTGAGTTCTTGGAGTCGAACGGACTTTCTATAACGAATAATGAACGAGAGTCATTCTTCTGCCTCTGATAGAGTCCACGAATCTGAAGAAATTAGGGGTTGTCTGATGAATTTCATAGAAATTAAATATTTCGAACAAAATAGGGTGTTAGAAATTTGGGGTTTTCGGGTTTTGGGGGTTTATTCACATTACGAACAAGGAGCAGTGGGATGAAAGGCATATGGATTTCCACTTCCAGGAATCTTAGAACAGGGGGAGGGTTCGATTGTCTGGTCACACATTTCGATTTCTAGGTTGAGAAAAAAATGGGAGAAAGGATAGAGAGGGAGAGAGGAGAGACGAGTGAGGAGAGACGACTGTGGGATGGCTGGATTTAATCGCCAATGGAGCAACCATGGCCGGTGGGGGTGGTTGTTGACATTGCCATGGCGGCGGCGATGAAAGATCTAAGTTTTAAGAGGGAAGGGGAGTGTTACAAGATCTGGGTGTAGGGAAGGGGAAAGGGAAAGGGGTTATGTGAAATAAAAAAAATTATTTCAACCCCTTAGTTTTTTGTGAAAATTCTCTCACAATTGAAGTTCCGATTTTACCCTTTAAAAAAGGTCACGTGAGTTGTCACATGCGTGGATAACGGCCAAATTTGGACGGCGTTAGCAATAGGTACCTCCGCTGCACAAAAAAAAAGTTAAGGTATTTTTCATGGGTCAAAAAAGAGATAAGTTACTAAATCCAAACAACCCCTATAGTTTAGGTACTTTTGGTGCATTTTTTCCTAGTTAAAACATAACGTCCGTTAATAAAAATATTATACACAAAATTCTTATCTTTTTATTTCTCTTTTTTTTTTATCTATTTATAATTGATTATTTTTACTTTAATGGTTAAAAATAAATTTAAAAATTTAGTGTAATTATGCATCCGGTGAGTAAAAGTTTTAGGTCAGTAAATAACATCCATATGGACTTTCACTACAAGGAAAAAGCTATCTAGAGACGGCAATATCAGTAGCTAAAACGGCGATTCTGTCTCTAAAGTTAGGTTAGAGACAGATTTTTTCGGTAGCTAATCGGTAGTTGGAAACTGGTCGCTAATTAATTTGTCGCTAGTCGGTCTCTAATTTAGAGACAGATGCATCGGTCTCTACTTTAGAGACAGATGCATCGGTCTCTACTTTAGAGACAGAAACGGTGCGTCTCTAATTTGGAGACAGAATTGTGGTTGTCTCTAATTTAGAGACAGAACAGTTTGTCTCTGTTTTAGAGACAGAATTGTGGTTGTCTCTAATTTAGAGACAGAACAGTTTGTCTCTACTTATTAGAGACAAATTTGTGATTTTCTCTCATTTAGAGACAGATTAAAGAGGTCCCTAAATATTGCATAATATAATTAGAAATACTCTTTTTTTTCAAAATTTTGAGTGGACCTGTGAACGACCCACTACATAAGCACCACAAACTAGCCCACTGAGCACAAACAACTGGGTCCACTCGGCTTACCACAGGCCCACCCAAAGTTCATGGATGTTAGTGGTGCTCAATGGTAGTATAGTAGAGACTTATATATCAAAATCAAAACTCATATCTTTCCGATGTGGGATGGGGTATTACAAATACCCCCACTTAAATCCTTGCCGTCCCCGGCAAGGCCCAAACAATACCCAGATCGTCCCCCCGGGCGAGCTCGCAAGCCTTACGGCCGGAGGTCCGCTCTGATACCATTTGTAACGACCCGAGCCCGCAAGCCCGACCCGCTACATAAACACCACAAACTGGCCCACTGAGCACAAACAACTGGGTCCACTCGGCTTACCACAGGCCCACTCAAAAGTTCATGAATGTTGTTGGTGCTCAATGGTAGTATAATAAAGACTTAAGTTTGTGGTGCTTATCTAGCGGGTCGAGCTTGCAGGCTCGTTACGGTCAGCCTGATTGATATACCGTCAGATTTCATATACTTGTCTCCAAGCAATCATATAGCAGCATCATCAGAAACTTTTTGCACACAAACGGACGAATTTGCCGCTTGGGTGCACAATTATACACCACTCAAAATCGTTGTACTTTCCCAAGAGAGAGCGAGGACAGACTGTTTTGACGGGCCCATTTCTTTGGACTACGTGCACCTTGCATTGCTGTAATTTGTTCTCATGTACGTTACATTATTTATATGGAAATCAAAATGCTGAAAAATCATTATTTGGAATAGACATTTTATTGCATTATTGTGTTATCCAATTCAATACTTTCCACTCATTAACGTCTGATTGAGTATGGATTGGAGCTGTACTGAAATTGTAGTGGCCAAATGATTTGGTTGACAATTACTCCATCCCTACGTCCCATTTATATTAATTTCGTTTGATTTTTTCAGTCAACACAAGTGAATTTTGATCAAATTTTTAAGTCAATCTAGTTATTCTAGCAAAATTTTATAAAGAGTTATGATGAATCACTAAATGATTTATCGCCAACAATGTTTAGAATTATATTAGAATAATTAAATTGACATTAATATTTGGTACATGTTTGTACTTGTTTTGACGAAAATTTAAAACATGATCAATATAAATGAGATTGAGGGAATAATTAATGTGAAACTTGGTTTTAACACTGAATCATTTTTATATAGACAAAAATCTTTTATCATGATATTAATATTATTTTGGCCATTTTCATTTTTCTCATTCGACTTTTAAGTTTTAAGAGAATTACATTTAGAAACAAAAGGAAAGAGGGATAATGTAACTCAGATAAATCTATATATATATATATATATAATAAAGTTGGTGAGGAGAGCTATGTCTTTGATACATAGACAAACATAGGTTAAAGCTTCATTTGTGTGAAGCCACATCATCACTATCCTAAATGTGTGTGTCTTTTGATATTCTCATTATTAACTAATACTATTAGCTCATAATAATAGTTATGATATGAGTTAACTATTACTATAAATAGTAATAGTTAACTATAATAGTTACAATACAAGTTAACTATTACTATTAATAGTATTAGTTAACTATAATAGTTACTATACAAGTTAACTATTACTATTAATAGTATTAGTTAACTATAATAGTTACAATACAAGTTAACTATTATTATTAATAGTATTAGTTAACTATAATAGTTACTATACAAGTTAACTATTACTATTAATAGTATTACTTAACTATAATAGTTACTATAGTAGTTAACTATTACTAATAGTATAATTAACAAAAATAGTTACTATAATATACTGTATAACTATTACTATTAATAGTATAATTAACAATAATAGTTACTATACAAGTTAACTATAATGGTTACTTTATAAATTAACTATTACTATTAATAGTATTAGTTAATCATAATAGTTATAATATATGTTAATTTTTACTATTAATAGTATTAGTTAATCATAGTAGTTACTATATAGGTTAGCATTATTATTAATAGTATTAGTTAATTATAATAGTTACTATAAATATTAATAAGTATTATTAATAGTATTAGTTATTGATATTATTATATAGATTAATTTTTACTATTAATGGTTTTAGTTAATATGATGTTTACTATTTTAGTTAACTATAATTAAAAAATTATTTTTCAAATACAATATATTTATATTAAAAGAAAACTGTTATGCTACTTTATTAAATAAAAATATAAAAAGAGTAAAATGCAAAAAAAAAATAAAATTAGCAAATTAGTTAACCGTGCAGAGCACGGGTTACCCACTAGTTATTAAATGAATTCCACACATCCATTAAAGCCTTTAAGGTGATTAGTTTATTGAAGTGAAAATAATTTGACAAATAATTAGAATAGTCTTAAAAATTCCCTCCACCTTGTACATTTTGAGGATTAGCTATACTTACTATGCTAAAGGTGACAAATATACAACCTATTAATCCATCCATCATACCTTAATGTGCACCTACGGGTACCCAGAATTACCCCAACGGGCAACTAACATAAATTCAAACTTGGCTCATCCAACCGACATTGGATCTTGCCAACCAAAACAGATAAACCTGGTGTGTGTTGATCTTCAATCTCTAGCTTGCCCAGTTCACTCCCTCCTAGAGTAACTCGATGCTCCACCTGCTAATCAACACCATCACCCTTATCAGAACACGTAGTACCTTGGAGGATGTATAAGGAACCCTGTTTTTCACCACTCAGAATCACATGTGAACCCTTGTTGACACTCAAAACACCACCTTCACCCTTGAAACTATACCCCTTCTTGTCTAAACAACTATGAGATATCAGATTCTTCGTTACTCGTGGAACATGTCTAACCTTGTTTAATGTGATAAATTTATCGCCCGAAGTTCTCACCCTTATGAAGCCCATGGCAACTACCCTGCAAACATATCAATTAGTCATATGAATATAGCCCCCATCTTTTTGCTTATAAGTTGTAAACTGCTCCTCACGTGAACACATGTGATACGAAGCCCCCGAATCTAGAACCCATGCATCTTCGTTGCATGCTTCTTCTTCAGTCACTAGGGAATAATCACAATCCTCATTCAGATTGTCACTACTTGTCGTCGAAGCAGTCAACTCAAATTTTTCCTGGTGCTCTCTCTTCTTCCTGGGACAGTCAGATTTCCAGTGCCCCTTTTCCTTGCAATAATTACAGATATCTCCAAGTCTAGGACCCCTCCTAGAAGAACCACTGTTTCTCCTACCATACCCCATGCTGCTTTCTGCAGCCATACCTGATGACTGAGATTTTGTACTAGCACCACTCGCTTTCGGCGCAGTTGGGCTTCAGACCAGACTTAACTTGCTCCAGAGTAATTGTCTCCTTATTTATACATGAATCAACATATGATCTCATACGAAATCGGTAGAGACACCAACAAAATTAGAGCAGCATCTTCATCATCAATTTTACCCTTTATATTACGCAATTCAAGTAATAATGCAGAAAATCGATCTAGGTGATCCTTAATAGGCGTACCTTCAAACATATGGAAAGTAAATAATTTCTTCTATATGTAGAGCTTGTTGGTTAGAGACTTCGTCAGGAACATCTTCTCTAACGTCAGTCACAAGCCTTCTGCTGTTTCCTGATCTGCAACATCCACTAGGATGTCATCATCAAGACACATGATAATCTTTGAATGAGCCTTCTCATCCAACACTAACATGTATGCAGCCTTATTCAAATCTTCAACTGTGGGAATGGCTTCTGCCTTGCCTTTCGGATCCTTCTGATCCCTGATTGCAGCAGTCACTGGCACTACGAGAAGAATAAAAATTTGAAACGAACTAATTCGTTGCCATTTTGCCAAAGGCGTTGCTAAATTGGCAAATGGAAACGACTTTGGTCGTCCCCAATCTCTGGTCGCTAACTGGTACCAGACGTGGTCGTTGCCCAATAGCAACGAAAAAGTCGTTACCATTTTGGTCGCTGCTATTTTGTGTTGTTAGTTGACCAAAATTGGCAACGACCAGGTCGTTGGGAAGTTTCAAAAATAGCAACAACTAAGTCGTTGCCAAATTTTAAAAAGTCTGTTGCTAATTTTTTCTCTTCAATTAA
This sequence comes from Campanula takesimana, assembly GCA_026119855.1. Classification (NCBI taxonomy): domain Eukaryota; kingdom Viridiplantae; phylum Streptophyta; class Magnoliopsida; order Asterales; family Campanulaceae; genus Campanula; species Campanula takesimana. Next base: position 414,684 of record JAOWBW010000928.1, read on the forward strand.
AAAAAGATATTCTGTAATTATATATTTAAATATATAATTACAGAATAAAGATTTATTATTGTTTAGTAATTTTTATGATTAATTTTATCCATTAATATGAACTATTTTATTACTTATAGAATTAATCCATTAATTTTACTCCCCAAAACAAAATTACAAGTTCATAATTCTCCAGCCTACAACCATCACCCACCACCGTCGCCCACCACCATCATCAACCAACCGCCGTTGCCACTACTACCATCATCAGCCCACCACCAACGCCATCAGCCCACCTTCAACCCGCCACCATAGACCACCGTTGTCTTCATCATCAATCATCGCCCACCGCCAGTCACCATCGCCTTCCACCGTCCACCAGTCACCACAACCATTAGCCACCGTCAATATACTCCTCCGTTCAAACAAATCAGGTAGATAACACACACGAAAACGTAAACACCAATAGATCTAAGATCTAACACACACGAAAACGTAAACACCACTGCCACCAACATCAATACTGCTACCATCACCACCACTCAACCACCACCATCCACTTCGCCACTGTACCACCATCAACACCACCACCATCACCACCGCCACAATATTCACACCTAGTATTATTCATAACTATCCCACTACAATTATCAATACAACAACAACAACCACCAACGATAACACCTTCGCCACTCCAGCCAATCGTCGTCTTTACCATCACAACCACTATCACGAAAGAAACACCGCCACTCAACCATGATCACTGCCACTTACGTACCACCACCACTAATGCCATATGCACTTCACTACCTCTACCACCACCACAACACTCATTACTGACCCCCATTACCACCATCCCACTACCACTATCAACACAATAAGGACCAACAATGATAACACTACATTTACCACCACCATCTCATCACAACCACCACCATCATCACCAGCAGCTCACTACCATCCCACTACCACGATCAAAATAACCGCCACCAACTATGACTGCCACTTTTAAATTTAATATTATATTATTAATTAAACAATACTCCTTCCGTTTCAAGTAAGTTGAAATATTCATTTTGAAGTTGGGAAATTAAGGATACTAATATTATATTAAGGATGAAAGGTAGTGAGGAAGAGAGAGAATTAGTGGGGAATGAAAGAGAATGAGTTGAGAATAATGAATGGTTGGGAGGAAGAGAAAGAATGAGTGGAGGAATATAAAAGTAATAAAAAGCTTTCATTTTTGGATTGTTTCAACTTAAATAAAATGCCCTAAATGGCAAAATATTGCAACTTGGAACAGAGGGAGTACATATTATCTAATTAACTATGATATTATGAAATAAGATTTTTAAAAGGAACTAACTTGCTTTAATTTAAATATAATGTTATATTAAATAAATGAATGATTAATTTTATATTTAATATTTACTCCCTCCGTTTCACGTCACTTGCGACTTATTTCTTTTTTCGTCCATTCCATGTGACTTGAGATTGCCTAAAATGGTAAAGAATCTCTACTATTCCTCACACTCATTCTCTCTCTCTTTTCTTTTACACTCACAACACCAATCAATTTACTATTCCTCCCACTCATTCTCTCTCCTATTTAATTTTTCATACTCACAAACACCTCCTCTCACTATTTCTCTCACTTACTTTTCCTTAATTTATGTGCCAAAATTTTTGGTCTCAAGTAAATGAAACGGAGAGAGTATTAATTTAATAATTATTTATTTAATTAAATATTATATTATATAAAAATTAAATACTCCTTCCGTCCCGAATTAATGTTCTTAGTTTGAATTTGCATGGAGATTAAGATAAAGTAAATGTTGTGAGTGTGAAAAAGTAAAGTAGGAAAGAGAAAGTGGGTAGGGAGTTTTTGTTGTGAGAATGACAGGTGGGTCCCATTGTCCATTTTAAGTAATAAAGTAAAGTAAGAAACTTAAATTGAGACAGACCAAAAAGGAAAGTAAGGACCTTAAAACGGGACAGAGGTAGTAGTATATTAATAATTAATTTATTTAAGTTCACTGATTATTTGCTTTGTATTTACATTCATTTTAATTAATTATTCAAAAACTAAATTCATTTTTAATCATTAATTAACTATTAACTATTAAATTTTGAAATTTGAATTCCTGCTCAAATTTCGAATTTTTGCTACATTCGGGGACGACCAAGTCGTTGCTAATTTTATGTCCGTCCCCATTTTAAATTTTAGCAACGACCAGGTCGTTGCCATTCACCTTAGAAAAAAATAGCAACGACCAAGTCGTTGTCAAATTACACGTAGGTCGTTGCCATTTTTTTAAAAAAATAGCAACGACTTGGTCGTTGCCAAATTTACTTTGTCCGTTGTTATTTGGCAACCAACCATGGTCGTTGCCATATTTCCGTTGAAAAATTATATGATTCTAGTAGTGTGGAGCCCACAAGCTTTATCTTTACAACATGACTCTCATCTTGATCTGCCATAAACTAAAACTATTCTTCTCATCAAACTTATCGTTTTTCTGGTCCATCCCAGAATCCATCTTCTTCTACTGCAGTGGAATGCCCTGATTTTCTCAACTAACCAGGCTATGGTGTAACTTGTTAGTAAATCAGACCCAAGAGATATCAGATAATAACGGACTCAAAATCAACAAATAAGAACACAGAATTTATGTGGTTCACCAACAACCTATTGGCTACGTCCACGGGTAAAGGGAGAACATATATTAGTAATATGGTTAGAGAAACAATTACAGAAGATCTGATCACACTAAACTATTCTACACGAATTTTAATCACAAAATTCCTGATTGTATAAAACCTAAATCTAGAATTATTGATCTCTCTCTTACTTTCAATAATGTGGAGACTAATTATCAACTAGTATTTGTATTGTTAGAGTTTTAACCCTAAAAACAGAAGGAGTCCTTAATTAAACCCTAAAAGGAATCTAATTCTTTCTGCACAAGCCACCGAAAAACCCAATCCCAGAATTGACTGATTCGGCCGAGTCATGGGACTGGTTCGGCCGAACCTACCATGAACTTGCCCTAATCATGCTTGCTACTCGGCCGGATCTTGTGTTGCTGCTCCGTCTTTTCCGTCTTCTCAATTTCGTGACTTTTCAAAGTCATTTTCTCTAACATTTCATACTCACAACACCTATTTCACTAACTTTTGTTGTTTAATCCCCATGCTCGACCCAAAAATCATATTACAAACGGAACGGAGAGAACGGAACGGAGAGAGTATGTATATAACTATATCAGTATATACCAGGGTATAGAAATTAGTTGCAGTGGGTGCAAAAAAAAGTGAGTTAATAGGAGTTGAACCCAAGCAGTGGCAAAGCCACGTTATATGGCCCCTTCAATTTTAGAACGTGTCAATTTTATCAACATCAAGATTTTAAAATATGTTTTTCTAGTACTCCATTTGTCCCGGAATAAATGTCGTTGCTTTTCGGACGTTAGTGCGAAAGAACTTTGAGCGATAAGTTTGAGTTTATTTAATTATCCTAATAAAATTGTAAAATTTGTTATTGACACACCAATATAAATACTATCCATAACAATTTTTAAACTTTCATTAATTAGAATGATTACATTAACTTTAAATTATTGCTCAAAGTTCATTCGTACAAACGTCCCAAAACAACGACATTTATTCCGAGACAGAAGGAGTACTAAATATGATAAATTCAAACATATTGACCCCCTTAATTTTAAGTAAAATTTGCACTAAAATATTTTTTTTGACAGCCTTGTATGTTAGATTTGAGTACCTCATTGTAATGTTTATCCATATAAAAATTTTGACCCCTTCCTAAATATATATGGCTTCGTCACTGAACCCAAGACTTCAAAAACAAATATCTTAAAATTGACAAGTGAGCTAATCTGGTTTGTTATGAGTGCACTTTCAAATAAACTCTATTAAAAATGAAAATTTATTGTGTGCACCGTCACACTTAATACTTGTTAAACAGTTATCCCACATCCACTAAAGAGAGAAGCATGGACCGGTATATAGTCTTGAGAAGCTACCCCCTTATCAGCAATTGGTTTTAAGGTGGAAACCTCCAATACAGTTTGTTGTCGGCCCAATCCAGCCCATATTTGGGCCTCTCTCTCTCCTTCTGACTCATCTACAATTCTAAGATGGTACAAGAGCCACCGATTTATGGTGGCCTGATCTGCCCCTACATGGGCCCTCTGTCTCCTCTTCAACAACTCTTCAACAAGGTCCATTACACGTGCAGACCCAACAACCCACGATATTAGTCCGCTCCGCATAAGAGAGTGTGTTAGAGAGAAATATAGATCGGTATATAGACTTGAGGAGCTACTCCCCTTATCACCAATTGGTTTTAAGGTGGAATCTCCAATACAGTCTGTTGCCGGCCCAATCTAGCCCATGCTTACACTTACACCTCTCTCTCTCCTTCTTACTATAGTAGTGTGTGGGGGATATAATTGTTCGTTCATAAAGTATGTGGGTGAAAAATAGATAGGTAAGTGATGGTTTTTTTGTAATATATGAACTTTATGAGGATAAAATTGTCTAAAACAATGTTTATAATTTTCCATTTAAGGAATAAAGCAACTAAGAACCTTAAACTGGGACATACCAAAAAAGGAAAGTAAGAACCTTAAACTGGGACGGAGGGAAGACTCCCTATGTCCCAACTCACTTGAGACTTATTTCCATTTTGGTCCGTCCCAGCTCACTTGAGAGCTCCCCAAAATAGCAAATTTTTAATAATTTTATATTGAATCAACCCCACCACTCATTCTCTCTCTTCATTTTACACCACTTTTCTAAGTAAAATAACTTCCGGAAAATGTTTTCCCTATTTTCCGGTGTTTGTTACGCACCGGAAAATGAGGAAAATATTTTTCGGAAAATGGTTTTCCCTCTTTTCTAAGTAAAATGACTTACGGATTTTTACTAAATAAATCATTTTCCGGAAAATGTTAACTCTCTCACTCACACCAAACTCTCCATAAAACCCCACCCTACCCACTACACCTCTAACACCACCCTCTTCATCCATCCTATCCACCACCCCCACCACCCCAGCACCCACCCCCACCCTACCCCACCACCCCACCCCACCCCCACCCTACCCCCCCACCCACCAAAAAAAAAAAAAAAACTTTTCACTCATATTAAAAAAAAAAAATGAATATCTCCACCACCCCCACTACCCCAGCACCCACCCCACCCCCACCCTACCCCACCAGCCCACCAAAAAAAAAAACTTCTTTTCACTCGTATTAAAAAAAAAAAATTGAACATCTCCACCACCCCCAACTACCCCAGCACCCACCCCACCCCACCCCACCCCACCCCACCCCACCCCACCAAAAAAAAAAAAAAATTCTTTTCACTCATATTAAAAAAAATGAACATCTCCACCAGCCCCAACTACCCCAGCACCCCACCCACCCACCCCCCACCCCCCCCACCCCACAAAAAAAAAAAAAAAAAAAAAACTTCTTTTCACTCATTAAAAAAAAAAGAACACGTCCACCCCCCAACTACCCTACTACCCCCACCACCCCACCCACCCACCCACCCCCCCCAACAAAAAAAAATTAAAAAATAACTCATATTAAAATTATTTTTGAACACCTCCCCCATCCCCACCTACGCCACCCACCCCCTACCCCCCACCCCACCCCACCCCCCACAACCACCCATCCCACCCCAACCCAAAATCTCCACCCACATTCAATTTTTTCTCATAATTATTCTTTTCCTCATATTAAATTATTATTATTTTCATATTTCCGGAAAACATTTTCCTTAGATTTACCAAACAACCAAAAACATGTTTATGTCATTTTACGGAAAACATTTTCATTTTCGGGAAAACATTTTACGGGAAATCATTTTCCGGAAATTGTTTTACGCGAAACAAACGGAGCCTAAGTCTCAAATGAAGTGAGACGGAGGGAGTATAGTGTATGTATGTATATATATACATATGTATAAATAAATATATGAAGTTATTTTTTATAATCACAGAGCTTAAAGAAAAAAAAAAAAAAAAGAAGGTCCGATACAATCCTTTAGGCATATGGTGGATGCTAATAACTTGGGTAAGAAGTAACCTTGTGGTCTGAAATATTTGATACCCGACCGCGTTTGTGAATCTTAGAGCACTAAAAATTGTCTGAAGTGATGAGGCCAAATCATGGAAAGAAAAGAAAGTGATTCCATAGCTTACCCATTAAGCCATTTTTTAGTCCAATCATCCTCCTTCTTTACCCTAATTCTACATCACTTGCAACTTTTTCTCTACAAAGTTTACATCACATTCGTTTTCAGCATCTCTTCTTTTCCCACAAACTTTTCATGCATGACATGCACCCAAATATTTCTTAAATTTTAAAATCGAGTCTGTCTTATAAAAAACTTGCTTTACACTAAGAGATCTGTAAAACTTGTTTCACATTAAAAGCTTTTGTTTTACATTAAAATGATAAAAACAGATTTTACACTAAAACGAGTGTAAAGCAATTTTTTTTCGAGATTTTCACTTTAAAATTAGTGCGTCAGTAGTAAAAGTGAAGGCTCACGATATGAAGTTAATGGTACTATCTCTCTCTTTGCATTTTGATGATTAGAACATTATCAACAAAAAAAAATCCAAAAAGTTAAAAGATTATTTGAGTCTCTTTCGCGATGCCAGAATTTTACTGCAAAATATTATCTAAATATCTCTCTCTCTCTCTCTCTCTCTATATATATATATATATATATATATATATATATATATATATATATATATATATATACTACCATATACACATCATAATTTTATTCCGGGAGTAAAAATTATGATGTAGTAAGTGTTTGTTTTCAAAATTAGAAGGGTCAAAACTTTAAAGAAACAAGGACACACACATGTAGAAAATATATTTCATCCGGCCCAGTACAAGTAGGACTAGAAAAATTTGCACACTAATTAAGAAAAACTAATAAATGTGTGGTAGAAAATGTAGAGAGAGAATGAGTGGAGTAAATAGTAGTGTTAGTTGGATAAATTGAGTGATGGAAAATGAAGAGAAAGAATGAGTGTGATAAATAGTAGTGTTGGTTGAATAAATTGAGTGGTGAAAAATGAAGAGAGACAATGAGTGGGGTTGAAACATTTCCATTTTGGGCAGTCTCACTTTCAGTGGGACGTCCCAAGAAGGAAAGAAGTCTCACGTGTGCGGGGACGAAGTGAGTATTTTCTAAGCTTAAATTTTATAATAAAATATAATAATGAAATAGGAATCAAATGGCCGACGGCATAAAGTGGCCAATCCAGAATTTTACTCTTGATAATGTGAGATTTTTAAATCTAGAAGAGAAAATGAGCGATATACAATCGAGATAATAACAAGTGACAATAAAGTAAGGAAAATCGCTAAAAAAAATAAAAATGTAAGGAAAAAAAGCACAATTTTCAAAGAATATAAATCGGTGTATAAAAAAGATACAAAAAAGGTCCATACGAATCGATAATAATGAGAAATAAAAGAAAATCCATAAAAAAAAAAACCCACTATGAGCATAATGAAAGTTGGAAAAATGAAATACACCCTCCGTCTTAAACTTAGGATTATTAAAATTGAATACGGAGATTAACAAAAAAGATGGTGTTGTGAGTGGAAAAGAGAGAGAAAATAAGAAATTGAATAGTTGTTGTGAGTGGGGAGGAGAGAGAAACTTGAACATTTTAAGTAAGTATATGACGCCTAAAACGAAAATAAGTAACCATAAATTTAGAACGGATGAAGTACAAATAGAGGGCGAAGGAGGGTCCCACAAACATGGTGTGGCTTCCATTTTGAGTTCCTACAAATAGCCCACACTCCCCGCCCCATTTGGTATGTGCTTTTCAAAACCACACCTACAACATCCTCCTCTTATTATTTCTCCTTCGCCAACCTACCAACTGTTTTGATGCTGTTACTTGCTTGAGGTAAATTTACATCATAATTTCTTCTTCTATATATTTCTTATGCCCACATCTTAATTACTTTTATGTGGCCATACAATTTTCTTTTCCAAGCTATTTTAGGTATAAACTTAATTTCAAAAAATTGAGCAATTATATATAACCTTCAAAAACCTATTTTGCTGGTTTGTGTTTATTTATTTCCTGATTTTGGTTATTTTTATGCAGTGGAAATAATTTCATCTTTCGCGCGTCTTGTTCACATAGCAAGACCGTGAAGATGTCAGTTTCGGGCTTACTCCTTTCTTGCTCAACTAAAAATGGGGAGGAAGGGTCGGTCCCAAAGAAAGGCATCGTATCCATCTTAGGAGGAGGATCTGACGACACTAATAAAAAAGTTTCGTCATTAAGAAGAACTTTATCGGCTGACATGTCGTCAAAGAAATGGTTAGCACAAAACGGAATGAAAAAGATGGCGTCATCTCAACATCTCGCAACGATCACAACCATTGATTCTTCATCATCCTCATCTGAGGACGAGGATGATGAAGAGATCAATCCTCGACAATCTGATATTTGGAGTAAGATCATGTCGCAAAAGGCAACTGACGGGGGCCCTCCTCCTCCTCCTTATGTTCATTCTCTTGTGAGAAGGTCCTCTAGCTCTCTTAGTGAGAAAAGTCTCAAGATTTGTACCGAGAGCCTTGGATCCGAAACTGGCTCTGACGTCATCTTTTCATGCTTCCCGGAACCAGCCGGTGCTGATGTAGATGCAAATACAGATGTTGAAGAAGAAGAAAAGAATTTGGAAATTCAAGTTGTGAAGTACAATTACGAAAACTCCTCGACCACAACTAGTCATTATAAGAAGGCCACTACACCAACAACAACTAGGCGATCATTTCCTCCGCCCCTTGCTTCTTTGGCACGTGGGGACGGACCGTCTCTTCACATGCATTCTCATCGCCAAAATGGTCGATTAGTCCTTGAAGCCATTACCACCGTCCCGTCACAAAATTTCTTCCAAGCACACCGCCAAAACGGCCGCCTTCTCCTCACTCTCGTCAACAACAATCTCCCCATTGTTGATGACCCTAATCCGTTTCAAGAACATGTTGTTGATATATCTGAACAAGAAGAGGAAGAAGAAGAAGAGATGTTTGAAACAAATTATTTCCAAAGGTCAGTCCCAAAGCTGATGAATGTGCACAGATCTGCAATTGTGCTGAAGAAGAACCAAACTTGGCCCAACAAAGCTGTGGGAATTACCAAAAACCCTCAGCCATTCCCACCTCCACCGCCGGCCGCTGTTCCAGCATCATTCAACTCGTACGAGTATTTTTGGCGGGAGAAGCCGACAGTGGCAAGTGTCATAAATATTCCAAATACAAATTACACTGGCCCACCACAAAGTTCAGTACTGCCACTCAAAAACAATTCCTATTCCAACAAGGGATATATGCAAAAAGACTTGGTTCTCTTGAGAGGGAATAAAGCAGACTGTTTGGTTCCATTACTCAAAGGTTGCAAGAAGCCAAAGAGGTCTCTTTTGTTCTGGGACCCTCATTGCATTGCCACATCCTAATTTTATTTTTATTCCAATAATTCCACCCCCACCCCAAAATAATTGTTACTACTCTTATTTAATATTATTACACATAAATATATATGTACCTCTCTAGTTTATGATGATCATATCATATGTATTTCAACTCGGGGAAAGAGTTTTGTGTAACAAAATAAGCATAAAAGAAGGGATTAGAGAAGAAATGAACTCGATAATTCGTATCTAAATCATATAAGTTGTTGTTATATAACGTCAATTGTTTTTTTAAATAAGAGCAATGTTAATGTTAATGTTATGGGTTAAAAAAAATCACTAATCCCTCCGTCCCATATGTATTGGGCACGTTTAAATTTTTTGGTCAAAATAAGTGAACTTTGACCGAATATATATGTCAATCTAATTATCGTAATGAAATTCTAAAAATTGTTATTAATAATATTTCAGTCATCAATCATTAACATTTTTTAAAATTTTAATAAGATGATTAGATTTACTTTAATATGTTTAGTCAAAGCTCACTTACATTAACTGAAAAAGTCAAACATGGTCAATATAACTGGGACGGAGGGAGTACTAAACCGAATAACCCTATTAGGAACCGGTATAGACAATTGACATCTTGGCATGTGTACAACAACACTTGTATGTAAATAAGGACACTCAACAGGTATAACTGACATGACGCGCATCGACTAAAATGATGAGCATCCACTGATGTGATGAACACTCGAACAACTATCTTCTACTATCACCCTAAAATCAAGGGGCGGTTATCGTAGAATAAAGGAACGGATAAGCTAGAATCAAGGGATAGTTATCACGTCATGATATCACTCATATCTATATAAAGAGTGCTTCCCTTCTAGTCGTCAGCTCGTTTGACAGAATCCAAATCCTCTCTACCACCTTATTATGAATGATCAAACGGTGCAACGTACTTTCACTTTGTTTACACCAAGTGCAACGTACTTTAAAGTTACCACATAATGCAACGTACTTTCCAATTTTGTTTCAAATAATGCAATTTTCGTTTCAAATAATGCAACGTACATTTTAGTACGTTGCATTATTTAAAACGGAAATTGCATTATTTGAAACAAAATTGGAAAGTACGTTGCATTATGTGGTAACTTTAAAGTACGTTGCATTTAGTGTAATCTAGGGTGTGGTACGTTGCATCAAAACGTATTTTTCCCCCTTATTATGCCTCCTACCATACTTTCTGAAAGGAATTGTATTCTGTACCTTTCATTAGCTTTACAACTCAATATATATACAACCATACTACAACTATACAATCATACTTCCCCGGTCCCAAAATGATGTTCATATTTTTTTTTATTGTTATTGCTAAGAAACTTTGAGCAATAATCTCAAGTTGATTTAATTATACTAATGAAAATCTAAAACTTGTTATTGATACACCATCAACAACACTATCTAACAAGTTTTAGATTTTCATTAGGACAATTAAATAAACCTTAAATTATTGCTTAAAGTTCTTTCGCAACGAAAAAAGTATAAATGTCATTTCGAGACGGGGGCGGGAGTATATCATAGGAACAATATTAACTTTAATAGATTAGGAAATATAGTTGCATAACTAAGAGATATACATATCATCTAGATAATCCTTCGGGAAAAAAAATATCATCTAGATAATACATACTCCCTCCGTCCCAAAACACCTTGCATTTATTTCCTTTTTGAGTGTTCCATTGGTAAGTCCCCTTTCCTAAAATGTTTAAAATTTATTGTTTTTCTATTATCTCTACCTCACTTGTCATACTCACACTTACTTTTGGGCCCCACTTGTAAATCACACTCAACTTATCATACTCACAACATTTTTCCCACTCACAATACTTTTGATTATATATACTCACTCCTTAATTCCTAATTCCTGTGCATCTTCAAAAGTGTGCAAGGTGTTTTGGGACGGAGGGAGTACTATATACTCCCTCCGTCCCCGTATAAATAGGACTTCCTTTCATTTTATGTCATTCCAAAACAATTAAAACTGCTCAAAATAGAAATGTTTTAATATATTTATATTCAATCGACCCTACCATTTAACCTCACTCATCCTCTCTCTTCATTTTCCACCTTTTAATTTATTCAACCAACACTACTATTTACCCCACTCATTTTCTCTCTTCATTTTCTACCACACTTACACTACTTTCCTCTTAATTATTAATTATTGTGCCAACTCCTCTAGTCCTACTTGTGCGGGGCAAAGGGAGTATGTGCAAAAGCCCTTTTGTGTATATATCATCAATCTGAAATCGGAATGGGGCATGGAAACATGTACTCCCTCCGTCCCATAATAAACTTCCTATAAAATGTTAGGAACAGGAATTATGAAAAAGTAGGTGGTGTGAGTGGGAATGAGAGAGAAAGTATGGTAGGGAATCGTAAGTGGAAAGTTGTTGTGAGTGGGAAGGAGGGAGTTTCTAATGGGACGCCAAAATGGCAAAGCGGGAAGTTTGTTAGGGGACGGAGGGAGTACTTGGCTTTTCAACATTCTCGCAGACAAATAAAATGTCCATCTCAAAAAGATATGTGCGCTGATGTTGCACATGATTGTCGGACAAGTATATGGAACTGACATATCGCAATAGACCAACCTAGCCTTCGAAATTGGAACATGAAGCTCCAATAATAAGTTCTGAACCCAACAAGACTCAGAGACAAGATTTGCAATGCCCCTGTATTCTGCCTCAGCAATAGAGCGGGACAACATTGGTTTTCGGTTCGAGAACCATGATATCAGATTGTCCCCAAGGAAGATACAATACTCGGATGTAGAACGGTGGGTGTCTGGAAACCACCCCAACCAGCATTTGTGTAAGAAGTGAGAATAGAGGCGGAAGACTTGTAAAGATGTAAGCCTAAAATGAGTGTTCCATGAATATAGCGCAAGATGCGCATGAGAGCACCCATATGTTCACTTTGTGGTTCATGCATGTGTAAACATGCTTGCTGAACTGCATAAGAAATGTCAAATGTGAGGCACTGTAAAGCCCTGCCAAGGCTGCGGTAATAAGAATGGTCATCATATGGAGCTCCACAAAATGCGAAGTTTTGCTTTATTGGAAACTAGGTCGGGGATAATTTGCAAGAGGACATATTCGCCCCTCAAAAATAGACAAAAACTTGTATGAGACGGTCTCACATGTGAGACGGATCTCCTTGAGAGATTAAATGGTTTGCCCCCCTATGGGTGGGGTGGGGTGGGGCGGGGCAAGCCCATTTCCTCTCTTGTCAAGATCCGTCTCATGTGTGAGACCGTCTCACACAAGACTTCCTCTCACAAATATCCTTGCATATGTATGTTGAATAAGAAATATGACATTGACATGATGAGTAGCAACAATGTCCAGATAATAATTTAACGATCCAAATCTTAATAGTGAATTCAAATGCAAGAGTGGTAATAATAGTATGACGGCAAAAATCCGAGGAAGTGACGAGATTGATATCGTCCATATAAAGTACTCCCTCCATCCTGATTTACGGTTTTTAGTTTGACTTTGCACGCTTATTAAGGAATCAAGGCAAAATTGAGTCAAGAATAGTAGTGGGTGGAGGATATAATTGTCCATTCATAAAGCAAGTGGGTGAAAAGTAGATGGGTAAGTGATGGGCTTTTTGTAATATATGAACTTTATGAGGACAAAAATGTCCAAAATACTATTCATCATTTGCCATTTAAGGAATAAAGCAACTAAGAACCTTAAACTGAGAGATACCATAAAGGAAAGTAAGAACCTTAAACTGGGACGGATGGAGTAGTATACATGCAATATCACTCCTATTATTGTAACTAAAGAATGAATTATCAGAACGGCAATGAAGAAAACTCGTGGCAAAATCCGTAAAGCGCTTATACCAAGATCAGGGTGCCTATTTCAGGCCAGAAAGAGATTTCTTGAGGAAGCAGACATAGTCAGGATAGACATAGTCAGGATGCTTGTTGTCTCGAAAACTGTAACAACCGGCCCTTTTTATATTTTTTTTATTATGTTGGGCTATTATAAATTAAGTTATGGAATGGGTTTAATGTTGGCCCAAATAAATTAAAAAACCCAATAAGGTTAGTTAACCTTTTTATAATAAGAATGGGAAACCATAATATATATATATACATATTAAAACCCTAAACCTACTATTATAATTCCTCCGCAAAGAAAAGGAACGGGGATCGAGGGAGAGGGCAGCCGCAGCAGGGTTTAGACAGAGAGGGAGGTCGGGAAGGTGAGAAGGAGAAAGAGAGAAGGTGTGAGATCGACCCTCAAGGTAAAACCTAGTCTCCCTAATCTTCCTTGCTCATCTTTGTTGATTTAAACATTAGAAATCATGGTTGGGGGAGAACCCTAAATTGAAAACAATGAACTAAGGTTGAGTTCATGAATTGGGTTTTGATAATAGAAAGGATTGTGAGATTATATGTATATGTATGTGTGTGTAGTGTGTGCCGTGTGTGTAGAGTGTGTGTACTATGTGTGTGTGTATTCTGTGTGTGTACAGTGTGTGTGGCGTGGACTGTGTGTGTGTGTATTCGGCGTGTGTACAGTGTGTGTGTGTGTGTATTCGGTGTGTACAGTGTGTGTGGTGTGTGCTGCGTTTTGTGTGTGTAGAGTGTGTGTGTCGAGTGTGGGAAATTAGGTTTTTGTGTGTGTAATAAAAGGTGAAAATAGTGTGTGAATAGTAACTTTACGCTGTGAATAGTGTTCTGTGAATAGTGATTCCTAAGCTGAGAATAGTGTTTCAATTAAGATTAATGCAATCCTAAAACTTATTATTTGGGAATTGAATTAATGTAACCCTAGGGATATTTTAGTAATCCGAAAGGGGTATTTTGGGAATATCAATAATGGGTAGAACGAACCCTAACCAAGAGTTTAAGAAGATGAACTCGTGAATCTAAGAAAGTAAAATAAAGTATAATGGGGACGGGGAATTAAAGTGATTCATGTTCCTAAGAAATCCTCATTTGCATGTTTGTAGATTGTGCACGTGATTTTGCTAAGTGAAGAACGCAAGTCAAGGTAAGGGATTACGATCCTTAGTTCTTGATGTCTCTATCCTTTAATGTAGGATTCCTATATATTCTTTCATGAGTAGTTACCTAGTGGCGGTAACATTTGAATTCTTAAAAGTTGTGAACGCCTTTTGAATGTTCCTACCCCTTGACATGTTTTAAATCAATGGGTACCAAAACATATCTTTGAAATTGTATGGTGTTCTCGTACCTTGAACACTAAGTTGAAACCTTGCTATATCTTAATGTGGTATAGACATTCGCTTACTTTGCTATATCTTAATGTGGTATAGACATTCGCTTACTTCGCTATATCTCAATGTGGTATAGACGGACTAAGTAGGTTAATCTAGTTTGAAATGAAAAAGAACTAGACTTTGGTACTGCTTAAATGAAGTAGTTGATTATCATGATAAATCTTACTTAAATGCCCTGATCAGGCATTGCACCTGAAATGGTGACGTTATCTTGGAATTGACGGACTTGAAAGTAAATGCCACATTCATTTTCAAAAAGTTTATTAGTTAACTGCTTTTGAATCTTAAAGGTTAACTTATTATTTATGAAAACCTATCTTTGAATATATTATTATTGGTTCGTTCTTCCGGTCATCTCTCCTTAGTACCCGGAGAGATCCCGTATGAACTTACTGAGCATTGTTCGCTCACCCCTTCCATAATAATTGTTCTCCAGGATATAAATAGGAGAAGGTCTCGAAGGACAAAAGAGGAGTTGTTGAGGTGATAATGAAGACCCTTGATAACGAAGTTTAAGAAGTTTTAGTAGTAGTCAGAATGGATTGTTATGAATGTTTATTTTGAAGGTTGGTTATGTCTAGCCGCTGGAGTTTTAAAAGACAGTTAAATTCGCTTTCGTTATTTATTTTGAATAGTGGTTAGAGATACTAGCCGTTGATGTTTGAATTATCGTTTAAGACCGTTGTTTTCCCGCGTTTGGGGACGGATTTTATTAAAGGATATTATATTATATTACTCCGAAATTCGGGGTGTTACAGTTGGTAATCAAAGCTCCGGTTTAGGTTTACATGGGAGACTATAGAAAGAAGTTAAGACTATGAGGATAAATAGTACTTAACATAGATTGGGCTTTAGAACTCTGATAAGGAAGATAGTACTTTTGAGGAAACTTTCTAAATTGAGAAACTGACCTTTTGAGGAAACTTTCTAAATTAGGAAACTTTCTAAATTGAGGAACTTTCCAAATAAGGAAACTTACTATTTTGGGAAAGAACCTAAGATAGGAAACGTCTTTTTATGTCTTTCTTTTATATGCTTAAGATGACGGTTATTTGACTTTAAGTATGTGATTCTAACGTTGATTGTGTCCAAATTATAGGAAATGGACGGACTTAAGGACAAAATGATGAAGAATTTGAGGCATAAGACACCAAAGGAAAGGGCAGCTCTGAGGCATGCATGGACTGTCAGAAAGCTCAAGAAGCAGCTTAAACATGAAAAGAAGAAAACAGACTCTACATTTGAGCGATGGATGTATACTAGGGAAAGGTGGCATAAAGCGGTAGATGAAGTGGAGAAGCTAAAAGAGGCTGTGAATAAGCAGGACGTGTATGAAGCCTCGATAAGGGAAGAATATTACAGAAATTACTACAAAGTCCCAGAACTTGAGGAAGCACCCAATGTGGGGGAAATGGGAGCCAATGAGGAGATAGAGGAACTAGAAGAGGAAGAAGCTGTAGAGATAGAGGTCATAGTGGAGGGCAACGAGGCTGCCCCAATTGTGATCGAAGATGAGGAAGAACTGGAGGAAGCACCGGTTCGTAGGCCGAGAGGAAGGCCAAGAGGTTCAAAGAGTGCACCAAGGGTCCCTAGTGGAAGACCTAGGGGAAGGCCTAGGAAGAATGTAGGCCGTGATTGAGGAACGAAATTTAGAGTTATTTATTCTTAGTATTAATAGCTAGCTTAGTCAGTTGGATTCTTTTAGTAGAACTCTCGTTTTGTTTGGATTCCAAAATTATTTTAATAAAATTATTGAAGTTATTTTAGCATATAGTCTTGTCAATTGTGTTGTTTTAAAATTTTGGCAAACGAACTAATTAAAACAAGAAATAGTGGTCAAATGAAAAGATCATGAATGAAATTGGCTTAGTGAAACAGCCAAGTGAAAGTTAGTTTCGGTCAGAGTAGAATGATTGAAACAAGCATAAGCGGCCCAATGAAATGGCCAAGGCAAAGAAGAACCAAAGAAATCTTTTGAAATGAATGTATGATTGGTCGGGAAGACGGCCAAATATAACCGAAAGCATGGTCTAGTGAAATGACCTATGAAAGTAAATCACGATTTATAGAAAGAAATAATAAAGATAGGGGTATAATGAGACCCAAGAAATGTAGTAAAATTTACTATAATAAGAAAGTGTTGGCTTAGTAAACGGCCAGAGGTCTAAGTGAATGACCTTTATTTAGATAACAAGCCTAGTAAGGCGACCTCAGTGTATGTTGTGAAAGTAAAAGTATAAAGTACGCGAGAGCGTGTAAAACGTTTTGTATTCGCAGTATTAATAGATATCCTGTTATCCTCAGATGTCGAGGAACAACAGAAGGAGCAATGCCGGAAACGATGGTGGACAAGATCCCAACATGACTAATTTACTACAGACATTAGCTCAGACAATGGCTGGAATCGGCCAAGTAGTGCAAGGATTGGCAGCTCAGCAGCAGCAACCACAACCTCAACCAGTGACACAGAGAGATCCTCTTGAGTCATTTCAGAAAAGAAACCCAGAATCATTCTCTGGAGAGCCAAAAGATAAGCCAGAGGATTGGATAAAAGACATGGAGAATATTTTTGAGACGTTGACTTGCACAACGGAACAACAGGTGGTATTTGCAACGTTCATGTTTAAAGGAAAGGCTCTTAAATGGTGGGAAGCCGAAAAGAGAGCATCAGCTGCGCGTGGAGATGAGGCCTTCACGTGGAACAGGTTTAAGACGGTGTTTTATGAGAAATATTACCCCGCAAGTGTCCGCAATGAGAAAGTAGCGGAGTTCCTGATGCTGACTCAGGGTAGCATGACCGTAGATGATTACTGCGCTAAGTTCACAGAGCTGCTGGAATTCGCTCCGACTTTCTTTGATTACGAGGGGCAGAAAGCCCGTAAGTTTGAAGCGGGATTGAGTGACCGCATAAGGTTCAGGATTACACCTTTAATGCTGCCAACATACAGTGACATTGTGGACCGGGCAAGGTTGGTAGAGAAAGAATCTGATAATTACCGCAGCAAGAAAGAGGAAAAGAAGAAAGCCATCGAAAAGGAATCGACTGGATGGAAAGGAAGTTCTGGAGGATGGAACCGAGATGGGGGTAACAAGCGAAAAGCCAGTGATGATAATCGTGGGAAAGAAGGTGCTGGGAATAAGTATCAGAACAAGGGCTACAATAACCGCCGAGATGGAGACAAGAATGATGCTCGTGATAAGGGGACGGGCGAGAAGTGTCAGTCCTGCCAGGGAAGGCACAAAACCGAAGACTGCTGGTTCAAGGAAAAGAAATGCTACAACTGCGACAAGATGGGACACCCGTATTGGAAATGCCCAGAACCAAAGAAAAACAACAATGCACAAGGAGCTAAGGATGGCGACAAGGACAAGGGTGGAGGCCGTGGACGTGTGTTCACTATGACGGCTAGAGATGCAAGAGCTTCAAACGATCTGGTAGCAGGTACTTTTCGACTCTGCCTTCGAAATATATATGCTTTGATTGATACGGGCGCTACGCACTCCGTTATTAGTACGCGAGTGGCGGAGCAAATGAAATTGAAATCTGAAGAATTAGAGACACCTCTAGTGATAGATACACCTACTAGAGAATCGATTCCTATTGTGTCTATATATAGAAAGTGCCCGTTAAGCATAGGCGAAATGGAACTAGAGGTTGATTTGATCGAATTAGAGATGGGAGAGTTCGATGTAATCTTAGGAATGGACTGGTTAGCTGCATACCATGCCCATGTTGACTGTTTCAAGAAGGAAGTTCACTTTAGGTTGCCATCTGGTGAAGAGTTTCGTTTTCAAGGCATGAAGCCTAGAACCAGATTGGACTTCATCTCTGTGATGAGGGCTCGCAGGTTGCTAAGGAAAGGATGTGAGGGTTTTTGGCTTACGTTGGAAAAACCGATAGTGGGGAGATTAGTATAGAATCTTTGTCAGTAGTTAGAGAATTTACAGATGTGTTTCCAGAGGAATTGCCTGGTATACCACCAGAGAGGGAAGTGGAGTTCTCTATCGATTTGGCACCAGAAACCGCGCCAATATCAAAGGCACCTTACAGAATGGCTCCGGCAGAATTGAAAGAGCTAAAAGAGCAACTACAAGAACTGTTGGATAAGGGTTTGATTAGACCAAGTGTATCGCCATGGGGTGCACCGGTGTTATTCGTGAAGAAGAAGGATGGGTCAATGAGAATGTGTATCGACTATAGAGAATTGAACCGCGTGACGGTAAGGAATCAGTACCCATTACCCAGGATTGATGACTTATTCGACCAACTTCGGGGAGCATGTTACTTTCGAAGATAGATTTGAGATCTGGTTATCATCAGTTAAGGGTGAAAAAGGAAGACATTGCGAAGACGGCCTTTAGGACAAGGTATGGTCACTACGAGTTTTTGGTGATGCCTTTTGGGTTGACTAATGCGCCTGCCGCGTTTATGGAGTTGATGAATAGGGTATTTCAGGAACTTCTGGACAAATGTGTCATAGTATTCATTGATGATATTCTAGTCTACTCAAGGACTAAGGAGGAGCACGAGGAGCATTTGAGGTTAGTGTTACAAATCTTAAGGGAACAACAATTGTATGCTAAGTTCAAGAAGTGCGAATTCTGGTT
This sequence comes from Campanula takesimana, assembly GCA_026119855.1. Taxonomy (NCBI): domain Eukaryota; kingdom Viridiplantae; phylum Streptophyta; class Magnoliopsida; order Asterales; family Campanulaceae; genus Campanula; species Campanula takesimana. The sequence goes on from JAOWBW010000928.1 coordinate 434,099, forward strand.
GGAAAAAGTAGCGTTCTTAGGCCATGTTATATCTAAGGAGGGGGTAGAAGTGGACCCGACAAAGATAGAGGCTATCGTGAACTGGGAGAGGCCTACTACTGTTAGTGAAATAAGGAGCTTTTTGGGTTTGGCTGGTTACTATAGGAGATTCGTTGAAGGTTTCTCTAAATTATCTGTGCCATTGACAAGACTGACTCAAAAAGGAGTAAAATGCGTTTGGTCAGAGGAGTGTGAGAAGAGTTTTCAAGAGTTGAAGCGACGATTGGTGTCTGCACCCGTTCTTACATTACCTTCTGGATCAGACGGGTTTGTAATTTATAGCGATGTGTCGATTAAGGGATTAGGCTGCGTGTTAATGCAGAGTGACAAGGTTATAGCCTATGCATCGAGACAATTGAAGGTCCATGAAAAGAACTACCCGACTCATGATTTAGAATTAGCCGCGGTAGTATTTGCATTGAAAATTTGGAGACATTACTTATATGGGACGACATGCCAAATTTATACGGATCATAAGAGTCTTAAGTACATCTTTACTCAGAAAGAGCTTAATATGAGGCAAAGGCGATGGCTCGAATTATTAAAAGACTATGATTGTGAAATCTTATATCATCCTGGGAAAGCCAATAAGGTGGCGGATGCGCTAAGTAGGAAGAATCATGGAACCCTAGCGACGTTAAAGCCTAAGGAGGTAAGTACGTGGAGTCGTATTGAGATGTTAGGCGTGAAGGTAAGAGTTCAAGGCTATATGGCACATTTGAGTGTACAGCCTACGCTGTTGGATAGAATCAAAATAGCACAAGTAACTGATGAAGAAGTAAGCAAAGTACGTGCAAACTTAGTGGAAGGAAAATGGAAGGACTTTCGTATGGGAGAAGACGGGATTGTGAGGTACCAATCGAGGATTTGGGTGCCAAGCAACGAAGACATCAAAAGAGAGATTTTAAATGAAGCCCATTGTTCGAGGTTTTCTGTGCATCCGGGAAGCACAAAAATGTATAGAGATCTGAGGGAATCTTATTGGTGGAACCATATGAAGGGAGATGTGGCAGAATTCGTGTCAAGATGTTTAGTTTGTCAACAAGTAAAAAGTGAGCATCAAAGGCCTGCAGGACTATTACAGTCGTTACCTATCCCCGAGTGGAAGTGGGAACACATAGCTATGGATCTAGTGGTTGGATTACCGAAGACGTTGAAAGGGTATAACGCAATTTGGGTGATAGTAGATAGGCTCACTAAATCGGCCCATTTTCTGGCAATCAAGGTGACAGATTCGCTAGAAAGGATGGCTAAATTGTATATTGATGAGATTGTAAGGTTGCATGGAATACCGGTGTCAATAGTGTCTGATAGAGATGCGCGATTCACGTCAAAATTTTGGAAAAGTTTGCAACAAGCTTTGGGGACAGAGTTGACAATGAGTACAGCTTTTCACCCGCAGACCGATGGACAGTCAGAAAGAACTATCCAAACGTTGGAGGATATGCTACGAGCTACATCTTTAGATTGGCAAGGGACTTGGGATGAACATTTGCCATTGGTAGAGTTCGCATATAATAACAGTTTCCATGCTAGTATTGGAATGGCACCGTACGAGGCACTGTATGGGCGAAAGTGTAGATCACCGACTTGTTGGGACGAAGTGGGTGAAAGGAAGTTGACTGGACCAGAAATTGTCCAAGTGACGGCGGACAAGGTACAACAGATAAGAAATTGGCTTTTGACTGCGCAGAGCAGACAGAAATCCTATGCTGATCGTAGAAGACGTGACTTAGAATTTCAAATCGGGGATCGAGTATTTTTGAAGATCTCGCCAACAAAAGGAATTATGAGATTTGGTATTCACGGGAAGTTAAGCTACGTGGGCCGTTCAAAATTTTGGAAAGAGTAGTAGCTTATAAGTTAGCCCTACCGCCTGTACTAGCGGGAGTACATAATGTGTTCCATGTATCGATGTTAAGGATGTACATTTCCGACCCAAGCCATGTGATCGAGTATAAGCAGCTTAGAGTTCGAGCTGATTTAAGCTATGATGAAAGGCCCGTAAAGGTTGTCGACCGCAAGGATCAGATTTTAAGGAAAAGGGTGATTCCTTATGTAAAAGTGCAATGGAGCAACCATACAGAAAGAGAAGCTACATGGGAGCTCGAGAGCGAGATGCGAGAAACGTATCCCGACCTATTTTCAGAATGACGAGTTCGGTTTGGAGGACCAAACCCTTTTAAGGTATGAATGTAACAACCGGCCCTTTTTATATTTTTTTTATTATGTTGGGCTATTATAAATTAAGTTATGGAATGGGTTTAATGTTGGCCCAAATAAATTAAAAAACCCAATAAGGTTAGTTAACCTTTTTATAATAAGAATGGGAAACCATAATATATATATATATACATATTAAAACCCTAAACCTACTATTATAATTCCTCCGCAAAGAAAAGGAACGGGGATCGAGGGAGAGGGCAGCCGCAGCAGGGTTTAGACAGAGAGGGAGGTCGGGAAGGTGAGAAGGAGAAAGAGAGAAGGTGTGAGATCGACCCTCAAGGTAAAACCTAGTCTCCCTAATCTTCCTTGCTCATCTTTGTTGATTTAAACATTAGAAATCATGGTTGGGGGAGAACCCTAAATTGAAAACAATGAACTAAGGTTGAGTTCATGAATTGGGTTTTGATAATAGAAAGGATTGTGAGATTATATGTATATGTATGTGTGTGTAGTGTGTGCCGTGTGTGTACAGTGTGTGTACTGTGTGTGTGTGTATTCTGTGTGTGTACAGTGTGTGTGGCGTGGACTGTGTGTGTGTGTATTCGGCGTGTGTACAGTGTGTGTGGTGTGTACTGTGTGTGTGTGTATTCGGTGTGTACAGTGTGTGTGGTGTGTGCTGCGTTTTGTGTGTGTAGAGTGTGTGTGTCGAGTGTGGGAAATTAGGTTTTTGTGTGTGTAATAAAAGGTGAAAACAGTGTGTGAATAGTAACTTTACGCTGTGAATAGTGTTCTGTGAATAGTGATTCCTAAGCTGAGAATAGTGTTTCAATTAAGATTAATGCAATCCTAAAACTTATTATTTGGGAATTGAATTAATGTAACCCTAGGGATATTTTAGTAATCCGAAAGGGGTATTTTGGGAATATCAATAATGGGTAGAACGAACCCTAACCAAGAGTTTAAGAAGATGAACTCGTGAATCTAAGAAAGTAAAATAAAGTATAATGGGGACGGGGAATTAAAGTGATTCATGTTCCTAAGAAATCCTCATTTGCATGTTTGTAGATTGTGCACGTGATTTTGCTAAGTGAAGAACGCAAGTCAAGGTAAGGGATTACGATCCTTAGTTCTTGATGTCTCTATCCTTTAATGTAGGATTCCTATATATTCTTTCATGAGTAGTTACCTAGTGGCGGTAACATTTGAATTCTTAAAAGTTGTGAACGCCTTTTGAATGTTCCTACCCCTTGACATGTTTTAAATCAATGGGTACCAAAACATATCTTTGAAATTGTATGGTGTTCTCGTACCTTGAACACTAAGTTGAAACCTTGCTATATCTTAATGTGGTATAGACATTCGCTTACTTTGCTATATCTTAATGTGGTATAGACATTCGCTTACTTTGCGTGGTATAGACTTCGCTTACTTCGCTATATCTCAATGTGGTATAGACGGACTAAGTAGGTTAATCTAGTTTGAAATGAAAAAGAACTAGACTTTGCTACTGCTTAAATGAAGTAGTTGATTATCATGATAAATCTTACTTAAATGCCCTGATCAGGCATTGCACCTGAAATGGTGACGTTATCTTGGAATTGACGGACTTGAAAGTAAATGCCACATTCATTTTCAAAAAGTTTATTAGTTAACTGCTTTTGAATCTTAAAGGTTAACTTATTATTTATGAAAACCTATCTTTGAAAATATTATTATTGGTTCGTTCTTCCGGTCATCTCTCCTTAGTACCCGGAGAGATCCCGTATGAACTTACTGAGCATTGTTCGCTCACCCCTTCCATAATAATTGTTCTCCAGGATATAAATAGGAGAAGGTCTCGAAGGACAAAAGATGAGTTGTTGAGGTGATAATGAAGACCCTTGATAACGAAGTTTAAGAAGTTTTAGTAGTAGTCAGAATGGATTGTTATGAATGTTTATTTTGAAGGTTGGTTATGTCTAGCCGTTGGAGTTTTAAAAGACAGTTAAATTCGCTTCCGTTATTTATTTTGAATAGTGGTTAGAGATACTAGCCGTTGATGTTTGAATTATCGTTTAAGACCGTTGTTTTCCCGCGTTTGGGGACGGATTTTATTAAAGGATATTATATTATATTATATTACTCCGAAATTCGGGGTGTTACAAAAACCATATGGCCTGGTGCATATAAACAGTTTCCTATAGGTGACCATGTAAGAAGGAATTTTTGATATCCAATTGATGAATAGACCAAGAGTTCGGTAACGATGAGCTGAGAACAGTGTGAGCAACTTTAACAACCAGACTAAAAAAAATCCACTTGCAACGAATAACATTCACATTAGAGCTAGACGAGGTGGGTGCTATGTCGTTAAAAAGAACCATCAACTCTCTTTTTATGAGAAAAACATCCACATGCAATGAATAACATTCACATTAGAGCTAGACGAACACTAAAACCCACGTCTTATTCTTATTAAATCATCATAATCAACCAACATAGTTGCACTCCAATTTGGGCCAGCCAATGCAAACTTGGGATTATAAGGCAGGGGTCAGAGATGAAGGACAAAAAGTTAAAATGACATTTGTGTTTGAAAATCCCACTCATCTTGCATGTAGAGATGGTGTGTGGCTGGGCCACGGGTGGAAAAGAGGGAGATCAGATGGTAAAGGTTGGACTTCAAAAGAAGTTCCAGCATGTTTAGAGGAATTGAAGTTGGGAGACACCATAGATGTGCTTGTTAGAATATGGATTGCATAACATGTGATCATTAATTTCATGCATGAAATCATAAATATAATGTTAATATAAAGTGTGGAAATATAATATATGTGTAGAATTCCTGATGTGTAAATTACCTATTTATGATGGGCAAAATGGTAATTTTGCACTATTTAAGTGAAAGGGTGTAGTCCCTAAATGAAGTGCCTCTTAGTCTCATATATAAAGGGCCCTCCATCAAGCCTTAAGAGACACACAAAAAACATTCATTTATTCTCTCATATATTCTCTTCATTAATTTTGGAAGATCAAGAGAGAAGACACTCATCATTTAGAAGAACTCCGTTCCCTACATTCTTCTTCTTCATCCTCCCTAAGGAACATCAAAATGAATTTAACAGATAATACGCTTCCGCCTCTATCCCTTCTCAAACTTCTTCTAGACTAGAGTGTTCGACATTAGTGGAATAGCAATGTCCCAACAATTGGTATCAGAGCCCGCTCAAAATCTGGATTAAGTTTGAGTTTTGAAATCTTCAATGCCTTATTTTGATTCATGAATTTTGTTGAATCACTAAGTTTTGATGTTGTTTAAAGACTCTAATTTATTAATAGAGTATTAATGATCATCATCTTATTAAAATTCTGGAAAAATGTTTGAAATTTTGCTCAAAATGACATAATGGTTCATGCAAGATTATCCCATTGGCATAGTCATGCATTGATTAATGCACGGAGTGTGCGGATCTACTTGCTTGACCAACTTAATTTATGCATGATTATCCCATTAGCATGGCCGTACAATATATGATGCACGGACTATTTGGATCTACTTGCTTGGTCAAAAGATTTTGTGTTAAAATTCATAAGTGCAGAGAATGGCTTGCACGGCCTAGTCAAGGGACATGCTCGGCCGTGCAGCTTCATGCTAAGAAACGGTGCTTCAGAAAATGCTTTGCACGGTCAAGCACATTCCTTGACTCGGTCGTGCACTATTGTGCTAAGAAACGGTGCCTCTGGAAAAATTAGAGCACGACCGAGCATAACCCTTGACTCGGTCGTGCACTAATGCACCAAATTTCAATGCTTCTGTAAAAACTTAGAGCACGGCCGGGTCATGCCTTTTGCTCGACCGAGCGGATTGAAGCACGATCGTGCAGATACTTTTCACAGGATTCATGATTTTCAGAAATTTTTGCACAATTTTTCTTTCATTTGAGCAAAAACATACATTTTTTCAAACCCTAAATTTGTGATTAATTATATGCTTAAACAATTTTATACGTTTTTCAAATAATATTGTCATCAAAGTGATTTACGTTAGTTAAATCCAAAATTGTTAAAGTGTTGAATGCATACATTAATATAGGAATAACATTAATTTTCCAAAGAAGATCATGACATTTGACAAAATTTATACATTCATTTGGTAATAAATAAAAATGAACATTAAGTTGTTTTATTAAGTACTTAAATCGGACCAAATGAAGATTAAGCATTTAATTAAAACATTGTTCAATTTATTTGTTACCTCAAGGTAATCATTTATGAATCAACTCACAATCCAAAGATTAGTTTTGATGACATGTTGATTATCTTATAAATGGATTTCATTGATATAATTAATCATTTATTCATTATGTAGTTACTTATACATGTTTTGTATTTCATTCTTGTTCTCATTTCCAACAGATTTATTAAATGCTTCATCTATAACTGCTGCTGTGAGTAGCGTTCCGATGCTTAATTGGACAAACTTTAAAACTTGGAAAAATAAAATAACTATGATCTTGGGCTGTATGGACATTGATCTCGCATTAAGGGAACAAAGTCCCGCTCCTCTCACCGATAAAAGCACTCAAGAACATCGTTTAGGTGTTGAGAAGTGAAGCGTTCCAACCGCGTAAGCCTAATGATCATGAAAAATGTCGTTCCAGAGACATTCTTGAACAGTGTCTCCGAGGACGTTGATGCTAAAGGTTTCCTAGACACCCTTGAAGGACGCTTTGCTAAAAGTGAGAAATCGGAAACAAATACTTCTTTAAGGAAGTTTGTTTCCATGAGGTACAAGGGTAACGGAAACTTAAGGGAGTACATTTTGAAAATGCTTCATCTCTCGACAAAACTAAGGGCACTTAAGTTAGCGATATCGGAAGATTTACTCGTGCACTTAGTTTTGATCTCTCTTCCTCCTCAATTTGGTCACTTTGAGGTGACCTATAATTGTCAAAAGGACAAGTGGAATATTAATGAACTTATTTCACATGTGACACAAGAAGAGGATAGGATGAAACAAATTACACCCGAAAGTGCTCATTTAGCATCTACTTCTTCTCATGGGACAAAGAGAAAAGGGAAGGCAATTGCAGTTGCAAATAAGAGGCATAAGGGATCATCTGATGATCAAAAGGTTAAGAAGTGCTTCTTTTGCAAGGACCTTACTCACATGAAGAGTTACTGCCCTAAGTATCACGCTTGGCGTGCTAAGAAAGGTATGTCATTTGGTCTTGTTTGTACTGAGGCTGTAACACACCTAACTTTCCATACATTTAATGAGCATTTAACGGCACTAAAATCCTTAATTAACCATAATTGAAGTGGGGGTCCATAAATCAAACCCTCATTACATCATAAACAGTCATCAATGCGGAAGCAATAAAACGAAGTAAACTTGTCTTAGTGGAAATCATTCCAACCATAATAGTACTTATAACTCAAGAATTTAAAACAATAACTGTTCTTAATTTCAAATAAAGTCTTCAAACACCGCTTCCCTTGCGGTTGCTCTCCTGCTCCACATACCTTGATCCTAAAAAGAAAATTTATAGAATAGGGGTGAGCGAACGAATGCTCAGTAAGTTCATACGCGGCCTCTCCGGTTACTAAGGAGAGACGACCAGAACAAACACTTCCAAGATCAAGTTTCGACGATAGGGTGATCTTAACTTAGAAAAGTCGACTGGGGATTCGACACAGTCAACATCATACTTGATAAATTCATTTAAGAATTATGGCTCTACAATTCAAGGGTGTTATAAAAGTTTCCATCAATTCAATACGTACATTGTAACCTCAATGCCAAATGTACAGTTAATGCACTTAGCTTCATCAAGCTAATTCGTGCGGGTCGTAACGTGTATGGTATCCACACATACATGCTCGGGGTCGAGAACTATCCTTGTAATCAGACAGTTCCTGAGAGAATTCATGTGATCACTCATGCAATCCCTTAACTTAAGGTAGTCTCTTTCAAGACTAATATCCTTTACAGGATAAATCGTCTTTTTCAGGGACGACACGCCTCCTTTCTGAAAACGTGTCCCAAGCCACTAGTATTCACTTCTAGGGCTAGAGTAGGAAAGCATACGAAGGTACAGGTATGCATAACAAGTCTCAATTCAATGATATTTAGTGACCAAAGGGGACATCACCAAATAGGGATAACTTCAAATAACGTTTTTACTTATCGCAGGATCATTCAAATGCTATCTAGCCATAACGATAGCTACTCTGAGAATAAAATTCTGAATTCCAATTGAACAAGAATGCAAGGACAAAAGGAACGTAATCCCTTACCTTGATTGCTTTTCCCTGCCGAGTTCTCCTCGTACGAATCTACAAGGCATTGAATAGTTTACTTTAGTACTCTCAACATCGTTAACTAGTTCTACTTAGTTAACTGAGAGATGTGTTTTTACTTCTTTATTTCGTTACTCTTTTACTTACGTTTCGGGTTCTGACTTTGATTCCTGAGTCCGTCCTTTAACTTTAATGTCATTGTAATTAAGTCCTCTAACTTTGGATTAATTACAATTTGGTCCCTTCAACTTTGGATTAATTGCAAATTGGTCCTTCAACTTTGGATTAATTGCAAATTGGTCCTTCAATTTGGATTAATTGCAAATTGGTCCTTCAACTTTGGATTAATTACAATTTAATCCTTCAACTTTAGTTTAATTGCAGGAAGGTCCCTTGACTTTGATTTTATTCGTAAAGGTCCCCCAAGTTTCTTTTTAACAACTTAGACCCCTTTTTACCTCAAAGGTTTCCTTTTTATTTCTTTTAACTTTAGACTTTATCAGTTTAATCCCTTTTTCGTTAGGAAACTAACTGAAATCTTTTAATCTTCCCTATTCTCGTTAACTTTCTAACTTTCAAGGTCTTCCACGTACTTATCACATTCTTTCAAGTTAGTTTTCTAACTTTTCAACAACTCTCTTAAGGATCATGTTCTCTTTTCATTATAATTCTGACGAAAATACTAACTTTTCTGTCGAACTATTAACATCTTAATCAACGATTAATACCCAATTCATTTAGCCATTTAAGCCGAATTCTAGAGCATCAAGATTCATAGATTTGGTCGATTTCTCTTGATCTTAATTTTCCTTGTAATTTCTAACATCAATTTATTCACAAATCAATAACAATAATCATTAAAATCAACAAACAAATTCCCCATCTCATTTAGGCCACTCGGCCGAGACCTATTATGGGTGTAAACCCATATTTTTCTTCTTTTTGTTAAATCCTAATTAACCTCAATTCCTTATTTGATCAATTTCCATACATTGTAAAATATGTATTCGTTTAAATTCATGATCATATAATTAAATCTTAAAATCAATAAAAATATTTATGGTTAAGTATGAAAATCTTCATACTATCATAACATTTCGATCCAACATTTTACCCATTAAAATTCTCATCTTTGATTTACTAGCATGCAAAAATCCTAATGTTTATTTCCTTTAAACATACGTAGATTATGATTTACCCATCCAAATTCAATGAAATAAATTTTAGAATGTGAGGTTCGACATTACCTTAAGAATGATTGGATTGAATTTCCAGAAAAGCTTCAAAATCTCCTCCCTCTTCTCCCTCTTGGCTACGGCTGCCCTAGGTATGGGATTAGGGTTTTTGTGTTTTTTTGTTGTGTTGATAATTAAGAATAAAACCTAAATTTCACTAACTAAGGTTTTTATACTCTTGGGTAATTGTTATTTGGGTTGGGTCTATTTAATTAAGTTCGGGCCAACCCAATTTTGAGCTCATTACACTTTGGCCCCCTCTTTAATTATTTAACCCACTTCTTTAATTAGTCCATTAACTCTAATTATCATTTAATTAAAATAATGTAACTAAATTAAATTAAAATAAAAAAAATGTCGGTTATTACATTCTTACCTCCTTAAAAGAAGTTTGTCCTCAAACTTTGATCAATCTTAGTCTGAGAAGATGTCTGGGTATAACTCGTGCATCTCATTTTCTAGTTCCCAAGTCGCTTCTCTTTCGGTGTGATTACTCCATTGCACTTTCACGTAGGGAACCGCACGCTTTCTTACAACCTCGTCTTTTCTGTCGACGATCTTGATTGGTCGTTCATCGTACGTCAAATCTGCCCGAACTCTTAACTGCTTGTACTCTATCACATGACTAGGATCATGGATATACTTCCTTAGCATGGAGAAATGAAATACATTATGAACTCCAGCTAGCACTGGCGGTAACGCCAGTCGATAAGCCACTTTCCCAATCCTATCGAGAATTTCGAACGGCCCCACATATCATGGACTTAGCTTTCCTTTAATTTCGAAACGCATAACTCCTTTCGTAGGCGATATCTTTAGAAATACTCGATCCCCTGGCTGAAATTCTAGTTCCCTCCTCCTGTTATCTGCATAAGATTTCTGCCTACTCTGCGCCGTCTGTAGCCATTTCCGAATCTGTTATTGTTGGGTATGCTTATCACTTAACCCTCCTACATTTGTTAGAATTGATTGATACCATCACCTATAAGTATTTTTACGGACTTTAGGACCTCATGTAAAGAAGTTTATAACTTCAATTTTAGCTAAGTCCTTTTTAGAGTATAGGCTTAGATGATAGGACTTGAAGCTTTAAAGATCGAAGATTACCTAAGCAAGGATTCATTTCGCTACGCAGAATGTTCTCTGCGTAGGTCGCCACTGCGCATAGATATTGTAACGCCCCGAGCCCGAAAACCGGGTCGGAACGCTATCAAATTTGATGGACTGTCCTCACAAACCACCACGAGTCTTTCCAGCACGTTTTTGTCCTCACTCACGTGCTCACTGAGAAACTTCCCAATGGGTCACCCATCCCAAAATTGCTCCAAGTCAAGCACGCTTAACCTTGAAGTTCTTATAAAATGAGCTTCCGAAAAGAAGATGCATCTTGGTGGTATAAGTAGTACCAATCAAATCATATCAAAAAAATTGATATGATACCAAAAGGTGATGATCCAAAGTTTTACAAATCCAAGTTTGACAATAACCCAAATACAACTATCATAAACTTCCACCAGTTTATGCCCAACAGAATATAAATGTACAATACTTAATGACGTCATTGTTTGGTACAACTATCCCAAAAAGGTTACACATTTATATAATGTAAACCAACCTATAACCACTTTCCCCAAAAGAATGTATCCACACTCGACGTTCTCTTTCTCGTGATCAGCGAGACTAATCCTTAGCACCTGAGGGGGGGGGGTTTAAGGAAAAACAAAGATAAAAGAAAGGGGGTGAGATAAATCTCAATAAGTTACTAATGCAACTACATGACATGTTATGATACAATAAGTAATAACAACATCAATATCTCATATAACATAGCAATTATCAGATAATAAATAGCAGCGGAAATAAACACATAACAAAGGATATTAGCCAAGGTTTCCAAACCGATACATCCAAATAAAGGATCGCTGCGCAGCTTCAATAATCAACAAATCACATCTTCATAATAGCATGAAAGCCGAAGAGAAAACCCCCGGTACCGGAACAATAACCATAAGAGTGTCACAAAGGACAAGAGCCATGCCACAAAGTCATGCTCGGTAGCTAGATACATTCACAAAGGAAGCTAACTTATCTCTTCCAAGGCCAATCTGGAAAAGGGGTATAGTAAGGGCAAACAATGGTCAACATTATAATGGACTTGGCTTTGCCATTATAATCCTTCCCATCGCCCGATGCAACAAATATGCCAGCTGGGCTTCCAATTAAATGCTAAGTAATAAATACTAGCTTAATTAAACAACTTAAGGTTCCAAAGTAGGGAACCATTCCAAATAAATTACCACAAAGGTAAACCAATCCAAACAACACATCAAGGATCAACCACATTCCCAAAATGATACTTAATCAAATTCCATAACATATTTGTTCACAAAAGAATCAATTCCATCTAATAAAGTGTTCCACGGTGTTATCTTAAGTTAATTAGAAGAAGGAAACCTAAACTAGTTAAGCCAATAGCCTTAGACCAAGCAAAAGGGCAAAAATCCCAAGCAGGCGGGCGGGCGGGCGCCTGGGTAGGGGCGAGCGGGCGCTCATTTGACCAGAAGGTCAGGCCGCTGGAAAAAGGGGGGCGGGCGGGCGCCTGGGTACGCGCGGGCGGGCGCTCGGTCTGGGTTCAAGGCCGGGAAACAGAGCTGGGTTCTAACAATTTCGACCCAAATTCTACCAAAACACAAAATACTCAAAATCAACTCCTTCAACAAGTTCCAAAATGTACCAAAACAACTTATATCTAGGATGGGGATCCAAATAACACCATTTATTAACCAAAACCAAGAATCAAACCCAACATTCATATCAATCACCATTTTTGACCATAAACTCAAATAAATTCCAAATAAATTCTAAACTCAACCAAACTTCAAATATAACACATCAAGCATTATATAAACATGATATGAACATTATAGCATCAAAATGGGGGAAAAGTAACTTACCCGGATTTTCCCAAAGTTGCCGGAACTCGAATAATTTTGGCTTCCTACGATCCTATCGATGATCTAAACAAGATTCATGTTTTAAGAAATGAGAGATTATGAGAGGAAGATGAAGAAAATGAAGAGAGAAGGAAGAAGATGAGAAACTTACCCAATGTGGAGAGAGAGATAAATGAGCTGGGAGAAATTGGAGGTGGAGTGTGAGTGAGGGTGATAGGGTGAGGGAGGTGAGGGAGGGAGTAGGGAGAAGGTGATTATTTGAAAATGTTACACTTAGCCCTTTTCCCCCACTAACTAGCTCAACTATAAAACTCCCACTAATTATTAAGACCCAACAACACTACACTAACACGAATGACCCAAATAAAATGCTAGGCATAAATTGATATAACACATACAATGCACACATAAATATTTAAATAAATAATAATTTAAATAAATAAATAAGCAAATAAATAAATAATTATTATTTATTACTAATAAAATAGAGCCTAGATTTCGGGTCGTGACATTCACTCCCCCTTAAAGAAAATTCGACCCGAATTTTAACGAGACTTACCCGAATTAAAAAGCCACGGAAATTTCCTCTCGATCTCATCTCGGAGCTCCCACGTCGACTCCTCGATATTATGATTCCTCCAAAGAACTCTAACCAACGCAATACTTTTGTTCCTCAACTCTTGGACTTTAGAATCAAGAATCCGAACCGGTCGTTCCTCATAAGTCATATCGGGCTCAATATCCTCCGGTACCCTCGATAACACGTGAGATGGATCATGAACATACTTCCGAAGCATAGAAACGTGGAACACGTTGTGCAACCGGTCTAAAGATGGCGGTAACGCAAGTCGATACGCTAGAAGCCCAACCTTTCCCAAAATCTCAAACGGGCCAATAAACCTCGGAGCCAATTTACCTTTCTTCCCAAACCTTCGGATACCCACCTTTGGAGATACTTTCAAGAACACAAAATCACCGGTCTGAAAACTAAGATCCCGCCTTCGGTTATCTGCATAGCTCTTATGTCGACTCTGGGCTGTTTTCAATCGATCCCAGATAACTCTAACTTTCTCGACTGAATCCTGAAGCAAATCAATACCCACGATCTTCGCTTCACCGACCTCATCCCAACAAATAGGCGATCTACATTTTCTTCCATACAAAGCCTCATACGGTGCCATCTCGATACTAGCCTGATAACTGTTGTTGTAAGAGAATTCCACTAACGGTAAATGTCTATCCCAAGAATCGGAATAGTCTATCGAACAAGATCGCAACATATCCTCCAAAATTTGAATGGTCCTCTCGGATTGACCATCAGTCTGGGGGTGAAAAGCTGTACTGAATCGCAAATCTGTACCCAAAGCTTCCTGAAACGCCTTCCAGAATCTAGAAGTAAACCTCGGGTCTCGATCTGACACAATGCTAACTGGAACCCCATGCAATCTAACGATCTCATCGATATAAAGGGTCGCAAGATTTTCCATCGAATATCTGATGTCAATAGGCAAGAAATTGGCACTCTTGGTCAATCTATCCACTATTACCCAAACACTGTCATACTTCCTACGGGTACGAGGTAGTCCCGTAACGAAATCCATGGTCACATGCTCCCATAAAGGTAGTGCTTCCATTTGTGCAACGCAAAGACTATCGCCGCCAACTCCATATCATGAGTCGGGTAATTCTGTTCACTAGGGGTCAACTTCCTCGAAGCATAGGCAATCACCTTCCTGTTCTGCATCAAAATACAACCCAAACCCTCTTTCGAAGCATCACTATAAATTACTAAATCATCATTCCCATTAGGCAAGGTCAAGATCTGTGCGGTAGTCAACCTCTTCTTCAATTCCTCGAAACTCTTGTCACATTTCTCGGTCCACAAACGGGACATTCTTCCGGGTCAACTGAGTCATCGGAGTAGCGATCCTCGAAAACCCCTCAATAAATCTTCTGTAATACCCGGCTAAACCTAGAAAACTTCTGATCTCGGTCACTGACTCGGGTCTCTTCCAATCCACTATGGCTTCAATCTTGGACGGGTCCACAGAAATCCCATCTTTAGAAATCACATGACCCAGAAATGACACCTTCTCGAGCCAAAATTCGCATTTACTAAACTTCGCAAACAATTTCTCCCTCGCAAGAACGGATAAAACTGTCCTCAAGTGTTGCTCGTGCTCCTCTCTAGATTTCGAGTAGACGAGTATATCATCAATAAAGACCACCACGAACGAGTCAAGATACGGATGGAAAACCCGGTTCATCAAATCCATAAATACGGCAGGCGCGTTCGTCAACCCAAACGGCATAACCAAGAACTCGTAATGACCATACCGAGTACGAAAAGCAGTCTTCGAAATATCCTCCGATCGAACCTTCAACTGATGGTACCCACTCCTCAAATCAAGTTTAGAGAAAACCACGGACCATTGAATCTTGTCAAATAAATCGTCAATATGAGGTAGAGGATACTTATTCTTCACCGTAACCTGATTCAACTTTCTGTAATCGATGCACAATCTCAAGGAACCGTCTTTCTTCCGCACAAATATAACCGGTGTTCCCCACGGGAAAATACTAGGGCGTATAAACCCTCGATCAAGCAACTCTTGCAATTGAACCTTTAATTCCTTCAACTCTGCGGGAGCCAACCTATAAGATGCTTTCGAAATTGGAGCCGTACCCGGCAAAAGGTCTATACAAAACTCAATCTCACGATCGGGCGGCATATCATACTCGGTAGAGAAAACATCAGGGAATTCCCGAACTACCCGAACACTATCCAAACTAGGGGATTCCTTCCTAGTATCAAGAACACTAGCCAAATACCCCTCACAACCACTATGCAATAATTTTCTCGCTTTCATATAAGAAATTATGCGAACCTTTCTACTCAGAGGACTAGCCTCAAACACAAATTTAGGCACATCGGGAATAGAAAAAGTAACAGTTTTCTTACGGAAATCAACGGAAGCATGAAACTTGCTCAACCAATCCATACCCAAAATGACATCAAAGTCTTGGATAGGAAGAACTACCAAATCCGCACAAAGGACACGACCACAAATAACCACATCACAAGCACGAAAGACTCGATCAGAAATCAAGCATTCTCCTATAGGGGTCGACACCTCTAGCACGTATGGTAAAGACTCGAATGCATCATTTAACATGGAAGCAAATTGTACAGAAATGTATGAATGAGATGATCCTGGATCTACTAACGCTCGTGCGCTCACATTAGACACAGAAACAATACCTCCAATAACCGAAGGATCATCGGTCGCCTGTTGTTGATTCATGGCATATATCTTTCCTTGAACTTTGGGCTTCCCAGCGGCGTCCCTTTTCTGACCCTGATTAGTACCAACCCCTGACCCGGATGACTGACCTCGGTGCCTCATGCAGTCTCTCGCAAAGTTCCCCATTTCACCACAATTGGTACACTTGCCTTGCTTTTTGCAACACCTATCCTCCGTATGGCCTACCCTCTGACAAAAGGTACAAGGCTTCCTATTCTGAATCCCCAGAGTAGCACCCAGATTCCTCGGTGTGGTTTTCCCCTTAAACTGAGATGATGCTCCCGGGTTACCTCGGTTGTCGGAACGGTGTTGCGGTTGAGATTTAGCATGGCTTCCCGGTTTACCCGTACCCACAACCTCGGTTTTCCTTTTGTGCTCCCCAATATCTTGCTCTATCAAGTAGGCTCGGTCTACAGCATCTTGGAAGGTCACAATCCGTTGGGCAATAAGTTGAGTATGGATGGAGGTCTTCAATCCCCAAATGAATCTCATAGCTTTTTGTTCCTCGGTCCTCACCAAATAGTCACAATACCGGGATAATTCTGTGAACTTAGCCGAGTATTGAGCTATAGACAACAAACCTTGCTCTAGGTTGAGCAGCTCGATCTCCTTTCGGTTTTGATCAACAACCGGAATGAAATGTTCCTTGAATTTGCGCACAAACAACTCCCACGCATACACCATGTGAGTATCATCCCAACTAGCTTTAACACCCTTCCACCCATGCTCGGTGGCTCCCACAAGTTTGTAAGCCGCGAACCGGACCTTGTCCTCATCCGTGCAACCAAATACCTCATAAATCTTCTCCATCGACTCAATCCACAACTCAGCTTTCCGAACATCGGGTTCCCCATTGAATTCAACCGGTTTCAGTTTGAGAAATTGCTCCAATCCATAGCGGGGTGGTGCTTGTTCTACCCTCGGACCTTGATCATGTATGGCCTTCATGGCCGCCTCGAACATGCCTTGAAACATAGCACGGGCTTCTTCCCTTGTATCATTCTGATTTGCATTACCGGTACTACCTTCACCACTCCTTCTACGAACCATTGTAAACAAGTACCTGCATAAAACATCAACCGTTAATCACTCCGCACACTACTACCCTCCTAGGTCAAACTAATCCACCTATGCTTATACATAGAGCTAATGCCATAGCTCTGATACCAACTGTCCCGACCCCGAACCCCACGGGCCCGAGATCGCGAGCTGGATGTCGACTTAAAACCAAAACTGTGAAATACCGAAGTAAAAAAATTTCATTTGATACCAAAAGGTGATGATCCAAAGTTTTACAATAACCCAAATACAACTATCATAAACTTCCACCAGTTTATGCCCAATAGAATATAAATGTACAATACTTAATGACATCATTGTTTGGTACAACTATCCCAAAAAGGTTACACATTTATATAATGTAAACCAACCTATAACCACTTTCCCCAAAAGAATGTATCCACACTCGACGTCCTCTTTCTCGTGATCAGCGAGACTAATCCTTAGCACCTGAGGGGGGGCGGTTAAGGAAAAACAAAGATAAAAGAAAGGGGGTGAGATAAATCTCAATAAGTTACTAATGCAACTACATGACATGTTATGATACAATAAGTAATAACAACATCAATATCTCATATAACATAGCAATTATTAGATAATAAATAGCAGCGGAAATAAACACATAACAAAGGATATTAGCCAAGGTTTCCAAACCGATACATCCAAATAAAGGATCGCTGCGCAACTTCAATAATCAACAAATCACATCTTTATAATAGCATGAAAGCCGAAGAGAAAACCCCCGGTACCGGAACAATAACCATAAGAGTGTCACAAAGGACAAGAGCCATGCCACAAAGTCATGCTCGGTAGCTAGATACATTCACAAAGGAAGCTAACTTATCTCTTCCAAGGCTAATCTGGAAAAGGGGTATAGTAAGGGCAAACAATGGTCAACATTATAATGGACTTGGCTTTGCCATTATAATCTTTCCCATCGCCCGATGCAACAAATATGCCAGCTGGGCTTCCAATTAAATGCTAAGTAATAAATACTAGCTTAATTAAACAACTTAAGGTTCCAAAGTAGGGAACCATTCCAAATAAATTACCACAAAGGTAAACCAATCCAAACAACACATCAAGGATCAACCACATTCCCAAAATGATACTTAATCAAATTCCATAACATATTTGTTCACAAAAGAATCAATTCCACTTAATAAAGTGTTCCACGGTGTTATCTTAAGTTAATTAGAAGAAGGAAACCTAAACTAGTTAAGCCAATAGCCTTAGACCAAGCAAAAGGGCAAAAATCTCAAGCAGGCGGGCGGGCGGGCGCCTGGGTAGGGGCGAGCGGGCTCTCATTTGACCAGAAGGTCAAGCCGCTGGAAAAAGGGGGGCGGGCGGGCGCCTAAGTACGCGCGGGCGGGCGCTCGGTCTGGGTTCAAGACCGGGAAACAGAGCTGGGTTCTAACAATTTCGACCCAAATTCTACCAAAACACAAAATACTCAAAATCAACTCCTTCAACAAGTTCCAAAATGTACCAAAACAACTTATATCTAGGATGGGGATCCAAATAACACCATTTATTAACCAAAACCAAGAATCAAACCCAACATTCATATCAATCACCATTTTTGACCATAAACTCAAATAAATTCCAAATAAATTCTAAACTCAACCAAACTTCAAATATAACACATCAAGCATTATATAAACATGATATGAACATTATAGCATCAAAATGGGGGAAAATCAACTTACCCGGATTTTCCCAAAGTTGCCGAAACTCGAATAATTTTGGCTTCCTACGATCCTATCGACGATCTAAACAAGATTCATGTTTTAAGAAATGAGAGATTATGAGAGGAAGATGAAGAAAATGAAGAGAGAAGGAAGAAGATGAGAAACTTACCCAATGTAGAGAGAGAGATAAATGAGCTGGGAGAAATTGGAGGTGGAGTGTGAGTGAGGGTGATAGGGTGAGGGAGGTGAGGGAGGGAGTAGGGAGAAGGTGATTATTTGAAAATGTTACACTTAGCCCCTTTCCCCCACTAACTAGCTCAACTATAAAACTCCCACTAATTATTAAGACCCAACAACACTACACTAACACGAATGACCCAAATAAAATGCTAGGCATAAATTGATATAACACATACAATGCACACATAAATATTTAAATAAATAATAATTTAAATAAATAAATAATCAAATAAATAAATAATAATTATTTATTACTAATAAAATAGAGCCTAGATTTCGGGTCGTGACAGATATCTTGCGCAGCCCTTGACCCTGCTCAATTTTCAAGATCTTCCTAACTCTCAAGAGATCTCTTTGTGACCAAGCATGGTGCGCATGCTGCTCATGCGCTGAATCCATGCGCGCCGGCAATGCGCATGCCTTTGAGCGCAGACACAACCTTGGTCAAGTTCCTCATCTCCTGATCTCACATTCTAGAAAGCTTGGAAAACGCTTAGAAGATGCACGCTCATTAAAATGCTGAGGTGTGCACAAACGACAAAATAAGCACACTCAGCAAAACCATTGGTGGAGACACGCTTCAAAGAAATATCTCAAGTGAAGACAGCTGTCAACCTTCTAGAAGAAACATTTGAATTTGGTCTTCATGCTCAGTCTCCAACGGCTCTAAAATCACCTGCGCACCAATCATATTGTGCCAGTTCATCATCTTTGATCAGAGCCCCAACGGCTATAAAGGACAGCTGCGCGCCAATCACCTTGTGCCAGCTCATTGTCCTAGCTCAGAGCTCAAATGGCTATATTCAAGCTCTCAGCTATAAATAGCCTGCTCATCTTCATTTCCAAGCTGCCCTTCTATCGGCCCTTTTATCAAGCCCCTCTTGTTGGCCATTATACTTCAGAGCTCGAGTTTCATGCTTCACTGAAAAATCATGAAGATCTGAAGACTGCTGCTTAGTATTTCCAGATTCTTTAGAACAGCCTTCAAGATCTTCAAACCTTCAAAACTCCTGCTCATATCACAAAGCCTATATCACCAGAATTCTTGGTGCTCTTCATCTTTCATATTCATAGAGCCCAGAATTTCTGTCACACACACACCTCTTGAAGCTTTGATCATTTTGATCTAACTTCTTGAGATACACCGGTTTAGTCTAGGATTTGTTCTTCATAGACAATAGATCTTGAGTTAGTATTGAGCTCAAATGTTGTAATTTGTAATACTCTCTCATATAATAAGATCTCCATTAGAAATCCAAGACTAACCATCTTGGTAGAGGATGTAGATCTTTCATCGATCGAACCTCTCCAAATAGCGTGTTCATTACTTATTGCATATTTCCTGCTTAACTTTTTATGAACTGCTTTGTTTGATCTTTCAGATTGCTACACTTTGATGTTGTAATTGTTATTGCTCATTTGCCTTAGAATCCTTTTTTGCGCCACTCTTTAGCCTCATACTTAGCGCGTGCGTTTTTATCTCTGCGCAGTATACCCTGCGCAGAGCTGCTTTAAATTTTCGCTGTGCATTTCACACTCTTACCGCACGCTATACTTAGCCAAATTAAGAGTTGTGCGCATCTGCCATTGAATTGCAAATGGGTTTGAAAAGAATTTTAAATCGCTATTCACCCCCCCCTAGCGATTTTCACACCCTTGTTGCCCTTTAGGGACCAACAGTTATACTTTATCTGCCATGACTTGTACAAGTTCCGGTCCACTTAACTTCCTCTCACCAACCTCGTCCCAACATGTTGGTGATCTGAACTTCCTCCCATACAATGCTTCGTACGGTGCCATCCCAATACTCGCATGGAAGCTGTTGTTATATGCGAATTCGACCAATGGTAGATGCTCATCCCACGCATTAGGCCAATCCGACGATGTTGCCCTCAGCATGTCTTCTAGTGTCTGTATGGTCCTCTCCGACTTGTAGACTATTCCAGAACTTCGAAGTGAACCTGGTATCTCTTTCGGACACTATTGAGACGGGTATTCCATGTAACCTCACTATCTCATCAATATACAACTTGGCCAACCTTTCTAGCAAGTCTGTCTTCTTAATTGCTACGAAGTGTGTCGACTTGGTCAATCTGTCTACTATAACCCATATCGCATCGTGCTTCCCGGCCGTCTTCGGCAACCCACTTACAAAATCCATAGCGATGTTTTCCCATTTCCATTCAGGAATCGACAATGACTGTAGCAACCCTGCCGACTTCTGATGTTCGCTTTTCACCTGTTGACAGGTCAGACATCGATTCACATATTCCGCCACATCGTTCTTCATATTGTTCCACCAGTATGACTCCCTCATATCTCTATACATTTTGGTACTCCCTGGGTGTACAGAAAATTTTGAACAGTGTGCCTCCCTCATTATTTCTCTCTTAATCTCATCGTTGTTTGGCACCCACACTCTCTTCTGGTACCTCAAAATTCCATCCTTGCCCATATGAAGATCTTTCACTCGTCCTCTTCCGATTAGTACTTCTCTCTCGTTGTCTGTTTCTTGTGCTTCTTTGATCCTTCCCAACAATGCAGGTTGCAACGTTAATCGTTCCAAAAACCCGCTCACTCTCACCTCTAGACTCATTCCCTTGACATCCTTCCAGACGTTTACCCCCTTAGAGATCATTGCCGCTAACATTCCATGATTCTTTCTACTAAGAGCGTCTGCTACCTTATTTGCCTTACCAGGATGGTATAGAATCTCGCAGTCATAGTCCTTGAGGAGTTCTAGCCACCTCCGCTGCCTCATATTTAACTCCTTCTGCGTGAAAATATATTTGAGACTCTTGTGATCTGTAAAGATTTGGCATTTCACGCCATACAAATAGTGTCGCCAAATCTTCAAGGCGAATACTACTGCCGCTAACTCTAAGTCATCTGTTGGATAGTTCCTCTCATGTATCTTTAGTTGCCTCGATGCATATGCTATCACCTTGTCATTCTGCATCAGTACACAACCTAATCCCTTCAATAAGGCATCGCTATATATTACAAAGCTTTCGGATCCAGTCGGTACGGCTAGTACTGGTGTGGACACCAATCTACTTTTGAACTCCTGGAAACTCTTCTCACATTCTTCTGTCCATACGAGCTTGACTCCCTTTTGAGTCAATCTCGTCATCGGTCCAGATAATTTAGAAAATCCTTCCACAAACCTGCGGTAGTAACCTGCTAAACCCAAAAAGCTTCTTATTTCCGTCACCGTAGTTGGGCGCTCCCAATCCATTATGGCTTCTATTTTAGTCGGGTCAACTGAAATCCCTTCTCTTGATACTATGTGTCCCAAGAAATCCACCCTTTCCAACCAAAATTCACACTTCGTAAATTTGGCATACAGTCTCTGTCTCCTCAAAATCCCTAGCACTAGTCTCAAGTGCTCAGCATGCTCTTCTTTAGACTTAGAGTATACTAGGATGTCATCAATAAATACTATCACATACTTGTCTAGGTATTCTTGAAATATCCTATTCATCAACTCCATAAAAGCAGCTGGTGCGTTCATTAGACCGAAAGGCATCACAACGAATTCATAATGTAAGTATCTCGTTCTGAACGCGGTCTTTGCTACATCCACATCCCTGACCCTTAATTGATGATATCCTGACCTAAGATCAATCTTAGAAAAGTGACAAGCTCCTCTCAATTGGTCAAATAAGTCATCAATTCTCGGTAATGGGTATTGATTTCTCACAGTCACTTTGTTCAACTCACGATAGTCGATACATATCCTCATCGACCCATCCTTCTTCTTCACAAATAGTACTGGTGCACCCCATGGAGATACACTCGGTCTAATTAGCCCTTTGTCCAGTAATTCCTGCAGTTGTTATTTCAACTCCTTTAATTCCGTCGGAGCCATTCTGTACGGTGTCCTCAAGATAGGTGACGTCTCCGGTGCTAAGTCAATCGTGAATTCCACTTCTCTAACAGGTGGTACTCCCGGCATCTCTTCCGAAAATACGTCTTGGAATTCATTAACTACTTCGAGCGACTCAATAGTTACTCCTTTTCCTTCCGTCTTACTTATGTGCGCCAAAAATCCTTCACAACCCTTCCTGATTAGTTTGCGAGCTTTCATCACCGAGATCAGATTCACTTGCTTCCTCGGTTTTTTCCCCGTGAAACTACACTTTTCTCCTTTTTCTCCTAGAAACGTCATTACCTTCTCGTAACAGTTCACATTTGCCTGATGTAAGGACAACCAATCCATCCCTAATATCACGTCGAATTCTGACATGTCTAGTTCGATGAAATCGGCTTCTAGGTTAATGCCCCTATCCCTAGAGTGCATTTTCTGTAGATTGTGGTGATCGAAATGGCCTCCTTAGCAGGTATATCTATTACTAATGGTATTTGCAAGGCTTCGGGTTGTAATCTTAATTTCTTTGCTACTTCCTGACTAACTACGGAGTGGGTATCCCCAGTATCAATTAGCACATATACATCGCGAGAATTTAATTGTAGCGTACCTGCCACCAGATCCTCATTCACGCTAGCAGCTTTGGCAGTCATGGTGAATATTCTCCCACGGCCTCCGCCATTTCCCCCATTATTTCCTCCTGCCCTTGCAGCTGGTCCTTCCTTCTTGGGTTCGGGGCATTTCCACTTTGGATGTCCCACTTTCTCGCAGTTGTAGCACTTGCGTTCCTTGTAGAAACAGACCTCTGTTTTGTGATTCCCATCGCATATGGTGCACTTGTCATGATTCGCAATCTCACGGTTTCCTCCCTTGTTCCACTCCTTTCTGTTATTGTTGGAATTTCGATTGTTGTTGTTGTGTCTGTCCTTGTAATTTCCCTTATCACGACCGTCGTCGACTGCTTTCCTCTTCTGGTTATTCTGATCCTTGTTCCCTTGTGTTCCCTTATTACTGTCTGGATCTTTTGCTGCCCCTTTGCCTTTCTCTTCTCGGCGACTTCGGTAGTTATCGGACTCTTTCTCGACTATCTTAGCCCGATCCAGTACTGCGGAGTACGTAGCCAATACCAGCGGAGTAATCCTGTACTTGATCTTGTCACTCAGTCCCGCCTCAAACTTCCTGGCTTTCTGTTCTTCATTATCGAAAAATTGGGGAGTAAATTCTAACAGGTCCGTAAACTTCTCCCCATATTCTGCCACTGTCCGGCTCCCTTGTGTCAAGGTCAAAAATTCATCTACACGCTTATTCCTCAAACTGGTTGGGTAGTATTTCTCATGGAACATTGTTTTGAACGTGTCCCACGTGATCGCAGGATCACCTCGAGCCACTTCGGCTCTCTTCTCCGCTTCCCACCATGATCGAGATTTTCCCTTCAACATAAACGTTGCAAACGTCACTTTCTGCTCTTCAGTACAGGTAAGCGTCTCAAAAATTCTTTCAGTATTTTTGATCCAGTCCTCAGGCTTTTCCTTCGCCGTATCGGAGAACGAGTCAGGGTTCCTCCTTTGAAACAATTCTAATGGGTCCCTCAGCGGTGCTGGCGGTGGTGCCTGGGTGATTCCAGCCACAGCCTGTCCTATCCCTGCTAATGTCTGAGTGAGCGTCTGAAAGAAATTCACCATGTTCGGATCCACTTGTCCGTTTCCATTCCCGCTGTTATTACCACCGTTCCCATTGTTGTTGTTTCCACCGGCATTTCCGCTTCGAGTATTCATCTGTAAATTTATTCGATTTCAGTAATAGGTCTAATAGTCAATTTCGTCTAACTTTAATAACGTTTCCGTATCTCTTACGGTTTATTGGTTCTTCTTACTTTGATTTAGGGTCACGTCTTACTTGTTTATGTGACATCTTGTGTTTTGGGTCTTACTCGCGCCCTTGCCCTAATAATCGTTTCAGTACGTTACTTCTTAGGGCTTATTAACTTGGTTCTCTTACTTCATAAGAAACTCTTCCTTTAGAGTTTGATCTTTATTGCGTGCTAACTATTTGTGCTTAGTTAGTTAACTTCTTTTCACTAGTTCTACTAGTGCTTCTACTTCTTCCCGTGGTTACTTCCTTAATCCATGGGTTGTAGATAGTCTAACTTGTCTTACATCCCAGTTCACTGAGTAATTAATAATTTACAATAACTGGGCAATAATTAGGAATTATTTAAACGTCATTCCATAACTTTGTTAAAAATTTGTTCTCCAAAACGGAGTTCCATCACGTATAATAAAATAAGGATTAATACGAATTTCGTCCCAAAAATCCAATATAACAACGTACTAAAACAATCTGACATAAATAATTAGAATTAAACTATGAGCATCTTCATGTCCTAGACTCCACAATTTGCGTGTGCTGCTTCAAGTTGATCATACTTCTCTTGTAATTCTATCTTTTCTGCCCAGATTTGATAGCTTGAAGCCCTAAGCTTTTCCTCATACGCTTCTTGCTCGGCTATCTTTTTCTTCAGCTCATTGCCATGCTTTATCTCATCTAGCAACTGTACACTGATCTGGTTCCACTCGCGATTTGCCCTAATCACATGGCCCTCTAAGCTTCTGACTTTCTCCATCTGTATTGCCAATTTTCCCTCTACATACACTAAGTCATCATCACGTCCCTTGATGACACTCTGCAGGCTTCCGACTCCTAGAGTCTCCTTCTTAAGCTCTCTCTTAGTCTTGCGAAGCTCCTTAGTTAACTGCTTAATGGTGTTCTCCTTAGCCTTGACTTCTTGTTGGAGCTCTGTACTGTGCCTGACCGACTTCATTGGTCTCCTTGCCATACGCCTACACACAATCCATAAGAACCAAGTCAATACTTATAAATGATAGCCTCAATAGTGGTACACATGCAAAACACGATAAGCATGTAGTTATGAATAAGCAGGCTTCCTTTATTTGGACGTATTTTCACTCATCACTCTTAGTATCTTACCTAGAGTGAGGTAATTCTATTTAAACTTCCAAGTAGATCCCAATCATCGTTAAGCACTAAGTCTTCAATCAGTCTCAACTCCTAGGACCTGCCATAAGACCTAAAGCCATTGCTCTGATACCAACTGTAACACCCCTAACTTTCCATACATTTAATGAGCATTTAATGGCACTAAAATCCTTAATTAACCATAATTGAAGTGGGGTCCATAAATCAAACCCTCATTACATCATAAACAGTCATCAATGCGGAAGCAATAAAACGAAGTAAACTTGTCTTGGTGGAAATCATTCCAACCATAATAGTACTTACAACTCAAGAATTTAAAACAATAACTGTTCTTAATTTCAAATAAAGTCTTCAAACACCGCTTCCCTTGCGGTTACTCTCCTCCTCCACCTACCTTGATCCTGAAAAGAAAATTTATAGAATAGGGGTGAGCGAACGAATGCTCAGTAAGTTCATACGCGGCCTCTCCGGTTACTAAGGAGAGACGACCAGAACAAACACTTCCAAGATCAAGTTTCGACGATAGGGTGATCTTAACTTAGAAAATTCGACTGGGGATTCGACACAGTCAACATCATACTTGATAAATTCATTTAAGAATTATGGCTCTACAATTCAAGGGTGTTATAAAAGTTTCCCTCAATTCCATACGTACATTGTAACCTCAATGCCAAAGGTACAGTTAATGCACTTAGCTTCATCAAGCTAATTCGTGCGGGTCGTAACGTGTATGGTATCCACACATACATGCTCGGGGTCGAGAACTATCCTTGTAATCAGACAGTTCCTGAGAGAAGGCATGTGATCACTCATGCAATCCCTTAACTTAAGGTAGTCTCTTTCAAGACTAATATCCTTTACAGGATAAATCGTCCTTTTCAGGGACGACACGCCTCCTTTCTGAAAACGTGTCCCAAGCCACTAGTATTCACTTCTAGGGCTAGAGTAGGAAAGCATACGAAGGTACAGGTATGCATAACAAGTCTCAATTCAATGATATTTAGTGACCAAAGGGGACATCACCAAATAGGGATAACTTCAAATAACGTTTTTACTTATCGCAGGATCATTCAAATGCCATCTAGCCATAACGATAGCTACTCTGAGAATAAAATTCTGAATTCCAATTGAACAAGAATGCAAGGACAAAAGGAACGTAATCCCTTACCTTGATTGCTTTTCCCTGCCGAGTTCTCCTCGTACGAATCTACAAGGCATTGAATAGTTTACTTTAGTACTCTCAACATCGTTAACTACTTCTACTTAGTTAACAGAGAGATGTGTTTTTACTTCTTTATTTCGTTACTCTTTTACTTACGTTTCGGGTTCTGACTTTGATTCGCGAGTCAGTCCTTTAACTTTAATGTCATTGTAATTAAGTCCTCTAACTTTGGATTAATTACAATTTGGTCCCTCAACTTTAGATTAATTGCAAATTGGTCCTTCAACTTTGGATTAATTGCAAATTGGTCCTTCAACTTTGGATTAATTGCAAATTGGTCCTTCAACTTTGGATTAGTTACAATTTAATCCTTCAACTTTAGTTTAATTACAAGAAGGTCCCTTGACTTTGGTTTTGTTCGTAAAGGTCCCCCAAGTTTCTTTTTAACCACTTAGACCCCTTTTTACCTCAAAGGTTTCCTTTTTATTTCTTTTAACTTTAGACTTTATCAGTTTAATCCCTTTTTCGTAAGGAAACTAACTGAAATCTTTTAATCTTCCCTATTCTCGTTAACTTTCTAACTTTCAAGGTCTTCCACGTACTTATCACATTCTTTCAAGTTAGTTTTCTAACTTTTCAACAACTCTCTTAAGGATCATGTTCTCTTTTCAATATAATTCTGACGAAAATACTAACTTTTCTGTCGAACTATTAACATCTTAATCAACGATTAATACCCAATTCATTTAGCCATTTAAGCCGAATTCTAGAGCATCAAGATTCATAGATTTGGTCGATTTCTCTTGATCTTAATTTTCCTTGTAATTTCTAACATCAATTTATTCACAAATCAATAACAATAATAATTAAAATCAACTAACAAATTCCCCATCTCATTTAGGCCATTCGGCCGAGACCTATTATGGGTGTAAACCCATATTTTTCTTCTTTTTGTTAAATCCTAATTAACCTCAATTCCTTATTTGATCAATTTCCATACATTGTAAAATATGTATTCGTTTAAATTCATGATCATAGAATTAAATCTTAAAATCAATAAAAATATTTATGGTTAAGTATGAAAATCTTCATACTATCATAACATTTAGATCCAACATTTTACCCATTAAAATTCTCATCTTTGATTTACTAGCATGCAAAAATCCTAATGTTTATTTCCTTTAAACATGCGTAGATTATGATTTACCCATCCAAATTCAATGAAATTGTAACACCCCGAATTTTCTTATAATATCTGAGCATTTAATGGCATTAAATATCCATAAATAACAACATTAAATACTTCAATTTAGGGTTCACAACAGCCCCTTAATTAACCACAAATTCACAATAATAGCGGAAGCGTAACTTAACATGTCTTGGTAGGTAACAACCTTAACCTTCAATGTACTTCAACTTACATCAAATAATAAACGTACTTAAAACTACTAAATTAAGAATCTTCAATCCACCGTCTTTCTACGGCTGCTTTCCTTGTCTTGTCCTTCTACTTAAATCCTGAAAACAAAATTTATAGAGAAGGGATGAGCGAACGAATGCTCAGTAAGTTCATACGTGGCCTCTCCGGTTACTAAGGAGAGACGACCAGAACGAATACTATGAATAACTTTTTCAAAGATAAGTTCAGTTACTTTTGGATTCAATGCTGCAGAACAATACAGTCTTATTACTTTTAGGATTTTACTTTCAAAGGATTATGGCACTACAATCCAATGGGATTCATTCAAGTTTCCGTCAATTCCTTGGTAACGTACATTATAACCTCAATGCCAAAGGTACAATTTGTACACCTAGCTTCTTCAGCCAATAGTGTGGGTCGTAACATATATGGTATCCACACACATATGCTCGGGGTCTAGAATCATCCTTGTAATCAGACAATTCCTGAGAGAAGGCATGTGATCACTCATGCAATCCCTAGTTTAAGGACGAGTCTTTTCTAACTGGACTGTCCATCAATGTCTTTTCTAACTGGACATTGGATGCCTTAACGAGCAAGCGATTAACTTACAAGTTAAAATTAGATGCCTTAACGAGTAAGCGATTAACTTACAAGTTAAAATTTGAACATACCATGGTACAAGTATGTGATACAAGTTTCAAACTTCGATACTTAGTAGATCGATGGGGACATCACTAAGTATAGATTCTTTCAAGGAACGTTCAATAACGCAGAGTTCATTCAAATACTATCATGCCATACTGATAGCTAACTTTAGAAAGAAATACCGAATTCCAATAAACAGGAGTTCAAATACTGTAAGGAACGTAATCCCTTACCTGAATTGCTTTTCCTCGCAATCTCCTCTCTGTGCAAATCTACAAGGCACGGAGTAATTTACTTTAGTACTCTCTACATTGTTAACTATTTCTACTTAGTTAACTGAGAGATGCGTTTTAACTTCTTTACTTCGTTACTTCTTTCTTTACGTTTCAGTTTCTGACTTTGATTTACTAGTCAGTCCTTTAACTTGATATAATTGCAATTAAGTCCTTTAACTTTGGGTTAATTACAATTTGGTCCCTCAACTTTGGGTTAATTGCAAATTGGTCCTTCAACTTTGGATTAATTGCAATTTAGTCCTTCAACTTTAGTTCAATTACAATTTAGTCCTTCCACTTTGGATTAATTGCATATTAGTCCTTCAACTTTCCTTTAATTACCGAAAGGTCCTTGGACTTTGGTTTTGTTCATAAGGTCCCCTAAGTTCTCTGTTTAATCACTTAGGCCCCTCTAACTTCAAAGTTTCCCTTTTTCTTCCTTCTATTTTAATTCTTTTCAGTTTAGTCCTTTTCTGTTAGGAAACTAACTGAAATTTCTAATTTTTTCTTTCTCGTTAACTTTTTAACTTTAAAGGTCTTCCAAGTGTTTATTCTATTTCCTCAAGTTACTTTTCTAACTGGTTAATAATTCTTTTAATGATTTTCGTTTTCTTTCCATTAGAAACTTAACGGAAACACTAACTTTCCGTCCCAATTCTTAACATCTTCAATCAAGAATCAACACCCATAATTCCTCATCATGCCGAAATATGCATGATCCAAAATCCATTGATTTGATCAATTTTCTAGTTCTTTAAATTTTTTCTAAATTCCCAAACATCAATATTATTTACAATACACTTAACGAGTATCGTTTAAATCAACAAAATCAAATTTTTTCCATGGCCTAGGGCATTCGGCCGAAACTGGTTCTTGGGGGAAATCCATATTTTTCTTCTTTGATAAACCCAATTCAACCTCAATAATTTATATATTCTATTCCCAAGCCTTGCATAATATAAATCAATTCAATTCAAGATTATAAAATCAATCTTAAAAATAAACTAGTATCAAGACTACTACAATTTATTTTTCCTACTATTTAGATCAACTCCAAAATCCTTTAAAATTTTATCATAAATCACTAGCATGCAAAAACCCTAAAATTTATATTCTTAATTCATGCATAACTTATGATTTACTAATCCAAATTCAACGAAACAAATTTTGGAGAGTAGGATTTAGTATTACCTTGAGAATGATCGGATTGTATCTTCGAAACAATGGCCGGAAAATTTCTTCTCCTCCCTCCTAGAGATCGGCGGCTATGGTAGAAACTAGGGTTTTGTTTTTTTTTTTTTTTTTTAAGTTTATGATAATAAAGAATTCTTAGGTTGACTAACTCATTTATTTATACTTTGGATTAATTCTTAATTGGGTTTGGGTTTACTCATACAATTTCGGGCCAATCCAAATTCCTTGGGCCCACTTCTTTCAATTACTTTGTAACTCTAATTATTGTTTAATTAAGTTACAAAAACCGAAAATAAAATAAATACAAAAAAAAATTCCGGTTGTTACATTCTTACCCCCTTAAAAGAAGTTTGTCCTCAAACTTTGACAATTCCTAATCCGAGAAGATGTCCGGGTACAATTCACGCATTTCACTTTCTTGTTCCCATGTCGCTTCTCTTTCTGAGTGATTGCTCCATTGCACTTTTACATAGGGAACCGTACGCTTTCTTACGACCTCGTCTTTTCTGTCGACGATCTTGATTGGTCGTTCATCGTACGTCAAATCTGCCCGAACTCTTAACTGCTTGTATTCTATCACATGACTCGGATCGTGAATATACTTCCTTAGCATGGAGACATGGAACACATTATGCACTCCAGCTAATACCAGCGGTAACGCCAATCGATAAGCCACTTCCCCGATCTTATCAAGAATTTCGAACGGTCCCACATATCGTGGACTTAACTTTCCCTTAATCCCAAAACGCATAACTCCCTTCGTAGGTGATTTCTTTAGGAATACTCGATCCCCTGGTTGAAATTCCAGTTCTCGCCTTCTATTGTCTGCGTACGATTTCTGCCTACTCTGTGCAGTCTGTAACCACTTCCGGATCTGTTGTACCTTATCTGCCGTGACTTGTACAAGTTCCGGTCCACTTAACCTCCTCTCGCCGACTTCGTCCCAACATGCCGGTGATCTACACTTCCTCCCATACAATGCTTCATATGGTGCCATCCCAATACTGGCATGAAAGCTATTGTTGTATGCGAATTCTACCAGTATGACTCCTTTAGATCCCTATACATTTTGGTACTCCCCGGATGTACAGAGAACTTCGAACAATGAGCTTCTCTCAGTATCTCTCTCTTAATTTCATCATTATTTGGCACCCATACTCTCTTTTGGTATCTCAGAATTCCATCTTCACCCATGTGAAGATCCTTTGCTTGCCCATTTCCGATTAGAGCTTATCTCTCCTCGTCTAACTCTTGTGCCTCTTTAATTTTGCCCAACAATGCAGGTTGTAACGTCAGTCGAGCCAAGTATCCGTTTACTTTTACTATCAAGTTCATCTCCTTGACATCTTTCCATATGCTTACCCCTTAGAGATCAACGTCGCCAACATTCCGTGATTCTTCCTACTTAATGCATCTGCCACCTTGTTGGCTTCCCAGGATGATATAATATTTCACAGTCGTAATCCTTGAGAAGTTCTAGCTACCTCCGTTGTCTCATATTCAATTCCTTTTGCGTGAAGATATACTTAAGGCTCTTGTGATCCGTAAAAATCTGGCATTTCACGCCATACAGATAATGTCTCCAAATTTTCAATGCAAACACTACTGCTGCTAACTCCAAATCATGGGTCGGGTAATTCTTCTCATGTACTTTCAACTGCCTAGATGCATAAGCTATAACCTTATCATTCTGCATCAACACTCAGCCTAGCCCTTTAAGCGAGGCATCGCTATATATTACAAATCCATCATATCCAGACGGTAAAGCAAGAACTGGTGCGGACACCAATCGTCGCTTCAATTTCTCAAAACTCCTTTCACATTCTTCTGACCAACAAACTTTGCTCTCTTAAAATATGCAGTACTAACCTTAATGCTCTTCATGTTCTTCCTTGGTCCTCGAATACACCAAGATATCATCAATGAATACAATCACACACTTATCCAGAACTTCTGAAATATCCTATTCTTAAGTTCCATAAACGCTGCCGGTGCGTTAGTCAACCCACACGGCGTCACTACAACCTCATAATGACTATACCTTGTTCTAAAGGCTGTCTTAGCTATATCATCCTTCTTCTTCACAATTAATACCGATGCACCCCATGGTGATACACTCGTTCTAATCAAGCTCTTATCCAACAACTCTTACAGTTGCTCCTTTTATTCTTCAATTCTGACGGAGCCATTCTATACGGCGCCTTCGATATTGGTGAAGTCTCAGGTACCAAATCGATAGAAAATTTTACTTCTCCTTATGGAGGTATTCCCGGTAAATTCTCAGGAAACACGTCCTTGAAATATCTAATCACAGAAAGTGATTCTATGGTTACTTCCTTCTTGCTCGTATCACCAATGTACGCCAAGAATCCTTCTCATCCTTTCTTTAAAAGCTTACGAGCCTTCATTACCGATATAAGGTTCGATCGGGTTCTAGGTTTCGTTCCTTGAGAACATCACTCTTCTTTAGATAGTAATCTAAAGTGGACTTCTTTCTTTAAAACAATCCACATGGGCATGGTATGCAGTCAACTATAGTCCATTCCCAAGATTACATCAAATTCTTCGAAGTCCTAAACTAATGAGATCAACCTCAAGTTCTTCCTCGTCCACTTTCAAAGGACACTTCCTAGATATAGACGTAATAGGGATCAATTCTCTAGTTTGAATATCCATAGCTAAAGAATTCTCTAACACATCAGGAATTAAATTCACATTCCTAGCCAAGCAATCATTTGGCACTTCTTATCAGAACATTGCCCTTTGGCGTCGTTCTTATTATCATTATTTCTCTTGCCGTAGCCTTCATTCTGGTACTTACTTGTACTACCTTCCTTTTCGCGATCGTCAGTAGCCTTCCTTTAGATTCAGTCGACACTTTCTTAGTTGACTCTTCTTCTCTTTTCGCTTACTGCGATAACTATCAGATTCTTTCCCCACTATCCTTGTCCTATCCAACACTTAATCCTAGGTTGGTAGTATTAATGGAGTGATTCTATATCGGATTCGGTTGCTCAAACCATCTTCAAATTCTCGAGCCTTTTGCACTTCATCATCGAAGAGTGTTAGGGTAATTCTAGCAATTCGGTGAATCTAGTACCATAGTCGTTCACCGTCATACTTCCTTGAGTTAGCATCATAACTCAGCCACTCTGGCGTTTTGAACACTTTTCGGATAATATGATACTATCATTAGTTATCATGAATACGAGACGTTTCCACGCACTCTCATACTAGCGCTCGTCTCTACAGACTAACATTCAATTTATAGGTCATTCACTAAACCACTGGTCGTTTCAACAGACCATCACTATCCTCATTAGTCAACTTTACTAGACGTATGGGTCGCTTCATTAGACCATTTCTATTTTCATAGGTCATTTCAATTAAACATAATCACTTTCATTGGTCATTTCAATAAACCATTCTTACTTGTTCCAGGTTAACTCGCACATTTAACACTATTACTCACGTCAACCCAAGCATTGTACTATGCCTAATACTTTCACATAAATATGCCGTCCCCAAAAGACGTAACTTTTACAAAAGATCGGTCTACTAGATTTCTGGTCGTTCCAATAGACCAATTCTCCTTAGGGAAGTCATTTCACTAGAATTTACTTATTAATCATAGGTCGATTCACTAGACCTACTCTCATTCACACTTGGCCGTTTCACTAAGCCTATTACTCTTAACCGTTTCAATAGGTTATTTTTTTTTCTTGTTTCGATCGCTTCAATGGATCAAAATTAACTTTACTTGGCCGTTTCACTAAGCCTATTACTTTCTCTTGACCGTTTCAATAGGTCAATTTATTCTTGTTTCGATCATTTCACTAGACCAAAACTAATTTCACTTGGCCGTTACCATTGCCGTTTCCGTTGTTTCCACTTCTGGTATTCGAGGCCATCTGCAAGTTTTCCTTTTACTTTAAAACAAGTTCGTGCTCTAGAAATGTTCATCACTACACAATATGTGCGGTGTTCATGGTATACTTAACTTATTCTTTTACTAACGGGTACTTGTTAGTTTTGATTCATGTTCGTAGGTCTTTTGTACTAGACCATTATTCAGATGTGGTTAGTTTACTTAACCTTTCTTCTCCGGTTCAGGAGTTTTCATACTTCATAATTTACAACCGTTTTACTTGGTTGCTTATTATTTCTTTACTTCACTAGTTTTTATTACTTAACTAGCTTTAACTTATTCCAATGGTCGTCTTACTTCGTACCATGGTTACGGAGATTATTTCAAATCACTCCGACGCTTTCCCTTGTCTTTTCTCGACAAGTTAAATAGTAAATTCAAAATTTTGGGTATTTAAATTAAATAATTAACTTTATTCAATTAAGGTGTGAGATTTAAACATCTCAAAATACACCCAAAATCCAACTTAACATAAGGAAAATTCTAACTGCATTACCTACTAATAACAAAATAAAAGAATCTATTCTTATAACTATTTGTCATTAATTGCATCACTTCCCACAGTGTGCATGTTCTGCTGCAAGTTGGTCATATTTTTCTTGCAATTCTAACTTCTCAGCCCAAATCTGATAGCCTGAAGCCCTAAGCTCTTCCTCATAGGCTGCTTGGTCATCTATCTTCTTTTTCAGTTCATTATTTTGTTCTATCTCATCCACCAGTTGTACACTGATTCGATTCCATTCGCGGTTAGCTCTAACCACATGGCTTTCTAGGCTTTTGACCTTCTTCAGCTGTACTGCTAACTTTCCTTCTACACACATTATGTCCTCATCGCGTTCTTTGATGACATTCTGTAGACTGCCGACTCCTCGAGTCTCCTTCCTAAGCTCTCTTTTAACTGAACGAAGTTCTTTAGTTAGCTGCTTAATAATCTCCTCTTTGGCTTCTATTTCTTCCCTTAGGGTAGCACTGTACCTTACCGACTTCATGGGTCTCCTCGGCATGATCCTACACACACCAATAGTAAACTTAATTAGTACATAACCCCAAGATTTCATTATAAGATATTAATAGAATATAAATAGACATACAATGAAGAGATTCCTATTTCCCAAAGTATATTCATACTTTATGTACACTCTTAGTATTATTCCTAGAGTTGGACTTTATCACTTGAACTTCCTCAAGTAAGATCTTATTTAAGTCAAGTACTAAGTTCTCCCATTAGTCCTAACTTTCAGTTTTCTCCCATAAGACCTAAAGCCATTGCTCTGATACCAACTGTAACACCCCGAATTTTCTTATAATATCTGAGCATTTAATGGCATTAAATATCCATAAATAACAACATTAAATACTTCAATTTAGGGTTCACAACAGCCCCTTAATTAACCACAAATTCACAATAATAGCGGAAGCGTAACTTAACATGTCTTGGTAGGTAACAACCTTAACCTTCAATGTACTTCAACTTACATCAAATAATAAACGTACTTAAAACTACTAAATTAAGAATCTTCAATCCACCGTCTTTCTACGGCTGCTTTCCTTGTCTTGTCCTTCTACTTAAATCCTGAAAACAAAATTTATAGAGAAGGGATGAGCGAACGAATGCTCAGTAAGTTCATACGTGGCCTCTCCGGTTACTAAGGAGAGACGACCAGAACGAATACTATGAATAACTTTTTCAAAGATAAGTTCAGTTACTTTTGGATTCAAGGCTGCAGAACAATACAGTCTTATTACTTTTAGGATTTTACTTTCAAAGGATTATGGCACTACAATCCAATGGGATTCATTCAAGTTTCCGTCAATTCCTTGGTAACGTACATTATAACCTCAATGCCAAAGGTACAATTTGTACACCTAGCTTCTTCAGCCAATAGTGTGGGTCGTAACATATATGGTATCCACACACATATGCTCGGGGTCTAGAATCATCCTTGTAATCAGACAATTCCTGAGAGAAGGCATGTGATCACTCATGCAATCCCTAGTTTAAGGACGAGTCTTTTCTAACTGGACTGTCCATCAATGTCTTTTCTAACTGGACATTGGATGCCTTAACGAGTAAGCGATTAACTTACAAGTTAAAATTAGATGCCTTAACGAGTAAGCGATTAACTTACAAGTTAAAATTTGAACATACCATGGTACAAGTATGTGATACAAGTTTCAAACTTCGATACTTAGTAGATCGATGGGGACATCACTAAGTATAGATTCTTTCAAGGAACGTTCAATAACGCAGAGTTCATTCAAATACTATCATGCCATACTGATAGCTAACTTTAGAAAGAAATACCGAATTCCAATAAACAGGAGTTCAAATACTGTAAGGAACGTAATCCCTTACCTGAATTGCTTTTCCTCGCAATCTCCTCTCTGTGCAAATCTACAAGGCACGGAGTAATTTACTTTAGTACTCTCTACATTGTTAACTATTTCTACTTAGTTAACTGAGAGATGCGTTTTAACTTCTTTACTTCGTTACTTCTTTCTTTACGTTTCAGTTTCTGACTTTGATTTACTAGTCAGTCCTTTAACTTGATATAATTGCAATTAAGTCCTTTAACTTTGGGTTAATTACAATTTGGTCCCTCAACTTTGGGTTAATTGCAAATTGGTCCTTCAACTTTGGATTAATTGCAATTTAGTCCTTCAACTTTAGTTCAATTACAATTTAGTCCTTCCACTTTGGATTAATTGCAGATTAGTCCTTCAACTTTCCTTTAATTACCGAAAGGTCCTTGGACTTTGGTTTTGTTCATAAGGTCCCCTAAGTTTCTCTGTTTAATCACTTAGGCCCCTCTAACTTCAAAGTTTCCCTTTTTCTTCCTTCTATTTTAATTCTTTTCAGTTTAGTCCTTTTCTGTTAGGAAACTAACTGAAATTTCTAATTTTTTTCTTTCTCGTTAACTTTTTAACTTTAAAGGTCTTCCAAGTGTTTATTCTATTTCCTCAAGTTACTTTTCTAACTGGTTAATAATTCTTTTAATGATTTTCGTTTTCTTTCCATTAGAAACTTAACGGAAACACTAACTTTCCGTCCCAATTCTTAACATCTTCAATCAAGAATCAACACCCATAATTCCTCATCATGGCCGAAATATGCATGATCCAAAATCCATTGATTTGATCAATTTTCTAGTTCTTTAAATTTTTTCTAAATTCCCAAACATCAATATTATTTACAATACACTTAACGAGTATCGTTTAAATCAACAAAATCAAATTTTTTCCATGGCCTAGGGCATTCGGCCGAAACTGGTTCTTGGGGGAAATCCATATTTTTCTTCTTTTGATAAACCCAATTCAACCTCAATAATTTATATATTCTATTCCCAAGCCTTGCATAATATAAATCAATTCAATTCAAGATTATAAAATCAATCTTAAAAATAAACTAGTATCAAGACTACTACAATTTATTTTTCCTACTATTTAGATCAACTCCAAAATCCTTTAAAATTTTATCATAAATCACTAGCATGCAAAAACCCTAAAATTTATATTCTTAATTCATGCATAACTTATGATTTACTAATCCAAATTCAACGAAACAAATTTTGGAGAGTAGGATTTAGTATTACCTTGAGAATGATCGGATTGTATCTTCGAAACAATGGCCGGAAAATTTCTTCTCCTCCCTCCTAGAGATCGGCGGCTATGGTAGAAACTAGGGTTTTGTTTTCTTTTTTTTTTTTTAAGTTTATGATAATAAAGAATTCTTAGGTTGACTAACTCATTTATTTATACTTTGGATTAATTCTTAATTGGGTTTGGGTTTACTCATACAATTTCGGGCCAATCCAAATTCCTTGGGCCCACTTCTTTCAATTACTTTGTAACTCTAATTATTGTTTAATTAAGTTACAAAAACCGAAAATAAAATAAATACAAAAAAAAATTCCGGTTGTTACAGAAATAAATTTTAGAATGTGAGGTTCGACATTACTTTAAGAATGATCGGATTGAATTTCCAGAAAAGATTCAAAATCTCCTCCCTCTTCTCCCTCTTGGCTACGGCTGCCCTAGGTATGGGATTAGGGTTTTTGTGTTTTTTTGTTGTGTTGATAATTAAGAATAAAACCTAAAATTTCACTAACTAAGGTTTTTATACTCTTGGGTAATTGTTATTTGGGTTGGGTCTATTTAATTAAGTTCGGGCCAACCCAATTTTGAGCTCATTACACTTTGGCCCCCTCTTTAATTATTTAACCCACTTCTTTAATTAGTCCATTAACTCTAATTATCATTTAATTAAAATAATGTAACTAAATTAAATTAAAAAAAAAAGTCGGTTATTACAGAGGCTAATTTGGTTTCAATTCCTACATATACATGCCATGTATATGTAGGAATTGAAACCAAATTTGCCTCAGTACAAATGGTAGGCTTAGTCGCACGCCTACTAAATTAGACCTAAACTCGGCCACTAATAATGTAATTAGGGTAAGTCAGGGTCGATCCACGAAGAACGATGATTTATTTACGAACAGTCACTTGACCAGATTGGGGGAATGATTGATATTTTAATTAATTCCTAAGACGGGAAAATAAACTAAGCGTTGAAACAATAATTTAAAGACACTTCAGATTGATCACTATCCCCGTCCTCTAATTCAATTTCATCGGTACTTCTATTTCTCTGTTAATCATATTCACTTGATCACGAGATATATTGCAATCTCTGTCTCTTCTTACAGATTAGTCTATAGCAGTGGCACACTCACTATAAACACTAATTAATAAATTAATCTAATTGGCACAGTCTAGATCGCAGAATTAATTGATTAAATTTAAGAGACTAAGATCAAAAACGCTTTCTACAATTATTTCATATAGATAATCGTCTAATTTTGCCTACTCCCCGAATTGCTATGGCACATACACAATTCGTGGAGATGCTACAATGAAAACCCTAATTCTGGCACATAACAGAGAATTCTAGCATAGATCAAGAAATAGAACTAATGGATTGGCCAAATCCACAACCCTAAATATTAACCTAGATTCAGAACAAGCAAAATTATAAATAGATTAACCAGGAGAATAAAAAAATTACCTCAATTGAATTAAAATAGGTTCAAGATCTCAACCCAATGCAATGGAGTTTAGTTCTCCATTAATGGTTACACAAAGCTTCAGAGAGAAAAAGAAAAAGAACGTAGTATTCAAAGTCCAGAGAGAATAATAACCTAATCCTAATTCTAAACTAATAATAACTTCTTTTTTTTTTTAATTCAAATCAAAAATAAAAAGATAATAAAATAAAATAAACAAAAACCAAAAAAATCAGTCCCAGCCGCCGCTGCACTGTACGGAGGTTGACTTTCACCATTTTATAATTCAGCCCCTGGAGTTTTAATATTGCCAGTTCAGTCCTCCAAGTTTCAGAATTGTCCAAACAGCCCCTCAACTTCCAGAAATTTCAGTTTGGCCCCTGCGCTCTTCCGCCAGTTAACTTTGACTTGACTTTGACTACTTGACCATCGAGACAGACGTTGAAGCTCACCAAAAATTACATCCGAGAAAATAATTAACTAATAACGACTATTCTACCCTGGATTACAATAAATCTCAAATGATAAAATAATGTCTCAAATACATCAAATCTAGTCTAAAATACATCAAAGTGAACCAAAATATATGAGAGAATAAGGTAAATAATGTATACAAAATCCACCACATCAAATTCCCCCACGCTTAGACCGTTACTCGTCCCTGAGTAACATCCTAACCCCACTCTAAACTCCGGTCTAATCTGCGTAGCATGTGAGAAAATGACCCCTAATCTCCTCTAAGCCTCCTCAGTCAAAAGTCAACAAACACAATCAACTCGGAGTATAAGAAACTCCGTCCCCATATAACTCCAGAAAATCAAATAAAGATCAATGGCCTTAGCCCGATACAAACTCCAAAATAGTAAAAAAATGTATCCGGACTAAGGCCCACTCATAAAAGCCACGGGGGAACTAAAAGTGTCCTAAGCTTCCCCACGCCAGTCTCACACTACAAGTCTCCCTCATAAAAATAAGAAGTTAATGCCTAGAAATTGTTTCCGGACATCACTTACCTCGTGAAAGCACCAACGCCCCTTATCACTCCAAGAAAAGAACGAGGGTTTCTACCCTATCTCCACTAACCGAACCTCCAACATCAAAATTTCCTAACCCGAGACTCCGAACCTCCCTTATGTCGCCAATCATCGGTGAATAAATGATAACATCACTCAAAATCTCACCTTTTGCCTAAGAGCCCTTTCGGGTTTTCACTTAGCCTCTCATATTTTTTTCTTTATTTTAATTTTTTTTTTTAAGAAAATTAAAAATGCGTACTATACATAATACAAAACCCTCCCCCATGCTTAAACTACACAGTGTCCTCAATGTGTGTCAATGAAAGTGCATGGACAGTAAAGGCGTAAAAGAAAGGGAAACTGACTCATCTACAACTTGTTTTCGCACCCTATCACCACTACTACCATCTCCACCCTTATTCTTCCCATATTTAGCAACCAAAAATTTTCACCAAACAATTCACAATTTCACCCACAACGCTCACAATCACGTACCAACGATAATTCAACAATAAAATCAATACGCAATCACACCACGAACTCAACACAACTACAAAACTATCACCGTTCGCAATTTTCCCACACTATCATCGCTCACAATCACTCACCTGTTGGGTTTCATAGTAACATGCGCAGCGGAATTAAGCATTTAAAATTTATGAAACCCAAAGCCCATAGATCCATTCATATGATTAAGTCAAATACAACATAATGAATACTAGAATACTAACTCTTGATGCCTTTGATTTTACAACCTTGAATTCGATGGAGGCTTGAAATCTTGATCACGAACAAAGCAAGAATCACGAACTATGAAGATGATAAGTTTCACAATTATGAAACACACTTTCACAATTGTAAGAACTATATGGAATTATGAATATTCTTGTTCTTCACTTTTGGGATCTTAGAACAAGAAAATAACCTCTCAAAACCTTATGGAGGCACTCACAACAACATGTCTAATGGCTGTAAAAAGGATCCTTAAATAGGTCCTAATCCTTAACCCTTAAGGACTTAGGAAACCTAAATCCCGTCACCAAATTAGGCAACAAGGAATTCTGGCTGACTTGACTGGCACGGTCATGCCCTACAATCTGGCACGGTCGTGCCATCTAGTCCGCGCGAATTCCCCAGCCGCCCATTTTCGGCACGGTCGTGCTTGGTAATTTGGCACGGTCGTGCCAATCATGTCGACAGGTTTGCCTTGGTTTGGATTTATGGCACGACCGTGCCATTTTAAGGCGCACGACCGTGCCAGAGCCAAACACTGATATTTTTCCATAATTCCCATTTAGTCCTTTACGATTCGTTCTATTTGTGTGTGACCCTCTAGGATTACACTAAGTTGGCAATGTGTTCAAACATGAACCCATAAGATATGATTAGGTTCTAGCAAACCGTCATACCTACCCAAATAGTGTAACTAGATACAAGTTCGCATTCCTTTTAGAACATGTCATAATCCCTTTGTCCACGATGTCATTGAATACAAGTCATGGTCAACAAGTCAACTTGTATTGTTCAATACTTTTCTCGATCCCAAATATATTGATAATTTAGCCTTTATACTAGTGCTTAAGAAGCTCTAGGGACGGAGATTATTATAAGCAAACACGAGCCATAATAATAATCCTATTATCTCTTTATTATCATGATAACTTACAACGTTCAACAAACGTGCCTAGGGCACCAACACCAACAATCTCCCACTTGCCCTAGGCCAATTCCCTAGGTATCCAATACCCATGGACCTAACATGACCATCATGTCTTAGCTTGTGGAAGTCCCATTGTTTAGTGTGTCCGTAACGTTACCATTAGTAGGTACTTTACATATATGTATGTCTCCCTTATCAACGATTTCTCGAACGATAAGAAAACGCCTAAGTATGTGTTTGGATTTAGGATGTGCTCTTGGTTCCTTTGCTTGATCAATAGCACCACTATTATTACTAACAAGGTCTATTGGTTTTAGCAATACTAGGAACCATCTCAAGTTTACCAATGAACTTCTTAATCCAAACAGCTTCCTTTGCAGCATCCAATGCGGCAATATACTTAGATTTAGTCGCAGAATTAGTGACTGTACTCTGCTTGGAACCATTCCAACTTACAGTTCCACTATTTGACATACGCACAAAACCTGATTGCGATCTATTATCATCTTTGTTGGTTTGGAAGCATGCATCCGAGATCATCTTCCATACCTTCATAGATCATAAACGAATCTTTAGTTCTTCTAAAGTACTTTAAGAATCGCTCTCATAGCCATCCAGTGAATCTCACCGGTGTCGGATTGATATCTACTCGTTATGCTCCAAGCATTAGATATATCCGGCTTAGTACTTATCATGGCATCATGGATCCAATTGCCGAAGCAAATGATATCTCATTCATTTTCTCATGCTCATCTTTTGTCTTTAGGACATTGAGTCTTGCTTAGAGAAAATCCATGTAACACTGACAAATGTCCTCTCTTAGAATTTTCCTTGCGGAATCTTCTTATGACTTTGTCAATGTATGTACATTGGCTTTAAACCATTTAGCTTCCTTGATCTATCTCTATAGATCTTAATGCCAATGACTTATGCTTCATCTATATTCTTCATTGCGAAACACTTTCTTAACCAAATCTTTACAGATTAAAGTGTAGGAATGTCGTTTCCAATGAGCAATATGTCATCCACATATTAGATAAGGAATAGCACCATGCTCCCACTAATCTTCTTGTATATATAAGATTCATCTTCGTTCTTGATCAAGCCAAGCTCTATGACTTATCAAAACGGAGATTCCAACTCCCAAAAGCTTGCTTCAATACATCCAATGAATCTTCGCAACTTTCATACCTTTTAGAATTTTCTTGACTATCAAAACCTTTAGGTTGTATCCAATACATCCTTAAGTGAGTTCCCGTTGAGGAACGCTTGTTTTGACATCATTTTGCCAAATTTCATATTCCAAATATGAACATGTGACTATGAAAATTCTAATAAGTTTATTGCTACCCATGTAAGTTTTTCTCCAAGAAAAGTCATTCATCTCCTTTGGTTTTTACACCTTAGGTTAGAATTATCAAGTTCCAAACTTGATTATTATACATGAATTGCCTTTTAGATTTTATGACTCCAAGCCATTAATCTAAATGTGGAGTTGATATTGCATCTTTGATAGGTGGTAAATACTTCATTCTAAATGAACTTTACCTCAATACTTTCTATCTCGAAATATCCAATATTTCTTCCAATAGATTGTATTTTATCATGTGTGCAAGTACTTGTATATCTTGAACGGATTTTCACAACCCCTTGTGAAAACTTGTTCAACTTCCATCTTAGGTTAAAATATATTTTCTAGGTCTCGAACCATTCGAGATACATTTTATTCCCACTGATTCTTTTAGAGATAAACCACTTATCTAGAAAAGTATCATCATAGTCAACAAACCATTTGTTTCTTATGAGTAAAATTATTATCCTCAAGTTTCCTTAGGATATCCCATGAAAGTATATTTATTAGATTTAAATGTGAGTGTGTCCCAGACAACTTCTTTCAAAAAGGGTCTCACCATCTTAAATCTTTATGAAAGACAAACCGAGTTTTCTTTCATCATTTAACCTCTTTTGATGAAACTCAGATTAGTATAATCATAGCGGTTTTAAATACATAACCCCAAAATGAATAATGGAAGATCACTTTGACTTTGTCATCCAACGAACCGTATCCAATAAGGTTCTTATACTTCCACGCAGACATATCATTTAGAATGGTGTTCTTAGTGAAGTTAATTTGTGAAACCATTTCACAACTTTAATGATGACTGTCAAATTCTTGGTTAAATTATTCATCATCATGATTCAATCAGAATCTTTGAATAGTTTTACCAAGTATAACCAAAATTCTCTTTTAGCATTGCTTCTTAATGCACCATATACATCAAAATGTATTAGGTCGACTAAGATATAGCCTTTTACCAATCATAGTAAAAGATGTCTTGGTCCAAGTAAATAAGTTTGCATAAATCATATGATTCCAAATCATATGACTTAAAACTCCGTCCCATGGAATTTTAGATATGCATTTCTCATTTATTTGATCAAAACAATGATGCATAAAGAATTTGATTATTTATGTTATAACCTCAGTTATTATTTCGTTCTTCAAGATTTAGGATATAAGAGTTATTTATATGATAACACAATTAAGTAAATCATAATAAATAAGGCACCTTTCTTATTCCAAATAAAAATAAATATCCTTCATTATCTTATAACAAAATAATATTTTCTTCTTCAAGTAAAGTCACTTTACA
Organism: Campanula takesimana; assembly: GCA_026119855.1. Classification (NCBI taxonomy): domain Eukaryota; kingdom Viridiplantae; phylum Streptophyta; class Magnoliopsida; order Asterales; family Campanulaceae; genus Campanula; species Campanula takesimana. Next base: position 478,961 of record JAOWBW010000928.1, read on the forward strand.
AGTGTTCTACGAACAATGTTGCAACCATTGCATCATTACCATTCATAGATCAAGCTTTACTATAAGTAGTCTTTCAATTTACTAATTATTGCACAATTTTACAAATGTGGGACCCATATCCGGTATCCAATACCCAATAATTAAAGTTAGAAAGATTAATTTATAACATAAGTATCCCGAGTGGTAGTCCCATTACCAATCCTTTTATTGATCATCCAGAATTTTGACTACAATTCTAAATGGTCAATCCAATTGCCATTTTACCAAATTGCATCAATTGGAGTCATTATTTTAACCACAATTATTTCCTTTAGGTTTGACAAGTCTGTCTTACCTTTCCTTTGGCATTTGGCCTCCTTTTCCATCATGAAACATGAGCATTGGAGAACCTTTCTCCATTATCTTCATCTCTGCAGTTTTTAGCATATTATGCAACTCGGAGAGATTCTTATTCATTCCAAGTATGTTATAGTTTATCACAAAGTGATTATAACTCTTAGGCAATGAATTAAGAATAAGATCCATGACTAGCTCCAATCCAATTGGACAATCAAGTTTCTCAAGATGCTCTATGTAGCCTTTATCTTAAGCATGTGAGGTTCCAGTTATTGCCCTTTACTCCTTTTGCAAGAAGCGAATGCAATAATGGTTTTATACCTCTCTTGCCTAGATTGCTCTTTGAAACATGTAACTCAACTCCACGCCTATCCAATAGGCTTTCACAAGTTCCAAACTTTGTTGGAGTTTGGAGCACATAATCGCGAGCATGGGACAACTCATATTCCTAGAATCATACTCATGATTCTTGTGATTGTCTATTCCGGCTTTGGGTTCTTTAGGAATAGGCCCATCAAGAATGTACAACCCATCTTCTTGCCTTAGAACCATTCTTAGGCTCAGGATCTAATCTATGAAGTTTGTACCATTCTTTTGAAGCTTTATCCTTAACAAGGATTAATCGCAACGATTTTAGTTGTCATCTACAACTTATGCAAAATTTCCAAAATTTTACAAGTACCAATCTCATTAAAGAGATAAATAATGTATTTTCCAAAAATACTCCCACTAAATTATATAACCTTCTTATACATCCAATGTATAATATAATTTAAATGGGCTAAGATCCAACTTTAATTTAATTTTGAGTCCACGGAGGCGGACCGCTCAAAACTAAATTAATTAGGTAGACAACCCTGTCAATCATATCTCATATGACTCTTAGATCCTTTCATGAGACTCTTTTGATATTGGGCTAAGATCCAATTTTAATTTAACTTTGAGTCCATGGAGGCGGACCGCTCAAAATCAAATTAATTAGGTAGACAATTTCTTGTCAATCATATCTCATATGATTCTTAGGGATCCAATTTCGAAAGCATGTTTAATCTCATCTTTTGCCTAGGCCCAAAACCGTTTTGACGCCTTATTAAGTTCAACCATTTTAAGCGTATAGGAACCATTCAATTTAATTCACCTTGCGGAGGCAAGCCCACATTGAATTAATGAACCTCATCTTGCTCATACATGAATAAAATTAATGCACCTCGCGGAGGCGAACTCACATCAAAATCACCCATGTATAAACAAGTGTTTTAATCATGGTATGGCAAAAAGAACTTAAAACTTTCTTGAAGGTTTATTATCATATAGCATACAACACATTTATGAGCACATAAGATAAACATGTTATGCATCAAGTTTAGCCACTAAATTAATCTCCATTAATTTAAGCATAATATTTATGTGTCATTAGGTTCTCTATAATTATGAGGATGAGATTATTTGAACTTTGGTCATCATCTCCAAATAACAGGAAGTGCGGCCGAACTAAGCCATTGGCAACCACAATTCCGCACTAATTCAAGAAACCAAGAAAGTAGTCTATGTGGCCGAAACTAAGCAATAGATGGTCTCGATGAACGCAGGCCAATTGCATTCACAATTCCACATGGATCTCCAATCATTGAATCAAGAACTTTGTTTCTCAATTATAGCAATTATGAACTCTTCATAATTCTAATTTCGTTTTATCTTTGAAACCTTGATTGCGATCAAGTTTGGGAAACACAATCTCGATGAACGTAGATTAGTCATCCAAACCTTGAACTAATCTTAGAATCACAAGACTAAAACAAATAGGAGATTTAAACCCAAGATCCACACCCAAAACCCAAACCCTACCCCCGTGCCAAACCCTAGGTCCGCCCGGGTCAAGGCTTGGGTCCGGTCGGACCCCTTGCGAAAAATCCGAATTTTTAAAGTTCCAAAATTTATCTCAAAATTGTTTTTCCCGATTCAATTAGGATTTGGTGTTCTTGGTGATCCAATCACCATGATCATCAAAACCTTGAATAAACGATTTATTCTTGAATCCCTAGAATATCAAAACTTTGATCCAATCAAAAATTGATAATCCAAACAATTTTAAATCCACCATAATTTTAATTGCGATTGAATAGTGCGATTAAAGTTTATAAAACAATAAACCACATAAAACGCATAGACCACATAATCATAATCCCAATATTCAAATCATGCTAGGCACATAAACAATTTATATACACACAACATGATTATGTATTGAAATAATCAACATGAACGGGGCTCTGATACCACTGTTGGGTTTCGTAGTAACATGCGCAGCGGAATTAAGCATTTAAAATTTATGAAACCCAAAGCCCATAGATCCATTCATATGATTAAGTCAAATACAACATAATGAATACTAGAATACTAACCCTTGATGCCTTTGATTTTACAACCTTGAATTTCGATGGAGGCTTGAAATCTTGATCACGAACAAAGCAAGAATCACGAACTATGAAGATGATAAGTTTCACCCTCTAGCGGTATCCACACCACGAACGAATATCAAGAACACTTGATCTTGGTTGCTAGACCAAATTATGAAACACGCTTTCACAATTGTAAGAACTATATGGAATTATGAATATTCTTGTTCTTCACTTTTGGGATCTTAGAACAAGAAAATAACCTCTCAAAACCTTATGGAGGCACTCACAACAACATGTCTAATGGCTGTAAAAAGGATCCTTAAATACCTCCTAATCCTTAACCCTTAAGGACTTAGGAAACCTAAATCCCGTCACCAAATTAGGCAACAAGGAATTCTGGCCGACTTGACTGGCACGGTCGTGCCCTACAATCTGGCACGGTCGTGCCATCTAGTCCGCACGAATTCCCAGCCGCCCATTTTCGGCACGGTCGTGCTTGGTAATTTGGCACGGTCGTGCCAATCATGTCGACAGGTTTGCCTTTGTTTGGATTTATGGCACGACCGTGCCATTTTAAGGCGCACGACCGTGCCAGAGCCAAACACTGATATTTTTCCATAATTCCCATTTAGTCCTTTACGATTCATTCTATTTGTGTGTGACCCTCTAGGATTACACTAAGTTGGCAATGGGTTCAAACATGAAACCATAAGATATGATTAGGTTCTAGCAAACCGTCATACCTACCCAAATAGTATAACTAGATACAAGTTCGCCCGTGTTAGAAGATTCCGTATGCTTCGGCAATTGGGTCCATCATGTATGCCATGATTTGTACTAGGCCGGATGTATCTTATGCTTTGAGCATGACAAGTAGATACCAATCCGACCCGGGCGAAAATCACTGGATAGCTGTAAAAGCGATTCTTAAGTACTTGAGAAGGACTAAAGACTCGTTTTTGGTCTATGGAGAAATGGAAGATGATCTTGTTGTAAATGCTTACACGGATGCAAGCTTCAAACTGACAAAGATGATAGCCGATCGCAATCGGGTTTTGTGTTTATGTTAAATGGTGGAGCTGTAAGCTGGAAGAGTTCCAAGCAAAGTACAAACCGCTGATTCTACAACAGAAGCTGAGTATATTGCAGCATCGGATGCTGCAAAGGAAGCTGTTGGATTAAGAAGTTCATAACTGAACTTGAAGTGGTTCCTAGTATTGCTAATCCAATAGACCTTTATTGTGATAATAATGGTGCTATTGCTCAAGAAAAGGAACCAAGAGCACATCAGAAATCCAACACATACTTAGGCGTTTTCGTATCATTCGAGAGATCGTTGATAGGGAGACGCAAATATATGCAGAGTACCTACTGATGACAATGTTGCGGACCCACTAACAAAAGGACTTCCACAAGCTAAACATGATGGTCATGTTAGGTCCATGGGTATTAGATACATGGGAGATTGGGCCTAGGGCAAGTGGGAGATTGTTGGTAGTGGTGCCTTAGGCACGTTTAATAAACGTTGTAATTGTTATCATTTATTTCATATCAATAAAGAGATGTTTTGATTATTATTGTTGTTCATGTTTACTTATAATAATCTCCGTCCCTAGTACTTGTTAAGCACTAGTATAAAGGCTAAATGATCATGGGATGATCATGTTAGATTTATGGGTACTTGTTTGGAACAAGGTACTGGACATGACCCGCTGTATGAGATTTATGTCATGGTCTATGTCGTACATATATCTCATATTAGTTATGTCATTTGAATCCTTAGACATGAAGTTATTATAGTCTTCCACTTGATGAACATTGTGTTTGACATATTCAAACGCTACCTTAACACGGTAGTTATAAAGGGTATGATTGGCATAATCGGATTCCCGTTGGGAAGAATAATAAGCTAAATGGATTTGTCCCTCCACGGAGAGATGTCAAGCTTGGGCCCCTCGAAGGAATGATGTTGATGAAATGTTCGGCCGACTCAAATGGATTGATTGGATCAATAGCATTTGAATTATCAACATATTCGGAATCGAGAAAGTATTGAACAAAACAAGTTGACTGTTTGACCATGACTTGTGTTCAATGACATCGTGGACAAAGGGATTGTGACATATTCTAAAGGAATGCGAACTTGTATCAAGTTATACTATTTGGGTAGGTATGACGGTTTGCTAGAACCTAATCATATCTTATGGGATCATGTTTGAGCCCATTGCCAACTTAGTATAATCCTAGAGGGTCACACACAATAGAACGAATCTTAAATAAAAGGACTATATTGGAATTTAGGGTCGAAGGACCTCAAGGAATTTCTGGAAATATCCTGGGCCTCCTGGTCAACCAAGCGGGCGCTTGGGTTGAACCAGGCGGGTGCCTGAATAAGCCGAAAAGGCCTTGACCTTCTGCCCAAATGAGCGGGCGCCTGGGTGGTACCAGGCGGGCGCCCGGTATGCCGATTGGAAATTTCCTAATTTGATTAGGAATGGTTTTTGGCACAAAATTCCTATTAGAATAGGTCTTAATTGTGTATAAAAAGCACCAATTCGGCCAGACCATATGGACAAGTGCTTTTGGAGGTCTCAAAGAGTTTGAGAGAGATTTTATTTTGTTCTAAGATATCATTGATTGAGGAACAAAATAATTCACAAAATAAATTCCATATAGTTCTTTATTAATTGTGAAAGCGTGTTTTACAATTATTGGTCTAGCAACCAAGATCAAAGAAGCTCCTTTGATATTCGTTCGAAGTGTGGATACCGCTAGAGGGTGAAAATCATCATCTTCAAAGTTCGTGTTCAAGCTTTGTGATCGTGATCAAGTCTTCAAGTTTCTCCACCAAAGATCAAGAGAAATTCATAGCCATCAAGGGTTAGTTATTCCTCTATTCATCTTGTTGTATTTGATTTAATCATATGAACGGATCCATGGCTTTGGGTTTTCTTAAATTTTAATTGCTATATTCCGCTGCGCATGTTACTTGAAACCCAACAGTGGTATCAGAGCCCCGTTCAGGTTGATTAATTCAATACTTGGATCATGTTGTGTGTATATAAATTGTTTATGTGCCAAGCATGATATGAATATTGGATTATATGATGTTTATGTTGTTTTGTGATTTTATGTGGTTTATTGTTTTCCCAACTTTAATCGCACGATTCAATCGCAATAAAAATTATGGTGGATTCTGAATTATTTCGATTATTGATTTTGATTGGATCAAAGTTTTAATAATCGGGGAAAAATAATTTTGATACAAAATTTTGAACTTTAAGATTCCATTACTATCTGGCATTCAAGCAGCGGGCGCCTGGTCTTTTGCAGGCGGGCGCTCGGTGGTCAAGATTTGTTCTGATTTGGTTAAAATCTGAATATGGAATTTCCGATAAATTCAACAAAACCAGTAACAGAACCAGTCCAGACTTGTTGATCTGGAATGGGTTTTGGAGTAGGGTTTGTGTGTGGATTTTGGGGTTTGATTTTCCTATTTGTTTTAGTCTTGTAATTCCTAGATGGTTCAAGTTTTGGATGGCTAATCTGCGTCATCGAGATTGTGTTTCCCAAAATTGATCGCAATCAAAGTTTCAAAGATAAAAACGAAGTTAAGAATTATTGAAGAGTTCATAATTGCTAAAATTGAGAAAAAAAGTTCTTGATTCAATGATTGCGAGATCCATGTGGAATTGTGAATGCAATTGGCCTACGTTCACCGAGACCATCTATTGCTTAGTTTCGGCCACATGGACTACTTTCTTGGTTTCTTGAATTAGTGCGATTGTGGTTGCCTAATGGCTTAGTTCGACCGCACTTCTTGTTGTCTTGATTTGGAGATAATAACCAAAGTTGAAATAGTCTCATCCTCATAATATAGAGAAACTAATGACACATAA